>JANKOE010000005.1:42363751-42377625 GCA_026284465.1 Erythroxylum citrifolium
ATACTCATATTTCATTACGTTCACAGATGATCATTCTAGATATGGTTATGTGTACTTGATGAAACAAAAGTCTGAATTATTTGAAAAGATCAAAGAATTTAGACTAGAGGTAGAGAAATAAACTGGAAAAAGTATTAAAACATTTAGATTAGATCGAGGTGGTGAATACTTAGATCACAAATTTTTTGGTTACTTAAAAGAAAATGGGATTATCTCATAATAGTCTCCTCTTGCAACTCCATAACATAATGGAACTTTTTAAAGGAGAAATCATACATTATTAGATATGGTAAGTTCCATGAAGAGTCATGCAGTCCTTCCTATATCCTTTTGGGGATACGCAATTGAAACCGTTATATATCTTCTAAATAGAGTTCCATATAAATCGGTTGATAAGATACCATATGAGATATGGACTGGTAGAAGACTTGGATTATCACATTTAAAGATTTAGGGATGTGACACTTATGTGAAGCGTGCTATATCTGATAAGCTTCAAGCTAAATCAGATAAATACAAAATTTGTGGGGTATCTGAAAAAACTTTCGGTAATCAATTCTATCATTCTATTGGGAAAAAGGTGTTTATCTCAAGACATGCTACATTCTTAGAAAGCGAATTTATTCTCAAAGAAAGTAGTGGGAGTGAGGTTGAACTTAGAAAAGTTTAAGAACCACAAATTCACATCGACATGGAACAAAAACCTCAAGTTGGTACATATGATGTACAACCGAGAGTTCAAGAAACATATAGTCCGTAACAAACTAGTAGGATATGTCGTCCTCCCACTAGATTAGATCAACATATTGAGCATGGAAAGGATAATGTATCATTCATAGATAATGAGCCTACTACTTTTAAAGAAGCAATGTCAGACATCGATTCTTTAAAATGGAAAAAAGCCATAAAATCTAAAATGGAATCCATGTACACTAACCAAGTATAGACTTTGGTGAAGGCACCTGAAGGTATAGTACCTATTCGGTGCAAATGGATTTTTAAGAGAAAAACTGACATGGATGAATATGTACATACGTACAAAGCAAGGTTGGCGGCAAAAGGTTACAAACAAAAACAAGGAGTTGATTTTGATGAAGCGTTTTCGCTAGTAGCAATGCTTCAATTCATAAGGAATTTATTGGCTATAGTGGCATACCATGATTATGAAATTTGGCAAATGGATGTCAAAACAACATTTCTCAATGGGAATTTACAAGAGGATGTGTACATGACACAACCTGAGGGTTTTGAATCCAAAGAATTTCTTGATCAAGTATGTAAGTTGCAAAGGTCCATTTATGGACTTAAGCAAGCATCGCGGAGTTGGAACATCTGTTTTGATGAAACAATCAAAGAGTTTGATTTTATTAAAAATGTGGATGAACCTTATGTTTACAAAAAGGTAAGTGGGAGTGTAGTCGTTTTCTTAATGCTTTATGTTGAGGACATATTGCTTATTGGAAATGACATTTCAATTCTCTAGTTTATTAAGATATAGTTATCTAAGAATTTTTCCATGAAGGATATGGGAGAAGCAGCCTATATACAAGGTATAAAGATCTATCGGGATAGATCAAAATGGTTGCTTTGATTATCTCAATCCACATACATAGATAAAGTGCTAAAGAGGTTTAGTATGGATAATTCCAAGAGGAGATTCTTACCTATATCGCAAGGGATTTCTATCTCACAGAGTATATGTCCACAAACACTAAAGGAGAGAGATAAAATGGATTGTATTTCACATGCTTTGGCATTTAGATCAATCATGTATGTGATGCTATGTACTAGACCAAATGTTGTTTATGCTTTGAGCATAACAAGTAGATATCAAGCTAATCCCGGTAAGGGTCACTGAAAGGCTGTGAAAAACATATTGAAGTACTTAAGAAGGACTAAAGATATTTTTCTAGTCTATGAAGGAATTGAGCTAAGAGTTCAGTGTAATTCAGAAGCCAGTTTCTAGTCTGATCAAGATGATAGTAGATCACAGTAAGGATATATTTTTACTCTTTAAGGTGTTGTGGTTAGTTGGAAGAGTTCCAAACAACCAACCATCACAGATTCAATGACCGAAGCAAAGTCCATTTCAGTGTTAGAGATGGTAAAAGAAGCAGTTTAGATCAAAAAGTTTATCACTGAACTTGGAGTGGTTCCTAGCATTGTTGAGCCCATAGTATTGTATTGTGACAACAACTATGCTATTACTCAAACAAAGGAACCCAGGTCTCATCAACGGTCCAAACATGTACTTAGGAAGTTTCACTTGATCAGGGAGATAGTGGAGTGGAAAGTCATAACATTGGAGCAAGTTCCCAATGAAGAGAATCTAATTGATCCTCTTACTAAGCCTTTATCTCAAAAGAGACATGATCGTCATATGGATGGATATGACATTAGATTCATAGGTGATTGGCTTTAGTGCAAGTGGGAGATTGTTAGTTTATGCCTTTGCAGCCAATCAATTGGATGTAAATTAATGTATGACATTATATTTTAATTAATGAAATGGCGTTATTTATCTTTGTGTATTATTTTCATTAATGTTTTATGTTTTAATACTAAAGATAAAATCCTTGGAATAATTACTGTGTAATTGAAATTATGATGAGATCATAATTATGAGATTCAATTTACACTTATGTGTTATTCCTCAATGTTTCAATATAAAAGGCTCAAAATCTCACCGGCTTATGTCTATCCACTAGTTACTACCTTTTAAAAGAAAGCATACATTAACTAATCACAATAGTAAAAATACATGCCTAAGTTTCCCTGGTTTGTTTTAGTTAATTCTACTCTCTAATTATGACTATATAGTCCTAGAAGTAATAGAAAAAGAGAGAATGTTTTTTGTTTTCTTTTCTTTTGACATGAAAAAATAACTTAAACAAGATTCCTACCCCCCCTCCCCCCCCAAAAAAAAAAAATACTTACATTGTCCTAAATGTAACATTAAATATAATAAATGGAGCACTCAATGAAAACAACTATTGTAAAAAATAAAAGAAAAGGAATAAACTCTCTTCGGGTTACCTCCCAAGACATTACAAAGTTTTGATTTCTAGGGATCACATCTTTTGCATTCTCCACTTGAAATTATTGAGGATAAAGCATAAATCAATGACAACTCACATTAAATCCACCGCACCATAAGAGACATTAGTAACAAAATAAAAGGGTCGACCCAATAAGGAGATAATTAATATATAAGTAGTTTATATCTAGAGTAATCAAGAATCACTTTTTAACCAATGGTAAAGCTTTCCCTTAAGACATAGAAAGTTTTGGTCTTCTCCTTAGTTAAAACTATTTCTAGTTTATTTATACTCTCAAAGATTCTTATGTTGAAGGGTCATTCACATTATTCCAAAAACTAGAATGGTCATCTTGAGGGTGCTTTATGAAATTAAAAAATATTAAAATGAGTAACTTCCCTATCAAATTTCACTATGAAGATAACCTCACGAACATATATCTTGGTTTGGGTTGTATTAATGAATAGTCTCCCTAGTAAGATAGATATGAGATTATAGGAAGTTTCATCATTCATATCTAATACATAAAAATCTAAAAGAAACACTGATTCATTTACTTGTACCAAAACATCATCAAGCACTATATCTAGATAAGTGTTAATACAATCATTCAATTGTATAATAACACTAGTTTCTTTCAACAACCTAAATTTAAAGAAGCATACATAGAACGAGGCAAAACATTAATTGATTCTCCTAAAACCTAACATGGTTGTTTAATCTTAGTGTTACAAATTTTATAAGGAATGATAAACATGTTTAGTCGTTACATTTAGGAGGTATTTTCTTTTTAAAAACTATAAAAATATTTTCACCTATCTTGATCATTTTAAGTCAACCTTTCAAAAAGTTCCCTAGATCTACGTATCCTTCTTGTTTGACTTTACTAACCTACTAGGGAAAGGTGGAGGGATTATATATCCCTTTCTCCTTCAAGCCCCTTCTTAATTTCTTCTTCACTAGCCATCCTTTGTATCATCTTCTCAGGATCCTCAAGCTTCTTACCGCTCCTCAAGATGATTACAATAACATTCTTCATATTATCTTAGGTTATAATGACCATTTTCCTTCTTTTTAGGTTTTTAAATGGTTGATAGCTACTGCCATCTAACTCATCTGGTTGTCTAGATTCTGGATACTAGTCCTAGTCTATTGAATCAATCCTAGTCCTAGCTAGGAGCATCAATCAATGTTATTCCTCACTCTATCTATGCTTCTTTAAAATTGGGCACTTTGAAAGAGACTAGTGTTATCATAAAACTAGCTAACTGTAATAATGCTTACTCAAACGGAGTGGTTAAAGACGTTTTAATTCAGGTGAATAAGTTGGTGTTTCTTGTAGATTTTTATGTGGTGGATATGAATGATGAAACCTCCTATAGTCTTATTCCTATCGTAGTAGGGATATTATTTCTTAACATAACCCACCTAAACTAAGATATATGTTCATGGGGGCACAATGGAATTTGATAGGGAGTAATTTATTTGAATATTTTTCATGCTATGAAACATATTTAAGAAGATCATTATGTTTAAGATAAATTGTAGAGATTAATTAGAAGCAGTTTTAATCAAACGTCTAGAGTTAGAAGTCGCTAATAACATTAAGTTAGGAGAGGACCTAATTGGGATAATGGCTACCTTACATTCTTTAGAAAGCTTTCCTATAAGGCATGAACTTGCTTCCATACATTTATCTGAATCTTACCAAATTTTATTACCTTATGATGTGTAGGTAAATGATGTGGAGCTGAAACTACTACTCGCTCACTTAAAGTATCCATATTTGGGAGACAATCAAACTTTTCTAGCTATTATTTCTGTAATTTAACTTTTGATCAGGAAGCTAAACTAGTTCATATGTTAAGAGAACACAAGAAGGCTTTTAGATGGATAATTATAGATATTTAAGTAATAAGCCCTTCTATATGCATACATCCCATTTGCTTGATGAGGATTCCAAGTCCAATAAAGAAGCACAACATACGTTGAATACTTTATTAATGGAAGTTGTGAAGAAGGAAGTACTAGAGCTTCTCGATACTGGAGTTATTTTTCCTATCTCTAATAGTAAGTGGGTAAGTCCAGTATAGGTGGCTCCAAAAAAATATGGAATAATAGTGGTGACAAATCAAGATGGTGAGTTAATTCCTACCTATCTATAGACCAAATGGCATGTGTGCATTGATTATAGGACATTGACTATTGCAACTCGTAAAGACCATTTCTTGCTTTTATTTATTAATTAAATGCTTGAGAGACTTTTTGGTTATGGGTATTACTATTTTTTATATGGATTTTCAAGTTAACTTTAAATCCCTATTATGATGGAAGACTGAGAAAAGACAACCTTTATATGTCTATTTGGTACATTTGCTTAGTGACGGATGCTTTGTGCAATACACTTGTCACTTTTCAGAGGTACCTAGTAAGCATATTTTTTGACTATTTTCAGAAGATTATAGAGGTATTAATGGATGATTTTAATGTCTATGGTTCTTCTTTTGATAATTGCTTAGAAAATCTTGCACTCATTTTTGTAAGATGTATTAAAACTAACTTCATGCTTAATTGGGAAAAATGTCATTTTATGGTTGATCAAGGTATAGTTCTAGGGCATATTGTATCTTCTATGGGTATAGAGGTTGAAAAGTCTAAGATTGATCTCATTTTTTTCTTTGCTTTACCCATCAAATGTATAGGAAGTTCATTCTTTTCTTGGCCATGTAGATTTTTACCACAGGTTCATTAAGGATTTCTGGACGATAATCTCTCCTTTCTGCAAGTTGTTACAATAAGACGTCCCTTTTGAGTTTAAAGATAAATGCAATAAGGCATTTGACAAACTTAAAGAGCTCTGGACATTCCCACCAGTGATTCAACCATCAAACTGGAGCCATCTATTATGTCATCTCCGTGTAAGTCCCCACATGGCTATGTAGGTTACAAGGGCTACTTGAAACTTCATCTTTGTGCTCCATGTAAGTAAGCTATATGGCCATGTACTTTGACTATATAGCTTACAGTGAACGTGTACATTTATAATGTTTGGCAAAATTAGTATACAATCTTGTATATCTGACTATACATTGTTACATAACCCTTATTTTAACTATAAAAGGGCATTTTAGAGGCCAAAATGGGCATGAAGACATTAGAGACTAAAAAGGAGATAGATTCTTTTCCCTTTGGAAAGTTATGAGGAGCTAAACTTCATCTTTCCAGTTCAAAGGGCATATCGAGGCTGACAAACATGTTTGGACATTAATTTGATGATGTTATTATTAACTCTCTTTTGGAATTGATTATATTATTCTATGATTAATTTTCTTAGGATTTATGTATGAATTATTTAGATATTCCTAATAGATTATTCATGCATAAACTCATTCCCAAAATCTAGATTGCAATACATAATAGTTCAAACTCTTATTCAATTGGGGTAAACCAATGGTGGCACTTCATTAAGGATAACATAGCATAGGTTAGATGACTCTAACTTACATGGTTGTTGCCTATATTACCCTATTTTCCTATTCTGTAATGCAATTTTTATCCTAAATCTAGAGAGCTTATTCTAGGTTGTCTAAGAGCTAGACCTAATTAAAGAGCTTGTTTTAACTAGATACTACTTAAGGAAAAATTGGGATTAACAGAGCTTATTATTAATCTGTAGTTAATAGTTTCAAAGAGAGGTATGAGAACAACATGATGATTGATTGTGCAAATTCATGTGAAGGTTAAGATTGAACTGTGAACTGGATTCAAACCAATTAATTAATCCTAGCAATTTCGTACTATTTGATTTGATTTGTTTTTAATAGTTTAGTTTTACTTTATTTTTTTAATTTAATTTAACCAATCCCCTACATCCTATAATACTAGTTTATTCATTAGAAAAGCTAAATACAAACTCTTTGTGGATACAATCTTTCTCATAACTACTATAAATTTAGTTATGCAGAGCTAGGTTTTATTCTTTGATGTGTTCAACGCACATCAACTAATGTCTAACCAATGGTTGTCTTGTGTTCCTTTAAAACTTGTAAGAGCTTGTTTTTTCAAATTTCTGTCAGATCATTTATAATTATCATCAGTCAGGTTTCCCCCTCTCCCAAGTATTCATACTTTAAATTCGCTATTAAAGTCTTTAATTCCAACTTTGGGGCCTTCTTAAAAGATGTTAAAAAAAATCATGAGTTCTTTGTAATTGTAAAAACGAATATATAACATGTTGAGCATTTCAAGCAAAGAATGCAATGACATAATAGTCTTTTTAGGTTGTCATCAACTGTCAGCCTTACACCCTTCTTCATTTAGCTATTTTTTAATTAAAATGTTAATTTATGCCTTACACCCTTCTTCATTTAGCTATTTTTTAATTAAAATGTTAATTTATCTCCTACAAACTTCTGCCCAAAACCATCTTGCATAATTGGGTTAATAATATCAATAAGAAAAATAGTTTCAAAATTTTCCATTTCATAGCATCAAAAAATTTCTATTCAAAATGTTTGACTTAATTGCGAGTTAAATGACTACCTTTTGATTCTTTAAAGGTTTTGAATTTAAAGCATTATAAAACAAAAGTGGTATAACATTGATCTATGCTCCTAAATCAAGTATAGCTTTTTTCTACCTTCACATCACCAATCACATAGGGTATAGTAAACATACTTGGGTTTGACCATTTATGAGATAATTTCTTCTACATTATTAGAGACATTCTCACTAACTCTTATTCTCTCATTTGACAGCAGCTTCTTCTTATTAATGTATAGTTCTTTAAGAAACTTTGTATACTATAGCATTTTCTTGATTGTATCAAATAGTGGCATGTTGATTTCAACCATACGAAAAGTTTCCAAGATATTATGACCTGTTTCTTCCTTCTTTGATCCTACTAACCTGCTAAGAAAAGGAGGTGTAACTACCAATTTTGGGTTTGGAAATTTAGGTTTTCTTCGTACCTCATCAGCTGGTACATCAGACAATGTTGGTTATGCTCTTTTTATCCTTAGGCACTGTCTTTTTTTATGTTTAATCTACACTTCCTTGCCATTTCTATGGGTCATTGCACAAGCATTTCCCCTTAGGTTAATTTTATATTGAGATGGTAGCCTCCCTTTTTTTGTTTCAATTTTGTTGAATGAGACTATAAGTTGCAAAATTTGGTTTCCAAGTTCTTGATGTTGGCCTTTGTTTCCTATTAAAACATTTTTTTTGTTAATGGCTCAAGCTTTGACTGCATCTTTAAGAGACATACATGAACTTAATGGTAAATTTTATGATGGAGGAGCTGGTTTATTAAATCTAAAAGATTGATATTATAGAAAATTCTGTTGACTAGGCTACCTATATTTTAGATTTATGTGGTCTCTCTAGCAAGATTGATTTATATAAGGATCACCTTTTTGGTTGATTAATAAACTTGCATTCACTTTAAGCTCTACATCTTTTTTAAGATATGGGCATGCTTCAATGGGATGTATTTAGGTTGAGTAGATGTTACATACTCTAGAATTTTGGACCTGTTAAGAAGCAACTTTCTTAATAAAGGAGGTTAGTTCAAAAATTTAAGTCTTAATTTTATAAGCACTTGACTCATTTACCTTCTTAGGCATTTAGTCGTTCATTATTCCGTATTTCTAAAAGTTTACTGCCATTTTTTAGATTAAATCCTTTATTGTCTTAGGTGTCTTTTTGATAAACACTTCTCCACTTGCATTGTCTAATATGCTCCAATCAATAAAAGATAGACCTTCATAAAAGTACTGTAAGAGTAATTGATCATAATTTTGGTGATATGGACAAATAACAAACAAATGGTCAAACCTTTCCTAGTACTCATAAACCGTTTTCCCGTTATAGTAAATAATCCAGGATGATTTCCTTTTAAATAGTTATAGCCTTTGAAGTTGGAAATACTTTTTCCAAGAACCTAACTTTTCAAATCATTACAAGTTTTTATCAACCAAGAAGGAAGGTAATAGAATCAATCCTTCCTATGTCTTGTCTGCTAAAGAGAATGGAAAGGCCTTGAGCTTAATTTTTTCCTTTGTCACTCCCTTTGGCTTCATGGTCAAAACAAACAATAAGAAATTCCTTCAAGTATTTGTGGTGGTCCTTACCTACAAGCCCATAAAAGTAAGCTATAAATGAATCAAACCTTATTTAAGCTCAAAATCTACCTCAATTTTAGGATATTCAATACAAAGTAGTTGTTAGACTAGGTCAGGAGTTGCTAAATCCCTTAACATTCTTTATTCCACCATTTCCTCTTATTTAACAATTTCTACTACATCACTTTCAAATTGTTGAGTCTGCAATTTTTTTCCGTATCTTTTTGCCTTCCTATTCACATTTGTTGTCTTTTCAATTTTTGGATCATAAAATCACCTGTATAAGAAGATCTTATCATAAATTAATTCACCATTTGAAGAAACTTAAATAAAGAAATTTTTCTCTGCGACGACGCCAAAACTTTGGTTAGTGTTAAAACCACCAAAAATAATTATGATTTCACAACCACATGAATAAAAATTTATAACACAGTGGCAAAAGATTCCAGGTCGAATACTAATAAACTTCCAAATAGTAAAAGAAAATTTAAGGTTGGGGTGTAATTGATTTGATAAACAACTAAATAAACGAGTACACAATAAATTAAACCAAAATTTATGAAATGTTTAGAAATTCATTCAAGGGTTGAAAACCATTTTATTAACTAGGATGATAATTTGAAAAATCTTTCTTTTATTTAAGAAAATAAACGCACTCTCTTGAAATATACAATGATTCAATACATTCAATGGTAAAATTAACCAAAAACAAGCTTCTAATTAATTCCATGTCATTAAGCAACTAGTTCTTGAATATTCAGTCTAAATCAACTTAATGCTAGCATGGAGAACAAAAATAATATATTTATTCCAAGCAACCATTTAAGAGCTTGAGCAATTTAACTTGTCTTACTTCTTCTTTCATGAACTAACAAGACATTAAAAGAATTTCTATCCAATTCACTTACTTCTAAATTGAAATTCTAACAACCTAAGCCATTTGAAATAAAATAAGAACATATGCAAAATTGTAGATCTAATCTAACAAGTGAGAATAGGAAAATCAATTACAAAATAGGAACTAAGGAGAGCTAAGTACTTGAAATGAAAAAAAAATATAAATAAGTAAAGCATTTTCCCAAAAACAAATATGGAGATCGAATTCCCCTTAATTGAAATAAGAAAAATATCCCTTCCATGATTTAAGCAGATGGAAAGTAGAAATAGAGAGTATCCAATCTAATCTTCAAACGGTGCTCCATTCTCGAATATATATTAGCATATTTTTTAGACCCCTAGAAATTAAAGCCATTCTTATCTCTTCCTATATGTTACAATTTCTTATTAAAAACCACATCTTGACTTTTTAAAACTATAACCTCTTTTGGAGTTATAATAATACGTTTTTCTTTCAAAACTTCCCCTTCAAGTGCAACAAAATAGCTAGGCTTTCTTGTAACTGAAATTCAACCTTGGAAATGATCAAAATAGTCTTCAACCACTGAATGAGACGCCCCTAAACTTCTTAAACCACAATTATCTAAATAGTTCCCAAAATATAACATTAATCATCAAATTCCTCATTTGTTCCAAAGTAGAGGATAAAAACAAAAATATCCTATACAACACAATTACCCAAGCTGTCACATTAAAAAATATATACAATTGAAAAACTTTACTCAATTAATCTATTGGTCCCACCTAAACTCCACTCGGTCCGTCTTGTATACTGGGGTTATCAACAATCACTCGATCTCTTAAAAAAATAATAGAAAGGGGTAAGCTGCCTACTCAGTAAGGATAACTGACTGTACTTAAAACCAAGTAACTCAATAAATAATTATAACACTTAGTCAACTGATTAAAACATAAATATAATATGAATGTTCATAACATTACTCAGTCTAACCAAACAATTAACAACATCTCAAAGTTTCACCACACAATGATTAACACAAATATTAATATAAAAAATCCTATTTATGAATTATCCCATAATTAACTAAATTGTCGAGGCTCTGCTTAACCTAGTAGGCTTACATTCAATAGTATGTCAGCTCAGCTCATCTCATCTCATCTCACCATCATCTCTCACCAAGTGGAAATGTAATTAAATATATAAACATGGACACAGGATACCTCAATCTCTCTTAGTACCCCAGTACTACTCCATTACCTAGCCATCCGCACAAGATATCCCCATGACTTAGGATATCATGATACCATTACGGTACCTAGCATTACAAGACATCCCCGGGACTCATAATGCCCCAGTATCTGCTCCACAAATAAATACCTAACCACCACTCACTCATATCGATACAACCTATCAATCTAAGATCATCGAATATATCCTATCCTGGACAAGCTACCGATTCTCAATTTTTACTAATTATTCACAACTTATTATCATCTCTATTTAATAATACATTTTCGTCGAATTGACAATCAATACACCTCAATATACATAACAAAATATAAACATGAAACACCTTGTAATTCATGAATGAAATCATTAATCATTAATTTAATTAATGACTAATTCAAAATATAATTTATTAATAACAAAAAGGTACTCTATTTTAAGGGTAAAGTCCAAGATTATTCTTACCTCAATTTTGAACTCAACTAATTGATAGTCCAAATTACTCCTTAATTAGACCTTCAGACCTAGAATTTACAAAATTTTATAAGACTAATTTATGAAAAATTTTCGACCCAAATACACTTAATAATTCAACATTATTCTCTTTTCTAATTTATTCTTAATTATAAAAAATAATATCCTCACTAACCTAGCCACCATAATTACTAAAATACCCTTACCCAATTTAAAATCCTATTTTACCCTCATCCTTTTCAAGTACTACCAAACAATGCACTTCTTGGAAGTAAATTCCAGATTTACCCTTCACCTTTTACATTTCTTATTCTGCCCCTACATGTAACTTAAATTTTTAAAAAATATCATCTTTTTTACCCTCTCCTCTTCTTTTATCATTTCCTGTCACATTTTCTCCATTTTTATCCTTTCATGCAACTTCAATTATTGTTGCAAACAAACACAACATGCAATCTAACTATAACCTAGTGGAGGATGATCAAAATTCACAAAAAAAGTTACAAAATTGCAGCTAGAAATTTACCTAAGTGTTTAGGGCTTTGGGGGGTTTTTAACCTCCACAACTTCCTCCAAAATTGTAGCTACAAAAGTTAAGAGAAAGTGAAGAAGAAGAAGAAGGAGGAGGAGGATTTTCATGCCCATTTTTCCAGTAGATAGCTTCTATTTAAACCCCTATGTCAAAAGTTTTTATGGGTTGGGCTACTACATTGCTTTAATTAACTTTGTGGGCTTTACACCGAAGATGAATTATATATGTCTAAGTCAAACTTCAGGAGATGTTATAATCACCCATTTCCTATATCCATAGCTCTAGATATGAATTTCCTTCTAAAAGTTTTCCAAGTTGAATGAATATAATATACAGAATTCCTCGACCTAAATTGCAAACATTGTTTGACTAACCAAACAAACTTAGATTTTGATGATCCTCCTCAATCTAAAAGGCTCTAAGAATCTACTTTAATTCTTTAGTATACCTCAAACTAATCCAAAGCCTTTTATTAAGGTGAAAAACTTAGATAAAGAAACTGATCAAGAATTATGGAAAAAGCTTAAATTACCTATTAAATCCAAAAGTACTCAAAACTTTTCCCATTTAATCTTAACTCCCTAAATATGCCTAGATGTGATCAATTGAGCTCAAAAAAATTAATAAGCACTAAATATGGAGGAAAAAAGTATAAAAATAGATCCATTACGAACCTAGGCGAAAGAATCTTGCTGGACCCTGTTCCCGGATCTCAGCCGAATAGGACTAGACCCCGTTTCCGGAGCTCAACTATCCACGACGGAGTCAAAATTGAAGACCATTGGGCCCGATGTCCCGACCCCCAAGGCTGAACCCGGGGTGACCCGTCGGGACAAACGAAAGAAGTAAGTTGCGGAAGCCTATTTACATTGAGCAACATACATTACCATATCTATCAAACTATCATCCAAAAGCCATTACACTATCAAAAGATTCAGTAAACTTTGTTAACACAATCATCCATAACAAAGAGCAATATTGGAGCAATTACTAGCAGCGATGAGATGGATGAAGCAAACGGTGGCAACAAGAGAAGAAATAGAGGGGCATCAGAGACAAAGAGAAGATATCTTAGGCCCTGTTTGGCAATCAGTTAATTTCATTAGCTGTTAGCTGATCTATCAGCTGTTAGTTGATAGTTGATTTTATCAGCTGATTTGACTAGCGGATTGCATTAGCTGTTTGTCATTAGTTGTTTGTCATTTCATTGAATATTCTTATAAGAATTTAGATTTTAGATTTAATTGTACAAAAATTAAGTTTATAACTCTAATAAAAAATATAAAACATATAATAATAATAATAATAATAATAACAACAACAACAACAACAACAACAAACTAATAATAATAATAATAATAATAATAATAATCCAACGTTAAATTTTTTTATTAATATGAATAATGTAGCGAGCTATATCGTATTAGTATTTTTCATATAATATTTATGAATTTTATTATTTAATAAATTAAAAATAACTTGTAAGGATGTAACTTAAAAAATTTATACGATCACGATTAAATATTTAATTTTACAAAAATTAAAATTTTGACAATAATAAAAATAGAACAAAAATTAAAATTTAAAAAATTAAAAGTGTAATTAATTAATTATAATTAGGC
>JANKOE010000005.1:42551621-42563988 GCA_026284465.1 Erythroxylum citrifolium
AGAGAAAATAGTTAATTACCTAAAAGTTAGTTTGGGGAAACTATGACAACTTTGTCAGAAGGCCAAGCAACTGTACTTATGTTATCCTTAGAAATCGTCACAACCAATGGAACACTAGGTAGGACATTGGATTCGGTATTATCATCATCTTCATTACCCTCTTCAACTTCGACATTAAGCATATCAACTTCTACTTTGATAGTCTCGTCATGGTACTTTCTTTTCAACAATACGGTTCTCTCTCTAGGGATATCTTCGATTTCGAAGGGAAATCCATCCGGAACACTGTCTACCTGTTGATGATTGTTGAATTGTAATCTCAAATTGTAACGTTATCAAGTCTTGAGTAATTATCAAAAACAAAAAAACCTCTTGAGTTGAACAAACAGAAGAATAGACACACACAAAATAAACAAAGTAAAATATATGATCACACATAAGACTAAAGCCCCAAACTAGAAAAAGTGGGAAAAAGATACCTTGATCATTTCTAGCATTAAAGATTATCATTCCCGTCTTATGTCCAATCAAGCATTCAACAATCTTCATTTGGCGTATCTAAGGACTGTCAACACGACCCTTCTGCCATACCATCTTTGCACTAACAACTTTAAAGGTAAGAGTGACCACTAGTGCCTGGTCAGAGCTGGTCCACCTTGGTGAATACAATTTTCCTCAATCTTGATTTTGAATCCGCCATTTTCTAGAATCCTAATGGAAAGGTAGATTAGAAACACATAAACAAAAATGAAGACAGAACTTATAGGCATAAGTGGATTACTTGAACTAACATTAAACCTTTGAAAAATAAGAAAGATCATGTAAGCCTAAATATTAGGCAAGCCAATTCAGTCCTATCTACTCTATATCTGGAAATATCGATCAAAGAAACAAAACTTTTAATCTCTTTACGCAAAATGTATTTATCGATAAATTCAAGTTAATGAGAATTATGTGAACAAAGAAAAATTAGAAAACATGAAAGATCCAGATCTCATATCAATTATCACATCGAAAGACATTTTAAATTTTCAGTCCTCGAATTAGATTTTCTAACTTATGCAAAATTAGACTTAGAAAATTTCCTAAATTAGCAAATCAAGAGTAGAAGCTAAAAATAAATAATAAACCCCAATTCAGAAAAACTGCAACTAGTTATTTCCATAGTCAGTTACATCTCCAATGTAGTAGGAGAATGGCATTAGCTTAGAGAGTATAGACTTTATAATAGCTAGTCAGACCTATGCACTAGTTATTTCCATAGTCATAAATGTAACCAAAATTCTCTAGTCAATAATTCCTAGAACTACAAAACAGCCTACTCAACAATTTCAAAGGAACACGGGATACTCCTATTCCTCTCAACGACAGAGATAGTAGAGCTAGCAATCAGGATAAGATATATACTCAACAAGCGCAACAAAAAGGAGCACTAAATTTACCTGGAATAGCATTTCGCTGGGTTGAATATCGCGATGTGTATTCACCATATCAACATTCTGCCCCTATAAGAAATCAAGTACGGATTAGTTGCATCTCGAAGATGACATGCCTTCAAGAATAGATCAGATGGTAATAAAATGTTACTTGTGATGAGTTTGTTGAGATACTGAAGGTGAGATGATGGAGAAGACAACTCCTTCCTGTTCTAAGCAGAACCACCAAGAGGGTAAATTTCTCCCAGGTCAAGCAAACCCTAAAGGGATACAATCTTATTATTCTATTAAACCGTGGCATATCTGAATGGTAAGTTCTAGGAACTAACCTCAATCCGCTATAAAGTTGCTTGTGACGCATTCTCTGTACTTTTTGAGAGGTCAATTCCATTCGGAGCCTGAATTTCCAAAAACTGTCATTCCATAGTTTCTTCTATGCTCCGCGACCAATTTGTAGTCCGTCTTTCGACTGTTGACTGATCAAGAAGCTCCAGCACCATTATCTGATACCTACATAAAATTGCCGCTCCAGATGCTTAAAACATGAACTTCTACCAAATTTTGCACCAAGACACCATTTCCAATATGTAAACAACTCTATAGCTATTGAATGAAACAAAGAAAAAGGGTAAAAAAATAACACTTACCCAATAATCCCCTCAATGCAACCATAAAATTATTCAATCTCCCCCAAACTCTCAATTAATTTCCTCAAATCTATTAAGAAAAAATTCTTTACGTTTAATGATTTTGATGAAGACCAAATAATGAGACGCAAGAAAGTGAGAAGGAAGCAGAGCAAAGTGAAACGAAAGCAAGACAATATGAGACAGAGATAAAAAATGAGACGCAAACAAATATGAGACAGAAAGAAAAAATGAGACGGAAGCAGAAAGCAAAATGAGACAGAACCAGAAAGCAAAATAAGATGGAAGCGGAAAGCAAAAATGAGACGGAAGCCAAAGCCGAAAATGAAAAGGAAGAAATGAGACGAAAGAAATTGAGATGAAAGACCTGATACCACGTCAGATGAATAATCAGTTTGAGTTAGTTACAGAATTCAATTGAATAATTGATTCTTCAAAGATCAAGAAACAGGAAGAAAGAAGCAATTATTAAGAAGCGGTTGAAGAAGAAGGCTATAAATACGATTCGGAGTCGAAGACTGCAGATGCTAGAAAAATTTAGAAGTTAGACAAGTTAGAGAGAATTTCGAAAGAGCTACTTAAATTCAAAAGCTAGAAATCTTATTGTGCTAAACTTAGAGCTATTCTTATCTATAACAAAGCTCGAAATATCTTTCAGTTGAAAGAAGAAAAGCAGATAACCTGAAGAGGCTAAGTGTGAAAGGAATACTTGCTGTAAGAGACCTAAAGAGGCTCGAAGAAAAGAATACTTGTATCTTTGCAAAGTATAGTGAAATCTCAGAAAGGTTTATGAGGACTGGACGTAACCCACAATTTGGGGTGAACCAGTGCCATGTCAACTCTCTCTCAACTCTCAATTGTTAATCTTACTGTTTCATACAAGCATTCAGAATACTTCATAATACTAATTTTCAATAGTTTTAAGAAAAAGCGAGTTTTACAAGAAGTTTTCAAAAGGGGATCATCAAAGAAGAATACACAATTCAACCCCCCTTCTTGTGCATTTTGCATATCGAATATTAAGTCTATACTAACGTGTGATTTACTTCAATTGGTATCAAAGCTCGATGTCCATGAACCACCATAACAAAGTGTGGACAAAAATCCATGGCAGAATCACATATATACATAGCTGAAGGTGCCTTAGTCACTAGACCTCCTGCGTTCAATGGAGAAGACTAACATTACTGGAAAGACAGGATGTGGCTCTTCATCGAATCTACTCATATCAATCTTTGGGATATAATAGAAAGTGGACCGTATACACCAGTAGATGAAGAAGGAAATCCTATTCCACGAATCAGATGGTCTATAGATCAAAAGGCGAGATTCCAACTGAACTCGAAGGTCAAGTTCTTTTTAAGTTGTGCCTTAAGCAGAAGTGAGTACGATAAAGTTCACGGATGTGACACTACGAAGGAGATGTGGGATACGCTATCCATCGTACACGAAGGTACAAATCAAGTAAAGGAGTCCAAGATAAGCACTCTTGTACACCAGTACGAGCTGTTTAAGATGAAGGACGAAGAGTCTATCAATCAGATGTTTGGAAGATTTCAAACAATCATCAATGGACTTAAAGCTCTGGGAAGAACTTATGACAATCAAGATCACGTTCCAAAGATCTTACGAAGTCTTCCGAAAAGATGAAAAACAAAAGTTACAGCTGTACAAGAAGCCAAGGATTTGAGCGTACTGAAGCTTGATGAATTGCTTGGATCCCTGAAGATACATGAAGTTGAACATGATGCTGAAGACAAGCCCAGATGGGATAAATCGATAGCGTTGAAGGCTGAACAGAAGAATCACAAGATTCAAAGGAAGAGGAATTCATCATCAAAAGCACTGAAGATTGAAGAAGTTAAGAATGACGATTCCAACGGATCAGATCAAGAGTCAAGTGAAGAAGATGATGAGTTATCTTTCATCTCAAGAAAGATCAGACGCATGTGGAAGAAAAAGACTAAAGGAAATAGAGAGTCCTACTTCAAGAAGAATAGCAAAGATGATGGGAAGAATGAGAAGACATCTATCATATGCTACGAATGCAATAAACTGGGACATTACAAATCTGAATGTCCATTGCTGAAAAGAATGCCAAAGAAGAGTAGGGAAGGCAAGAAAAGCATGATGGCAACCTAGGAAGATCTAGATTTGTCTGAATTAGATACTGATTCAGAGCCATCGGAATAAGCAAATATTTGCCTAGTAGCCGAAGAAGATAGTGATGAGGAGGTAACCTCAAAATTTAATGACTTATAAGATGCAAACTCAGAATTATTAAAAGATTCTCATGCAATTATGAAACAGTACAAATTATTAAAGGAAAAGTACGTAGAAAGTTTGAAAAACATGAAAGAGTTAGAAAAAGAGAACGTCTGCTTTACTAGATAAAGAAAAAGGGAGTTGTAGATAGATCTGAAGAGACCAATCAGTAGAAGCAAAGGATTAACAGTCTTTCAGCTAATCTAGCAACTTTTACTAAAAGTACAAGAAAAATGAATGACATGTTAGGAAAATACAGACATCCTAGTGATAAAACTGGATTAGGGTTTACTAAAAACCATATTCAGCCGAAAAACATTTCGATTCCTCATAAAAAGAAATTTCATCAGTCACATTATCATCAGAAATTTCATCAGTTGCATCATCATAATACTATGAAATATGCTAGTAGTAACCCCAAAGGACCCAAGAAAATCTGGGTACCTAAGAAACAAATAATATCTCCTGTAGATATCCTTCCTTGGAAGAGGCAGCAAGCACCATTGGAACTTGGACAGTGGATGCTCGCGACACATGACAGGAAGAAGGTCTATATTCCTAGATCTTCAGTATAAGAAGGGAGGATCAGTAACTTTTGGAGACAACCAACAGGACAAGATCATTGGAATCGGTAAAATCGGTAAAGATTCCTTTGCATGTATTGATAATGTGCTGCTAGTTGATGGTTTAAAACATAATTTGATTAGTTTCAGTCAATTATGTGATTCTGATCTTGAAGTGTCTTTCAATCAAAATTCTTGTGAAGTCAAAAACAAGGATGGGTCTATATTCTTTTCTTCCAAAAGAAGAAACAATCTTTACAAAATCAATTTATAAGATTTTCAAAAACAAAATATTTCTTGTTTTATATCAACTGAAGAAGAAAAACTGATTTGACATAAAAAGCTAGGTCATGTTAGTTTCAAACATATTTCCAAGTTGATTAAACATGATTTGGTAAGAGGTTTACCAAAAATAAGTTTTAACAAGGATTTTTTTTATGAAAGTTGTCATAAAGGAAAACAGATTAAAACAACGTTTTCTTCTAAAAATATTGTAACTTCATCTAGACCCCTAGAGTTGTTACATATGGATTTATTTGATCCAACTAGGACATTGAATCTTGGCGGAAAGAAGTATGGTCTCGTAATTGTTAATGATTTCACTAAATTTTGTTGGATATTGTTTTTATCACATAAAGACGAGTCTTTTAAGTGTTTTAAAGTGCTTTCCAAAAAGTTACAAAATGGAAAAGGAATGTCTATTGCTAGTATTAGAAGTGATCATGGTGGTGAGTTAGAAAATGAGAAGTTTAGAATATTTTGTGAGGAGAATGGAATTTTCCAAAATTTCTATGCTCCTAGTACTCCACAACAAAATGGAGTTGTTGAAAGGAAGAACAGGACGATTCAGGAAATGGCAAGGACTATGCTATGTGAGATGGATCTTCCTAAGTACTTCTGGGCAGAAGCTGTGAATACAGCTTGTTATATTCAAAATAGAATACTTCTGCGACCATTGTTGAAGAAAACTCCATATGAGTTATGGAATGGAAGGAAACCTAATATATCCTACTTCCATCCATTCGGTTGCAAGTGCTCTATATTGAATACAAAGGAAATTCTGGATAAATTCAACTTTAAGATTCATTCGAGAATTTTTCTAGGCTATTCATTATCTTCGAAAGCTATAGGGTTTACAACCTTATCTTTAAGACTGTTGAGGAAACTATTCATGTCAAGTTTGATGATAGTTCTCAATCAACTAACAAAAAGACCAAAATATCTTTAACTAACAAAAAGACCAAAATATCCTTATCCTTATCCTGTAATAATAATAATAATAATAATAATAACATAATAATAATAATAATATTATTATTATTATTATGTTATTATTATTATTAATTTTCTTCTTCTTAATATTAATTTTATTATTCTTATTAATTTTATTATTATTAATTTTCTACTTACTATTATTATTATTATTTATTAAATTTATTAAATTCATTATTATTATTAATTATTTTTATTTTTATTTTTATTTTATTAAATTTCT
The DNA here is from genome assembly GCA_026284465.1 of Erythroxylum citrifolium. Classification (NCBI taxonomy): domain Eukaryota; kingdom Viridiplantae; phylum Streptophyta; class Magnoliopsida; order Malpighiales; family Erythroxylaceae; genus Erythroxylum; species Erythroxylum citrifolium. The sequence continues at coordinate 42,558,028 of JANKOE010000005.1, forward strand.
TATTATTATTAAATTTCTTCTTCTTATTATTAATTTTATTATTCTTATTAGGTATTATTTATTATTATTCTTATTGTCATTTTTCTACTTACTGTTAAAAATTATTATTATTATTAAATTCCTTATTATTATTATGTTTCTTCTTATTATTATTAATTTTATTTTTCTTATTTTATTATGAAATTTCTACTTACTATTATTCTTATTAATATTAATTTTATTAATTATTATTAATTATTAAATTCCTTATTATTATTATTAATTTATTATTATTATTATTATTATTATTATTATTTTATTCTTCTTCTTCATCATCTTCTTCTTATTATTATTAACTTTCTACTTATTATTATTCTTATTATTATTAATTTTAGTATTTTATAATTGTATTTTATTTTTGATATTATTATTAAATTCTTTATTATTATTAATTTTCTTCTTCTTCTTCCTAATTTTAATATTATTAATATTATTGTTATTTTTAAATTTCTTATTATTATTAATTTTCTTCTTATCATACGACTTTCCAACATTTTGCAGTAATTAATTTTCCCTAGTCTGACTCATATTAGCATTCATTATATAGTCGCAATTGCAATATAAAATAACAATGTAATGATATTGAAAATAAATATAGCATAGGGCTTTAAATTGCTAAAAAGCTATTTAGTTCAACAAAAATTAAGTTTCAGCCCTATTTTAAATAACTAGACAAAATATTTAAACTTCAACATAACTTTCAATGTATGGCAAGAGATCTCCTCACCCACCCAAGTCTTTGAGAAGGAGGAACAGTAAAAAACACAAGCATATGTGTAGGATAATCAGGAATTTTGCCTAAAACAGTATCCATTTCATCATCTGTGAGCCCCTCTATCTCACCCAATGCACTATATAAATGTTCAACTCTTTGTTGAATATACATTTCAGTCCCAATACTTTTACACAATTTATCTCCAATCTGGTTCATTGTATCCCCAACATCTTAGCAGTAACAATAAATGAATCTACACAGCTTACTTCTCCCGCATCATTTCTCCTGTTTTTCCCTCTTTTCTGAAATATTTTCAGCTTGTCTTTCAAGATTTGAGGCTTGAGGTTGGGTAAAGGACTCATCTATATCATGCAAACCATGCTCATATTGATCTTCACCACCTTCATTTGATCCAACTACACTTTCTTACCTTTCCATGTCTTCAAGAATATCTACAGCAGTTTGTGCATCATTTCCAGTTGCACGATCTTCTCTATAGATCCCAGTAAATTCATTATAGAAAGGAAAGCTCTTCCTTTGAAATTGAGCAGCATCTTTGTGACTCTAACAAGATGAGAAAAATATATCAATAATTTATATAAATGACAAGAAAGTAGTTAAAAAAATACTTAAAACAAATTAAAAGTTCAATACTTACACTTAAGTAAGAATCTCATACATGATTTTCAGCAGTGACCATCTTACTTTCGGTATCCTATCCAAATCCACTAGTTTCTTTCCTTACTATATCATAAACAATGCTCCACTCTTTCTTTAAAGTCTTAATCCTAGACTCTATGTGAGGCCTGGCTTTTAAGTTTGAATTAGGAAGCTTTGTTGCTACCATTCTTTCTAATTCATTGAGATACCCAGGTTTAAATCCAATATCAGCATTGTACATTCTCACATTATGCAAATCAACCATGCAAGAAACTAGCATATAGTTCCACTTTCTTTTTGTTCATTTTGAACTTTGAGAATTAATAGTTGAAGGGGAATTCATCGACATACTTATCTACCAAATTAAAGCAATCTTGATAAATTAAAAAATAAACACCATAATAAAGGAAACGTTCATAAAATTCTTCATATCAATTAACATTAATAATCATCAGCTTACAAAAACATTCATATAGTGTTCAATAACAACGTACAACATAAACAACAAAGAGTACAAAAACTTATATAAACAATAATATAAAACCTCCTAACATTCAAACATAATATAACACCTTAAAAATGTCAATCCTGATTTTGCCTAGATGTTCGCCATTCATTGAACATTTCGCATGCCAATTCATTTCTCCAATTTGTCCAAGCATTAATTGGGTCAATAGCAGTTATACACTCCTCCTCAACAACTAGATTGGTGTGAAAATAATCCCCTAAATCACTCTCCATGGGATCAAAACTCATTTCCTGGCTAATAAAATTATGAAGCAAACAACAAGATATAATAATTCGATTGTGTGTCTTTATTGGATAAAATGATGGACTCCTAAGAATCACCCACCTAATTTTTAGTAACCCAAAACTCCTCTCAATTACATTGCGTGCAGTCGCATGTTTCGTATTAAAAAATTCCTATGGAGTTCTTAGTTGGTAACCTTGACGCCATTCATTCAAATGGTACCTTTGACCCCTAAAAGGTGCATGGAAGCCCTCACAATTTATATAACTTGAGTCAACTAGGTAATAGCAACCTATATAAAAAAAACTACATAAGTTATTCAATGTTTTCATATACAAAATTTCAAACAACCTTCCTATATCATATAGGAAAGCTTACCATAAGGCACTTTTAGTCCATGTCTCCTAGTAATTGCATCATGAAGAACTCGACCATCAGCTACTGAACACATTAACCCTGATATGTGTCCCATCTAGAGCACCTAAGCAATTCTACAATTCAAATGAATTAAAAATTAATGAGGAACCGTAATCACATTCACTATATTTTTATAAAAGTAATAGGGTGATTATCTACCGTAAGCTACATCCACCGATGATCCGAAGAGTTTGTTGGTATGGGCTTAGGTTTCCTAAACAAATGATCTTGCAAATGCATCACGACGTTTAAAACATTATGAAAACACCAACTAATTGTCTCACCTGACCTTCTAAAATTTTTACTAATAACTTGATTTTTAACATGATGAGCAATAATATGTAAGAAAATTACTAGTTGTTTATCAAGAAGCATATTTTTTGTTGACTTTAATCCCCCTATACTTTCTAGCATTTCACATAGTTTAAAAAAAGCTTGCCTATTCATTATAACCATTGAAATACATGACTCATCATTGTCATGCACAATTTACCTCACATAATCTCGATTTGCAATAAATTTAGAAAATAACTTCTAACCTTTGGCCTATAACTATATAAAGAAGCCTCCGATGACAACAAATTGAATAGCGAACTAACATCATTACACAACTACAACCATACAATTAAGACAGCCACAATCTTTTTTATTCTTTGGCATTTCTACATAAATTGAAACTAAAATGAGCCATAACTGCAAAAAATAAAATTTCTAATGTATTTACATAAATTTGTTCAAATAATGTATAATGTAAGAGAACAACTATGAAATAATTCAAAATAGTTGAAGGCATAAAGTATAGTAAGAGAGAAAAAAGAAGATAATATTTCCAGAGTTAAAAAGAGGAGATTATAGAACATAAAAACCAAAACTCAAACAAATAGTTTAAATGAAACCCTAACTCAAATAACCTAACACCAACTTAAGGAAGATAGAAAGAAATGCAAAAGCATAACAAGCATAATGACTCTATTGGCTAAAGATAAGGAAGTACATTCATATCATGATTTTGGTTACAAATCTTTGTGTTTTGATCCAAATGTGAGATAAATTGAGTACAAATGGCATGAATATTGCATGAATATTAATTGGATTATTTTTGTGAATTTTGCATATAGGTTGAAGGGAAAGTCACGTAAAGTTGCATGAAAAGAAAAATAAAAATTTAAAAAGAAAAAAGAAAAAAAAGAAAAGGAAAGTGGTGACAAGTGTCACCACCTCACGGTGGTGATAAGTCACTACCTTACCGGTTGTGTGACTAACTTACCATGCATGACTAGCATTTAAGTTAAAAATTAGTCAACCCTGTGCGTGGCTAGTTTGTGTATGGCTAGTGACTTAACTAGTCGCCCCGTGCAAATTCGTGGACATTAAAATGAAACAACGAATTTGAAGTATGCTTAAAGTAAATAAAGTTCTGTAAGTTACATGTTTTCTTTTTACAGTTTAACATAAACATAATTTTCATACTAAAGCATTTTAAGAATCTTTTATGACTTGTTTCAATTGCTAATAACACCATTTATTGAATATTCAATTTGAAGTTCACTATAATTAAGTTAAGTTATAATATGCTATTCTAAAGAAGTTAAGTTATGCAATAGTGGTTTACATCACAACAGTTACTTATGTGTTCATCTAATATCCCTTTACATATATACTGCTATATATATCCCTTTACTTATGCTTGAAACTATGTAATGCTGCTATATATGCCTTACATTTATTTATTTTTAACTTTAAGCCTTATTCTCTGTTTTCATATCTAAAAACCAACAACAATTTATCAATGCTCCAACAAGTTTGTCGGTGATGAAATTCTATTAAGACAAGTAATAATCTTCTCTCTAAAAATGATTAACAAATTTTCCTATCTTCCACAACATGAAGATAACGTAGGGAACTAGTCTCTCCAACTACATTCATACCACATATAGCCTATTGAAAGAAATAAAAATTTTGTCAATGGCTAAATTCATTCATTATTAATTTTAATTACTAGTGGTCTCCTTTTCTAGTTTTTGCTCTAATGCAAATCTATCTGGGAACAAAATTTTCTAGTCAGTGCTATAATCCAGATAACGTAGACACTCTATAATCCATGTTAATGACACACAGATAAAGCATCTTCAACATAATTCATACCACCCAGATAACTCAAACACCCTTCAATCATATCAATTAGCAATTAAGACGTCCCAAGCAATTTAGATGATTTTTCACTCCAACTTTAAACATGTTGATGCAAACACATTTAAATGACTCATGGACAATGAGTGGCTAAAGGACAATGATTGATGGAAGATGGAGATTATAGATAAAACCTATGCACAACTTTGCACATAAAATAATCGATTTGCTTCTACAAACATAACAAGCTAGATCCATGATCATGATGCAGGAAAATGAGAAACAGAAGACTTGAGCCCTTTACCAGCATTTGGTTTCCTTTTACAAATGGGTCAAGTTAGGTTTACAAGAAAAAACTGAAGAAAAAAGTAATTACCAGAGACAAATGTTAGGAGAAAGGTTATCCTCACCGAATTAATGCAACTGGCAGAAAAATGTTGGAGAAAACTGACGACAGCGTGAAGAGCAAGAGCTAGAGACGAGCGTGAGTGAGACCAGACCAGAGAGTGGAGAAAAGAGACAAGCGCAAGAGAGAGAGCCACTGGGCGTGAGTGAGACAGACGAGATGGTGATGCTGTGTGAGTGAGAAAGAATTGTGAGAGGAGAGGACGAACTTACTGCTATGTAAGTGAGAAAGTATCGTGGGAGGAGAGGATGAAATTGTCAAGTTGAACAATTTGTTGAGTTTACCTATTCCGGACGAGCGTGGAATAGGTAAAGACAAGGGTTAGTTATCTTTATCTATTCCTTGATATTTAGGAATTACTAACGCCAAGAATGGTTATTCTGTAAGCTTTTTGTTAACCAAACAAAGAATTCCTAATTATTAGGAATAGATGGGTAATAGAATACTTATTACAGTGAACCAAATAGGATGTTATAATCTTAAAAGAATTGAATCTTCAAACTATATTGTACTGAAATTTAATACAACTTAAAATAAAAATTATTTTCAATATGATTTCTTCTTTATTTTTATTTTTAAATTTAGTAAAAAAACTATATATTTGATTTATTTTGAATTTTGAATTTTTTAATTTTCATAACTTATAAAAATCATAAAACTAGTTTTGCTTTCGATTTTAGCTTTTAATCATAATTTGATTTATAATCAATTAAATTTATAACATTTAATTATTTAATATTAATTATAAATAATAATTTAAAAATTTAATTTGTTTTTAGGGGATGCCAGAGGACAAGGAAGCGACGTCGAGTTCACTGAGTCAAGGCCTGACTCACCCCGACC
>JANKOE010000005.1:42572160-42595877 GCA_026284465.1 Erythroxylum citrifolium
TACTGTTCACTTTTACTATTCACTATTCACTGCACTATTCACTGTTCATCTAGTCGACTGGCAATAGTTCCAGTCGACTGAAATGTCACATATCTGCTAAAAATGCACTTCCAGTCGACTACAATATGTTCCAGTCGACTACAATCAGTTCCTAGTCGACTATCTTCAGTTCCAGTCGACTTCCAGTCGACTACAATCAGTTCCAGTCGACTACAACCCTCCAGAATTCATCGTACCAACCCAGATTTCCGAAACTGAACATTTTCTTCTCAATTCTTTTTCCTATTTCATCATTTCTTATGCTAGTTTATACTCATTGCAACTTCCAATCAACTCAAAACCAGTGTTTGAAACCTTAAACACAACTAATCCAAATTTCACTCTCTCTCTACTGTAACTTCTCAAATGTTCATATATGTTCTACACAGCTTCATATCTACACTAACAAGAAACCAGAACTTAACACCTCTATGTTTTCTTTCCCTCTATCTCACAAAACACATGACTAAACTTTCCTCAAACATTTCCACCTATTGACAATGAAAACTGTCCAAAAACATTCATGCGCAGTAACAAAGAAATAACATAGCATCACCGAAATTACTAGTCTAAAACTCATGCATGCACATATATATAATCTCACTCAGTTACTTACCAGTGTAGCGATTATAACCAGGTTGTTCCTCGCAGAACAATGAAACCGAAAACAACAAAAACTTTCTCGCAGAACAATGAAAACGAAAACAACTCTGATCCTTTGGATTTATAAACAGATTGGTATTATTGCAGACATGTATAAGACGTGTTACAGTCAGCGTACATAATTGAGTAGCTATTATTAGTGTCCATAATTGAGTCGATATTATTAGTCTTAGTCGTATTATTATGATTTGATTACTATATTATTAATTTAATCCTCAATTATCCAGTTATGAATTCTTCTAACAAACAAATACCCAAAATTTCCAGACAACTACCGCAAATTTACCAAAAATTCCGTCATAAATTATTGACTCTAAAAATAAATTGGCAACTCAAAAAGACGTCCACATCAATTTCTAAAAATATTTGACGTATAACAAAAATTACTAACATTATCTGACTACAGTCCAAATCAGTCCGAAGTTTCTTTCAACCAGTCTACCCGGAAATTGCCATGCATGCATGCCAAAATACTTATGCATAATTAAGCACAATTTAATACACAACTAACAACATAATTCGTAATTCGAACCCCTAATTTGGGGTGTTACAATAATAACTTCAATTAATTTTAAATTTTGAGCTAAACAAGAAGTAGCTATCAAGTTTTTGACATTGTTGCTAGGGATTGTGCCTATCATCAAGTGTGATTTGAATTATTTTGATTTGATCTTTGTTTTTATTTAATACTCTTTTCTTATGTATAACAGGTATATGAACACGAGAAGTTCCGAAAGTGCGAGTAGATTAAGCGAACCTGACAACACCAAACTTGAAAGGGAATTAAGAAAAGTAAGAAGTCAAGATAAAATCGAAAAGAAATGACAAATCAAGGAGATTAAGGCGGTGACCAAAGAACATTATTTTGCAAACCACTTGTTAATAAAAAAATTTAAATTAAACTTGCTTTATTGAATATTTTGCAAACCAAGTGAACCTAACTTTGTCTAAGGTATTGGAATATGAATTGAAAGAGAATAAATAACAAAAATTAAAGCAATCAAATAAATTAAGCAAATAACCAAATCACAATTGATCTACCACAATTATGTAAAGATGATCAAAGGTAAAGCTTGGGATTCATTCTTTCATTATTTTGCTTCCCTAATGATTACTGATTCAATTATGTGTTGATACTAGATTTTTTAAAGGTTTGATTACTCTCTCTCAAGACCTAATTGATTAACCCTAATTGAATATGAAAATTTCATAATTGTTATCTCTCCATTCATAACTCTTTCCCTAACGTTTTCAATTAGTTTTGAAATTATCTATTGAATAACCAAGTTCTTCCACAAGATCTCTCTTAAAAAATAGTTATTAATTCGCCAACTCTTATTGTGCAAATTAATCATATTCCTTTTGACTTACTCTCTTGATTTATTCCCAAAGTATGAACATGCACCATTAACACAACATATAAATTGTATTGAATAAAACAAATTAACTTCATAAAACAACTTAAGAACAAATCCTAATCTGGAAGTTTAGAACATTATAAACGTATAAGACATTTGGAAATTCAGTTTACACATCAAGTTTAATGAAGATAAAAAAAGGAAAGAAAGAAAAATTTGATATGTAAATCTAGAAATCTTGATGTCTCTCTCGATCTTCCTTGTTTAATCCACTTTTGCAAGATGACAGCTATGGTTTTTTGGAGTATTTTTTGTTTTTAATTTATGAGGGTCTTGTGGGTGTAACTAGGGTTTTCTCCCTTTAATTGGTTCCAAAATTGTCCCCAAAACTCAATACAAATGGAAAAAGTTACGCCTGGGGAGCTTCTGTCACGATCATGCATCTAGTGTCATGATCGTGACTCTGTGAAATTGCTCTCTATCAAAATCATACATTTGGAGTCACGATTGTGACTTTGGGTATTTCTCTTCTGTCACAACCATGACATGGGAGTCACGATTGTGACCTTGCCCATGCAACTCCATTCACCTCCAAATCTCTTATTCTTCACCTATTTGAGTTCCAAAACTAACAAACACATCAAACACTTCAAGAAATATATAATTATGAATGAAAACATGCTCTAAACCATACAAACTCTTAGAATATAAATAAACACACACATTAACATAATTTTAAGCATGTACATGTAATAATAGTCTAAAAACCATCTATAAACACACTCAAACACCTAAACATAGTCTAAACTATACCTATCAGTCTTCATACAAGGTTTTGATGAGGTCTAGGTTAGGGTATGGTAGGGATAATAAAAAGAGTGATAATATTGAAGGAAATTTACAAAAACAAAATTACAAGAAATTAGTTCTTCACAATATAGGCTCTTCACACCATAAGTCCATTGGTACCATAACTTTAACACTATTTTTATAATCACTTATTATGTTTGCAACACTTTGTTTTTTTTAAGCATCCATCATGTACCGATAATTAAAGAAATATTGGACCTTTTCAAATTTTAAGTTTCAAGCAATCAACTAAAATTAAATAACCTTCAGGGTTTAAAAATAATAAAAAGGCTTTAAGAAAGATAAGGTAAAAGCTAATAATGTGTTTGTAATCAATGAGAGGCTAGGTCCTAAAATTGGTTACTCCTAAAGGATAAAATATGGTGGGATAATTATAAAAAAATAGATTAAAAAATGTTCAATCTAAATGCCTTTATCATTTCAATGCTTCTAATTCAAAATATATGGTATTGATATAAATAACAAAAGCAAGTTCTAGAATTATTCAACTACACATGATAACACACATGAACGAATAAAAGAGCTTAAAATAATGATGTCTTTACTCTTAGGCTCAAAAGTTCAAAAAAATAATCTTGTGTGAAAATAATATGCAATTTTCATTTAAATGAATTATCCCAATAATAACTAAAAATAAACTTTGAAATTCCTTCCCCACATTTAAAATTTTACATTATCCTTAATGTACACAATTGAATCACATCAAAATGAAGTAACAATAAAATGCACAAAGTAAGAAAGGGCTTAGAATTGGCACTGCCTAAATAATAAGAATTACGAAGTTTTGAATTTGATGAAGGGTACATCTGATATTAGATACATCCATCCTTAAACAAGACAAATATGTAGAATTAACTTACGATGCTTTATATCCTAAAATAAAACACATAAAAAATCAATAAGTTCTATGCTAACATAAAAATGGAAACAAAATGAAATAAAACAATCAAATAAAACAAAATATATCCTAATACTTGGGTGGCCTCCTAAGCAGCACTTGTTTAACGTCATTAACTCGATGTATCGTTCATATTTACCATCAACCTAGGTTTATAATTAGTGGCTTGCTTCCACTCTTTTCTCCACATAGCGATTTAGTAGCCTATGAATAAACCATATGTTGAAAGATAGTAATAAGGACATAATTTATCAAATTAAAAAAATCCAATTAACTCCATTAATGCCCTTTTTTTATAACAAATTGTCAATAAAATAAGGAATAATAAAACTCCTTGAATCTTTGGTTGACTAAAAAAGTTAGTCTTTTGGGAAGTGGGATTCATTTGTACTCAAGGTGTCTGCTAATAATTCATCAATAGTTTCCCTTATTTGGCTCCTCCTCCTGTTCTTTCTCAATCAACTTTGTCCACTCTTCTACTTTCTCTTCTTAGATAGAGGCTTCTACCTTTTCTTCTTCCTCAATAATCTTTTGCGTGGCAGTTAGCTTTAATTGTGACAAGACCTTCTATTATTATGTTTATAAGACATTCTTCTTATTACTATTTTTGTAAAGATTTCGCCGAAGCGTAATCATTTCATCCATCAGCATAAGAGTTGTTCCACTTTGAATTATAAGTAACCTCGTATGGTGTACTCCAAGGCTAGTTTCATATGCAATATGGACACTCCCATATATAGTTTGGTGCTCAACATTTATGATTGTAATGGTCATCCCTGCAAATGTCATAACACAATATAGATATCAATTGAGCTTCTAAATACATGTCACATACCTTTCATTCCAAGTTTGCGATGTTGCCATATACGATGGCATATTATAACTCCTATGAGGATACTGTCCTCTTCATCCTTCCATTATAGGTTGTAGCTATAACGATGAACCTTAAATCCTAACATTATGCTACAAACATAAAGTCCAAATAGATAAGATCAAAAGATTAATAGATTAATAAATAAATAAAAATAATGGTTAGATTAATAAAAGCTAGGGTTTCCTAATATTAAACTCCTAGATAATGGTGTAAAAAAATTGATTGAAAATTATTTTACTTATAAAGATTTATAAGTTTTAATAGTAAGTGCATAGTGTAGTTATAGCTACTATTGGCAAGTATAGGTTGATCCCACAAGGATTGTAAGAACTAGCTAGTATTAACCCTTTTTTATTACCTAACTGCCAAATTAGATAGTAAACTTACTTGAAAATCAAAGAAACAAACTAAACTAAAGTTGACACAAGAATAAACTCAAATAAAGAAAACACTAAGAAAATTCAATATCAAATAAATAGTATATAAGTGATGAATCCACCTAAGAATTCATAAACAGTAACCCTTTTATCATGCAATTAAACTATTGATTATTAAACGGTAGAAATTCCTATCTTATGTTAATATTTTTCTCAAAACTATTAACAACTAACCCTCAATTGATTAACTAAAATCTCTTTTTAGTTAAAACTCCTAAGATTGCATTATTGATTTATGAGTTTCGTTATTAGGTTTGAATCTAATCCAAAAGATTTATGTCAACCTATCTCTAGAATTGCTATGGTAGATTTATTCACAAAAAGGATTTACCAATCTTAATCTCAGTCATATGAAATCAAATAATGGACTAACATTTTGGATATATCAGTTCAAGACTATAATGCATAATTGAATCACAATAAATCAATCAATAAAGTTGTATTGAATAAAAGATTAAATCATATTATCATCACAACTTAGGGTTCATCACACCTAGGCACTAAACAATTTAGTTTCTACACATAGAAGAAAAAGCCAATAACAAATATTCTGAAAAACAAATAGAAATCAAAGAATTTATATTCTAAATCTTAGAAATCAAAGATTTTATATTCTAAATCTCTTTTTTCTCTAATGAATCTTCATGCAATTTGGATTGAATAATGCTCTCTACCAAATCTTGTAACATAATCTTTATGTTTTCTTTGTCCTCTGTTCAAAACTGCCTCTTCTCTGTGTTTCTTAACATTAAAAAATGCTTTTAATCTCACCCCTTCTTGATATGCCTTTCATAATATCCTTTTATAATAAAAACTAGGGTTTTTAGGATATACACTTACACAGTCATATAGGTGATATTATATCTCCAAAAACACCTAAATTTGCAATTTCACACAGGCATAGTGACTTACACAAGCAACATACATGATCGTATATGTCAATATATACATGGGTGTGTAACTCCACACAAGTAGGAATTGTGTTGTTAAAGCTCCATATGTTTACAGAGACTTACATAATCAAGATACATGTTCATGTAAGTCAGCAATTGCTTCAAATCTTCGTTCGATGCCATAATTTCATCTTAATTCTTCCCCTTTTAGTTCATGAAGGCAATTATCACCTACAAATAAAATTAAAGCAAAATAAATACCAAAAAATACTATCAAAACATTAAATAACAAGCAACACACACTAAATATGGGTATATAAATATAGTCGAATAATTGTTTATCAACATTTTTGTATTATCCCTAAATTATTCATAGTTATTATTCTATTAAAACTAAGCATTAATATTAGAAAAAGGACGAGCAGACGTTATTTTTTTCCCTTATAAAGGAAGTAGTCAATCTCATAGGCTAAAGTATGGAGATACTTAAACAAATGTGTAGATGCTTATTAGAGAACAAGTTCACTGAACTGACACATATGAGAAATCCATTTATAACATTACTTGTATGTATATGGAAATTCTCATTGTGATGATTGTATAAGTGATCCTCTCACTTGAGATCTCCAAATTGTTATGTTTTCATACTACTTATGGCATGTTCTAGTTAAGGATAACTTAGTTGGTAGTCACTGGATGTAACATAAACTATATGATAGTAGTTGAGTGATCAATATAAGATTCATCACCCTAAAGTAATTAAGGAGAATGTTTTATTGTTCTCGATTAGTATTGATTCAAGAAATCCTTGAACAAGGTAGAATGACACTTTGCAAAATACTTTATAAATTTCATTAATTAAATCAGTAACTAATGGTGGAGAACTAGCATCTAAATATGATAGACATTAGTTTCATGTTCTATGCCTAATTAGAACATTGTATGATTAAAGGATTAAATTATACAAAAAATCATGCATGAAAAGACTAGTCAAAACTACTTTGACATTTTTAAATATTTGGGTGATCCTAAATTGTTGCTAGACACAAAGCTTGATCAATGGATATAAATTGTTTAAATAGAAAATTATAGTTTAATTTATCTAAATATGATTTGGGGATATAATTTATATACATTGCCAATATTTAGGAACCTAATTATTCACACACAAAGAATAGGTTGAAGAGGAAAAGATATTTTTATTAATTTGGACTTAATTGTAAAGTTTGAGAAATTTTATAATTAAATGTTAAATATTTAATGAATAAGGATCAGTATGAGATATTAGTTCTTATTTGGGCATAAATGGTATTTAATTAGAATTATTTGTAATTACAATTAAAGTTTAATTGAAATTAGAATTTAATTACAATTAAATTACTAAAATATTTAAATCCCATTATAAATAAGCTTAAGTTCTAAGAGAGCTAGGACTCCTTGTCCACCCTCTCTATAATAGTTACAGAGTTCTCTCAACATATTCTGTGGATACCATTAGAGGTCAGATATTTGTCCGACAACGGTAGTTGAAATGAGCCAATTTCAAAAACGGTTTAAGGGATACTACAAAAAAGAATCAAGCTTTGGAATAAGGAACAAACTATGATTCATGCTTTCTTATTATTTATATGTTAATCATTTTATAAAATTTAAAGTGATATTGGCTTTTGGGAAATCAAAATGAAAATGTTTTATTATCACTCTACTACGTTCAGGATCACACCTCACCCTTGATTTCCCAATAATGGTATCAAAGCTGACTTAAATTCTATAACTTAATTAAAATATGTTTGAATGTTATTGATTATAATTATTTAATAGCAAAAGGTTTGCAGCTTAAATTTGAAAAAGTTTTGGATTATTGTTGACGAACCTCAAATCAACAAATTGGAAATTTAGGATTGTAAATCATGAAAATTTCAATAACACATGAAAAATCTAGAAACTCATAGCCACCTAATGTAAATGCTGTGAAATTTCCTTGAAAATGAACTGTTTGGTGATGAAAACAATAGAAAATAGAAAATCCCAAATTTTAAGGTCCGTTCGTTATTAAAATTTCATGTTATGCATCACACCAAAAAAAAACAATCACCATTAGAGAAATCAGAGCATGGATCCATATATGCAAATCATATAATCATCTAAAACATAACTGAAAAACCAGAAATGAACATAAAATAGATCAATTTGATCAGGTTTGACTTAAAAAACTAGATCAATAAGATTTTATGTCTAAACAACAAAAAAAACAACTAAATAATAATAATAATAATAATAATAATAATAATAATAATAATAATAATAATAATAATAATAAGAAGAAGAAGAAGAAGAAGAAGAAGAAGAAGAAGAAGAAGAAGAACACTGACAAGGTAATGAATCATAGACAAAGGAAATAGGCTAACGCCCCTATTTGGTAGAAGAGTATAAGACTCACCAATTCACTACAGTGATATAGTAGGTAAATCAACGAAAGAAGAGGAGAGAATATAGGTAGAGAGACGAAAAGGTCACCAAAACTGTGACTACATAAATATTTAAGAATGTCAAAATAGTTTTGACTATTCTTTCTATATATGATTTTTCTATATAATTCAATCTCTTTATCATATAATATTACGATTAGACATAGAGTATAGAGTTGATTTCTACTCTATTTTAGTTCAATCGTATTAGTTCTCTATCATTAGCAATTGATTCCATTTTGAAATTTGTAGATTATTTTGCAAAGTGTAATTCCACCTTAGCCAAGGAGTTTTTGAATCAATACTAATCGAGAGCAATGGAACATTCTCTCTAGTCACTTTAGAATGATGAGTCTTATATTGACCACTCAACTACCGCCATATAATTAATGTTATATCAAATGACTACTGATTAAGCTACCATTGATTATAATAGGTCACAAGTAGTATCAAAAGATATCAAACCTTATATTAGATACTTTAGAGACATACAAATAATGTTCTATATGAAATTTTCGTATGGGGTCAGTTCGGTGAACTTGTTCTTTAACAATAACTTACACATTTGTTTAACTATCTACATACTTCAGTCATAAGATTGAATACTTCCTTCATATGGAAGATAGATAATGTGTATTAGTTTTTTACACTCTATTACTATCCAATTTTATTGGAAAAATGACCAAAAACAATATAAGGATAATATATATAAATATAATATGAATCTTATAATTATAATCTCATCATAGTTTTATTTATAGTGTACATTTATCCCATAAACTTTCATTATGTAACTAAACTACAACCAATTCATTGGTTGTGGAGTATAAACTAACACAAAGTAAACTAAAGGATAATCTCCTTGCTAATAGTATTAATCTATTTAATTAAAACTAGGATAATCTCCTTACTTCTGATCTCTAGATCGCCTCCCACTAATACATCTTTGAGAGTAGAAACTTATGAGGAGAATACTAGAATTATCTACTAATTTATTAAGATACATATATTCCAAAATAAAATACAATTATGCCTCTTTTCCATTATTATTTCTATTAAACTTCTTGTTCGATAGAACCAACCCAGTATAAATCAACTTCATCTTTCCTAGTAGAAACTAAATCATAAGTTTCTTAACTAATATTATTATATTGGCTTATTAAATGCTTTCATATTACTAAAGCCAAAAACGACCCCCTTCTTTCTTTCAATTCTAAGTAGACTCTATTTGACCTTTCTATACTGTGCATCCCAAAATTTCATTTTAGCACTACATCAAATCCTCTGTTCCACTTACTCTGTTCCATTAAATTTCATCCATATATTTATGTAGGGTCTACATAAATATGTGGATAAGATTTAATGGAACATGATAGGAACATCATAACCAGAACAGGAGATCTTATCCCTTTTAGCACACCGACCTGCTCCTTTCTAAGTTTCTTCGCTAGTTTGTCTTTTGGTATTTATAATCAGTTTTTTTCATAGACAGGTACTGAGCAGTAAGTACCATATCAATCGGTAAACGATATAAAAAGTAATGTCAAGTACTAGCCTTATGTACCGGCCTGTTTCAGATAGTACCGACCGGTCGATAAACGATATAAAAAGTAATGCTTTTGTGCTGGCCTTGTATATCGGCCTATTTCATGTGGTATCGACTGATACCGAAAATTTAAAAATTCAGGGGTATTTTTGCAAAAAAAAAGTATTAAACCCTCTTCTTCTCCACTTCTCACTTCCCGACGTTTACCTGCATCTTCTTCATTTTTTTTCTCTTTCATTTTCTCTCTTACAAACTCACACTCTCACTCTCTTTTGTATTCAAAAAATTACACTCTCTCACTCACCCACTCCCTCCCACACCACATTCGGCATTCTCCTTCTTCTTCCTCTCATTAGTTTCTCTCTCACACTTTCACTCTCTCTCTTCTTCATCATCTCCGCCAGTCGCTCTCCAGCCGTTCAGCGACCATCACTGCACCCCAGTAACTGCCCGACGCCTCCCACCAGCCCACCACCGCCCTCCCGACGCTAGACCTGAAAACTGAAATAGATTTTTGATTTCTTAAGTGTGTTTTTTTGCTCTTAAATTTGAAAAACAAATTCATTGTATTTGATTATTTGTGTATGTTTTGTGATGAAAATTGTTGGAAATTGTTGGTATGTTTTGTGATGAAAATTGTTGGAAATTATTGGAATAAAATTTTTTGGAAATTATTGGACATGAAAATTGTTTATGTATGTTGAAAAATAAATTCATTGCATTTGGTTATTTGTGTATGTTTTTTGATGGAAATTGTTGAAATTATTGGTATGTTTTGTGATAAAAATTGTTGGAAATTATTGGAATGAAAATTGTTTATGTATTTTTTTGTAATTATTGAATTGAAATTGTTGGAAATGAATTTGTGATGGTTGAAATTGTTAGTAGATAGAAATAGAATTGTTAGTTGTTGGAAAGAAAATTGTTGGAAATGAATTTTTGATGGTTGAAATTATTGGTTGTTGGAAATGGTATTGTTAGTTGTTGGAAAGAAAATTGTTGGAAAATTTGAAATAGACATTGTTTATATATGTTTTGTGATGTTTAAAATTTTGAATTGAAATTGTTCAAAATTGTTGGAATGAAATTGTTGAAAATTATTGGGAATGGAAAATGTTGGAAATGGAAATTGTTTATGTATGTTTTGTAATGATGGAATTGAAATTGTTGGAAAAAGTTATAAATGAAATTGTAGGAAATTATTGAAACTAAGAAATGAAAATTGTTAGAAATTGTTGAATATTGAAATTATTAATGTATATTTCATTATTTTGTGAATTGCGAATTTGTGATTATTGAAATTGTTGGTTGTTGGAAATTTGGAAATGAAAATTGTTTATGTATGTTTTGTGATATTTGAAATTTTAAATTGAAATTGTTCAAAATTGTTGGAAATTATTGGGAAAGGAAAATGTTGGAAATGAAAATTGTTGGAAAATGTTATAAATGAAATTGTTGGAAATTGTTGAAATAAAGAAATGAAAATTGTTAGAAATTGTTGAAAATTTAAATTGCTTATGTATATTTCATTATTTTGTGAATTGTGAATTTGTGATGGTTGAATTTGTTGGTTGTTGGAAATGAAATTGTTGGTTGTTAGAAATCAAATTGTTGGAAATTTGGAAATCGAAATTGTTTATGCATGTTTTGTGATGTTTGAAACTTTGAATTGAAATTGTTCAAAATTGTTGGAAATGGAATTGTTAAAAATTATTGGAAATGAAAAATGTTGGAAATGGAAATTATTTATTTATATGTTTGTAATGGTTGAATTGAAATTGTTGGAAAATTTTAGAAATTGTTTATGTATGCTTTGTGATTGTTGGAAATGAAATTTTTTTATGTATGTTTTATGTAATTATGTTTGTTGAATAATTGAATTGTTAGTTTTTGAGTTGTGGTGAATTGTATTCGAAGAAATTGAATTGTGTATGAAGTATAAGTTATATTATATAAGATGGACAAGCATATTTGTGTAATGAAATTATATGTTCTTTATTTTGATATATGCATTTATTTATTTTTACAGATAAATGGAATGAAGTTCAGGTACTCCTGATCAAACCACTTCATGAAGATACAGTGATCTAGTTTAGGCTCATGCTGCATTGGTTCCCGGTATGAGGAACCATACTATTTTCTTGTTTTATAACAAGCATTTGAAAGGTGGAGGAATAACCCGATTAAAGAAGTATTAAGTTGCGGTTAAAAGAGATATGGAACCATGTAAAAAAGTAAGTCATGATGTGAAGTGGCAGATGAAAACTTTGCTTGAAGAATATCAGTATGAGAAAGATTGAAGGGAAAAGTTGAATTTTGAAATTAGTAGTGGAACTTCATTTGCTAGTTTTCGTGATGATTGTGGAAATGTTGAAGATGGTAATGGTAGTGGTAGTGTTCTATCCCAGATCCAGCAAGATGATAATGTTACACCTGTACCTGATGCTAAGAAAAGAAGGCAGGTGATTAGTTTTTTTGCACCACGAACAACTCCTGGAGCCTAACCTTTAATTTGTAGTGCAATGCAATCAAGAGAATCGACTTATAATGTCGATATGGCAGTAGCTAGATGATGGTATGATACAGGTTCATAATATGTGTTTAAATTTTAATTTATTTGATATGCTACACTTAGTGATTAATGTCTTAACGATGCTTAAGATACTCAACTTAATTCATATAAATTTTTAGGTACAATTTGGAAGCAAAAAAATTAAAGTGAGTCGAAAGTACTACATTTGGGTCATTTTGCTCAGGATTAATTCTCACTTGTTTCCTTGGAGCAAGAAGAAAAAAAAAGACAAAAAGAATAAAAGAAAAATGAAAGCACAAAATGCAAATAACCAAAGATGCAACAGGTGGAACGTGCATACGGTAGAAATAAATGGACCAAAACACATGCATAATTTGAAGAAAATGCAGCAGCATAAAGAGAAGGGGAAACAACAACACAACGGATAGAAAACGCAGTTTGTGTACGCAGACCACCTGTGGAAACGCAAATCACTTACAGAAACGCAGACGTTTTCCATATGTTGGCTACAGGTTTTAGGTGCACAGTAGCTTGGACCAGAAAACCTCAAGTAAAAATTGTCCCATCAATAAAGCAGTAAGGGGGCGTGAAGAGAAGGGGCTTCAGCTTGGTGGCTGAGAGAAATGGAGAAGAGCTGCGACTTGGCATAAGAGAAGAGAAGTGAGTGAATAGTAGGGTGGATCAAAAACCCCCCAAGTTTATTCATCGCATCAAAGCTACAGTGAGAGGGCCATGAGAGGGCGGCAGAAAAGAGAACCGTAGAGGGGAGTGAAACGTGAATAGTAGTGTGACGCAAGAATTTATTTGTCACATCGATAAATAGTGAGAGAAAATAGAGAAAAGAGTAACGTGAAAGATAATAGAGGTAGACGCTCTACACCACCAAAGCACATGGAGAAGATGGTTCATGCTTGGAGCGAAAAAATAGAGATGGAAGGCTAGCTTCCTGATGCCGGTTTAATGGGAATATTGACGCCAAGTCACAGTTAAGCTATTTTTATCATTTTAAGGTTGTAATTTCTTTTCGGATAGTTGTGTTATTGGTGTTGATTTGATTGGTTTTGAGATGAATGATCTTAATTTGTTATTTTGATTGTTTCATTTCAAACCTATTGCTAAAACATTGATTGTAATTCGTAATTGTTACTTTGTATGTTTATGAGTAGCATTTAACTATCATTAATTGTTGGAAACAACATATTTAAGTTAGGTAACCCGAAAGTGTGAGGTTATTGCCTATGTTGATCGTTTTCCAATTCATAATGAGGTTTCCAAATTGAATATAGAGATCGTATCCTAGGTTATTCGGTAGTTAGGTTTAATTAATGATCATATCTTGATTAAACACAACCTAAGGGAGAATCGAGATTAGTAAAGCGTTATAATAGTCTCAGATCAATAGTCCGAAAAGAGTTGTAAAAATGTTAGAATGATGGAATATGTTTGATCGTGTTTAGGTCAAGATTGACCTTAGATCCAGACCTTTCTTATATTTAACACTTTTCACATTTTTGGTTGCTTGTTTTAATTTGTTTTCAATAGTTTACTTTTACTTTAATTTTTAAATGACTTAAAATCCAAAAATGCCCTAATTTATTTTCCTTGCTTTAATTAATTTCGTTACGAAAATTAACTGAACATTCCTTGTGGATTCGATCCCGACTTACCATAACTAAAAATTTTAGTGTACAGAGTCAGGTAAATTTTGCAATGCACTCAACACATACTATCAAATTTTGGCGCCGTTGCTGGGAAGTGTGATAGTTTAATTTTTAAATTTGATTTTAGTTGGTGTTTTGTGAATATGTCTGTTTATAATCATTCTTTTTATTACTTGTTAATTTTTAATTGTCCATTAGTGTTGGTGTATGGTAGTGACCAGATCTCCTCATAGAGAAATTAAGTAACGTGATCCAGAGAATGAGATAACATTGCGGAGATTGCGTAGGGAAGCAAGGTCAACTTTGGTAGAAGAATTGGAATTAGAATCCAAAGACACGATGGCAAATTCGAGAACTCTAAGGGAGTTGGCTGCACCCGATTTAACTCAGACCATTATGCATAACATTTCCAAATTTCGTTGAACATGTTACCTTTGAGTTAAAATTTGGATTAGTTCATTTATTGCCTAACTTTCATGGCCTTACAGGTGAGGATGCACATAAGCATCTTAAGGAACTCAATGTGGTGTGTTTGAGCATGAAGCCACACGAGGTAACCGACAAGCAGATCATATTGATGGCCTTCCCATTCTCACTCAAAGATGCAGCAAATGATTGGCTATTTGACTTACCAGCTGGAAGCGTGAATACTTGGTTGGAGATGAAGAGATTATTCTTAGAAAAATATTTTCCGGCCTCAAAGACAGCAAGTATTCGAAAGGAGATATGTGTTATTAAGAAACACAATGGAGAATCTCTTTATGAGTACTAGGAGCAATTCAAGAAGTTATGTGCCAGTTGTCCACACCACAACATACTACAGCAACTTTTCATCCAATACTTTTATAAAGGATTTCCGCTGATAGAGAGGAGTTTGGTTGATGCAGCGAGCGGTAGGGCACTTTGTGAGAAGACTCCCATTGGATCCAGGATATTACTTTAGCGGATGGCCACTAACACACAACAATTCGGCACTCGCAATGATGTTCGACGAGTAAATAAGGTAAGCACTTCATCCATTGAACATCATTTAGATGAACTAACATCTTTTATGAGGTAGATTGCAGTTGGACATGCACAAGTGAAAGTGTGTTGGATATGTTCAAACATGAGTATTTCAACTAAGGCAACAAGGAGCATAGGGAGCTTCTTCTTCCAGTTTAGGTGCATCTTTAGAAGAACTTGTTAAGAATCTTGCTGCTAACAATTTGCAATTTCAACAGGATATGTAGCATTTACAACAAAATATACAGCAACAGTTGCAATAATTCTGATAGGAGACAAAAGCAAGCCAACAGAGCATGAAACACCAAATGGGTCAGATGGTAGTAAGGATCAATCGCCTAGAATCGTAACGTGAAGGAAAATTGCCATCACAACTCGAGGTGAACCCGAAGAATGTTAGTGCCATGACCTTAAGGGGTGGAAAGGAGATTGAGGGTCCCAAAAGAACCCCATCAAAGATTGCTATCGAGAAACAGATTGAGAAGGAATTGGAAAAGGAAGAAAATTTGTTATCGAGTACGAAGGTAAATTTCGAAAGTCCCAAATTATTAGTCGAGATCCAGGTATGTTCACCATTCCTTACAAAATTGGTAATACTGTGATCATTAGAGCTATGTTGGATTTGGGTGCTTCTATTAATGTGATGCCTCATTTGATTTATGCTTCTTTAAATTAGGTTCCTTTGAAAAAAACGAGTGTAATCATACAACTGGCTGACCGCACTAATGCTTATCATGATGGTGTGGTTGATGATTTTTGGTGCAGGTGAATACGTTAGTGTTTCCTGCAAATTTTTATGTTGTGGATATAAATGATAACACCTCATATAATCTGATACCTATCTTATTGGGGAGATCATTTTTTAATACCACTCAAACTAAGATAGATGTTCGTAAGGGCACCCTCACAATGGAATTTGATGCGGAAGTGATTCATTTCAATATTTTTGTTGTCATGAAACATCCTCCTAATGATCATTGTGTTTTTTCTGTTGATGTGATTGATCCTTTGGTACAGGAAATGTTTAAATTAAGTTACAGAGATCATTTGAAAATGGTTTTAACCGAGGATATGGAAGTATAATCCAACACTAATGTTGAGATGGGAGAAGAGCTTGTGGGAATGACAGCCACCTTAGACTCATTGGAAAGCTCTCCAAAAAGGTATGATTTGGCTTCTATATAACTACCTGAAGCTCACCAGAAGTTGTTACCTTTTGATGTGCAGGCATGGAATTGGAATTGAAGTCACTCCCTACACATCTGAAGTATTCTTATTTGAGAGATAAACAGACTCTCCCAGTTATCATCTCAGCGAATTTGACTTCAAATCAAGAGGAAAGGCTAGTTCAAATGCTGAGAGAGCATAAGAAGGCCATCAGGTGGACTATCGCAGATATCCAAGAGATAAGCCCTTCCATATGTATGCATCGCATTTTGTTGGAGGAGAATACAAAATCTTCAAGGCAAGCTCAGCTTAGGCTAAATCCTCCAATGATAGAAGTTGTGAAGAAGGAGGCGTTGAAGCTTCTCGATGCTGGGGTTATCTACCTGATTTTCGATAGTAAGTGGGTAAGTCCTATCCAGGTGGTTCCAAAGAAATCTGGAATCACCGTTGTGACAAACTAGGAAGGTGAGTTGATTCCCACCCAAGTGTAAAGTGGGTGGCAATTATGTGTTGATTATAGAAAGTTAAATTCTGTTACTCATAAAGACCAATTCCCCTTCCTTTTATTGATCATATGCTTGAGAGATTGGCTAGTTATGACTATTATTGCTTTTTAAATGACTTTTCAGGTTATCTTTAGATCCCAATCGCACCGGAAGATTAGGAGAAGGCCACATTTACATGCCCATTCAGTATGTTTGCCTAGCGAAGGATATCATTCGGATTATGTAACGCACCCGCCATCCAAAAGTGTATGGTAAGCATTTTTTTTCGAATATGTTGAGAAGATTATCGAGGTATTCATGGGTGATTTTAGTGTGTACGAATCTTATTTTAATAAATGTCTTCAAAATCTTGCCATTATCCTGGAATGATATATAGAAACTAACCTTATGTTGAACTGAAAAAAAATGTCATTTTATGGTGGATCAAGGTATAGTTTTTGGTCATACTTTGTAGTTTGCATCATTTTATATATTCATTTTATCAATTCAATGATGGCCCCATCTTTCGTATTTTTTAAATTTATCTTTTATTTTAAGGTTCAGAAAGGTTGAAAAATACCAAAAGGTCCTTAGTTGTTTTTCTTCTTATTCCTATGGCTAAGTTAACTTTTCATTTTTATTTTACAATTAATTTACAACCTTTATCCTTTCTCTCTTTTTTAATTAATTAATTATTTAAGTAAAATCTCTTATAAGGTAGCTTCCTTATAAGTTTTTTTTCACTCTAAGTAAACATTATATAAATGTATCTCAAATGTTAAAAATAGGTTGATTTCTCTTTATTTATTTACAATTCTAGACATAAATTAATTCCAAATCCAGTTAAACCCAAATTAAAATAAATAAAAGTAAAATCCAATTAAAGAAATTAGTAGCTAAATGTAAATAATTATGAAAATATTCATAATTAAAATTTAAAATTGGAAAAGATAAATAGAAAATAAAAATGAAAATAATATAAATGGAATATGAGAAAATGGAATAGTTATGATCAAAATAATTTTAATGCAAACTACTCAAAAGAAAAAAAATATAATCATAGTTACAAATTTCATCTTATTCATCTTATCAACACCTGTAAGTTTTATATATTTATTCATTATATAATCTCAAATTTTCTTCATTGATTAAAATTTGTAACTATAATTAATTGAATTGATCACTTAAATTATAATCTTTTTCTTTCATTCATATAACCACATTCTAACTCATTAATGAATTTAGTTTCATCTTATTTATTTTATTATTATATGTAAGTTTGTATATATTCATTTATTATAAAATATAAAATATTCTTATTTTATTAATCAATTGAAGTTTTTAACTATAATTAATTGAATTGATCACTTTAATTTTAATTTTTTTCATTGCCTATAATTTTATCATCAATTATTAATTAATTTAATTTTAAAATTAAAATTTTAAAAATTGGGCTCACCTAAACCCGATCTAGACCCGGGCCTTAGGCCCACTAATGTGGCTAGATCGGGACTCGAGCCTAGCTAGAGCCATTTTTCCCTGAATGTATGTGCGTATGGACATAATTTCATTTTTATCATATTTATTTTAAAAGCCCAAATTATTCTAAGAATGTTGACTAGCAATGGAATAAATAAGTATGGACAATGCTGATGTGATATGCCCTAAACTTATATATGATAAAACAAACACATGCAAGAGGACATGGTGAATTGTATATAAAAAAAAATTACAAGACACTTCAAAATTGATAATATCCTCTTAAACAAAATAAGTCCATAAATAGAAGGGTCCTATCATTTTTCGAAAAGTTCTTATTAATGTTGAAAACAAAAGAATCTTATTTAAAAACAAAAGAAGCTATCAATCGAAAGGAGTCTGTTAGTGCTTAAGAGGAATGAGTCTGTTAATTGATAGGAGCCTATTAGCGCTCAAAAGAAAGGAGCTTGTTAATCAATAAGCGCCTGTTAAAGGAGTATGTTAATCGATAGGAGTCAGTTAACGCTTAAAAACGAAATAAACCTCTTGTGATATAAAAAAGAAAGGGGCCTATTGTAAAATTGAAGGAGTTTTTTGAAAATATAAACTTATAAAGCAGAAATTTAAAGGATAGGAAGAGAGAAAGAATGTCATAGTTGATTTATATTGGTTCGACTTATAACAATCGATTTATACTGGTTTGGCTTATAATGAAGCCTACATCTAGTCTCCAAGTATTCAACTTGAGTATTTTACAATAAAATCTAAGTAGTAAATTTTCACAAGCCTCTCCAAGTTCACAATTCTATATTTTTAAAGATCCTTTAACCTTTCACGCTTGTAGTGTTTAACAAATCTCTACAAACTCTCGACAAAAAATGTATAAAGAATTTAACAATCTCTCTCAATAGAATAATTTCACTTTCTAAGGTACAAAGAGTTTTGATATAACTTTCAAGAATATTAATGTTGGTAAGGTATTTCTCAATTCTGTGTATGTCACAAAATGTAGTGGCTCTTATTTAAGTAGACATTTTCTTCAACTAGTCGTTGCAGATTTTCGGAGCTGATTATTCGAATTACTAATATCCTTTTGGATGTTATGAAATTATTTCTAATTAGGTAAATTCATAAAAAGAATTCCTATAAGAAAGGAAGCAATTATCCTATGATTTTATTTTTTTAAGAATTATATCGTTGACTACATAATAAAATAAATTCAATTTGAATTTTGTAATGTTATAACGTTACCATCAAAGTCGTTAAAGATAAGCCTTGAGCTAATAATATAGAATATAAAATGATGAAAATTATACTTGTAATGTGAGATTGAGATTCCGAAGTTAGCATAAAAATGAAAAATCTGCTTAAAAGAAAACGGATCCTATAGCAGTATCAAATATGCCTCGTAAAGAAACTGACCACGGCTGTGAAATAACGTAGCATATGCTCCAGTCCCACAGGATTAGAGTGTGGAAAGAAAGGTGAAGGATTAATTAACCGAAGGGTCCCAAAACCGCAGTGGCACACAGTGTAGGGGTGTGTGTAAACAGTAATGGGCTGGCGCCCATGTGGTTGCCTCCATATGTATATCTGTACTATTTTCCGCATAGGCGTCAGTGGTTTCAGTGTCATACTTAAAAGCCCATTTATAAAAAAATTAATTCATATTTTACGCGTGTTCACAATATTTTACTCATGCAAGTGTCGATCCTTAATTAATAAGCATTGAAGATAACCTTCTGTACTAATTGACTAATTCCGTTTCTAAGCCAAAGGTTAGATGCATGTGTTTTTATTTAATATTTTAAATTAAATTTTAATTTCTTCTGGTTGAGTCGGCTGGGCCGGCCATACAAGGCCCAACTTCAGGCCCAGATGTCGACGGCCCGGTCACAGGAGATAATCTCCTATGCAAACGTAAAGAGCTAAACCTAGCAGTAACCTCAGGTATATAAGGTACTATTCCTCCCTGATTCAGGTACGATATCACAACCCTAATTCTCCTAGTTGTTACAACCGAAACCTTCACAGAAAGACTGACTTGAGCGTTGGAGGGGCCTCCCGAAAATCAACTCCCGGCACGCCATTATTTGTTTTGCAGGTATTCCGTAGCCAGAGTCGCATAAATCATGGATTCAAACAACGACGTTCAACCCCAGCAAAATCAGGCTGAATCATTTGGCGCCCACCGTGGGGCCCGGCGTCAGGGCACCACGTCCAGAATCACACAGATCAGTCAGACGGCAGCAATCAACCCTGATATTGCCGCCGTCACGGCACTTGCACTGCAATGGATGGCTTTGCAGTTATCTGCCGTTCTTCCACCAGCACATCCCGATTCTCGCACACAATCTTCACACCCGAATGAACAACAACGGCCTCAAAACCAAGATTAAGACGAACAGAGCGTAGCTCTGGAGGATAACGCTGAAACTAACTCCCATCGCAACTCATAGCATCCCCTAGATGCTAGTCCACCTGCTCCATACCAAACCTCTCTCACCCGAAGGCAGATAGAGGAAGCAGCTGATTTAGTGATTCGTCAAACTCTGCAGTCTCAACTGGAAACAACCAGCAGATCCCCGCCCGGCAGCCGGGTGCGATGGCTGATCGTCATCCTGCGGAAGCCCTAGGAAAAATTGTGACTGATCGAGTCACTCTGGTTACGAATTCCAGCCCGAGCCGACCGTCCATACAGTATAGCCCTCTGACCGATCGGTCCTATAACTGGCAAAGGCCTTGGAGGCAGAACAGAAACGGGAGCAACCGATGTAGGGCACCGTTCGAGACAGGAGATGGTAGCAATGCCGAACGACAAGATGACCGACCGATTATGGTCATCAACACGATTTTTGGGAGTAGCGTAGCAGGAGGGTCGACCGATAAAGGAAGAAAGAGATATGTCGGGCAGATCGTTGAAAACTCGTCAGCAAAGCAAAAGAAGCTGAACGACATGGTGATCTCGTTCGACAAATCTGATCTAAAAGGTGTTAGCCGTCCTCTTGATGATGCATTGGTGGCCACTTTAAGCATCGATGGTAGCGAAGTGAAGCGGATACTGATTGACACAGGCAGCTCAGCCGACCTACTATATTACGATGCTTTCGAGCAGATGAAGATACTAGAGGATCGGCTACTGCCAACGGACGGACCCATCAAATGAGTGACGGGAGCGTTAGCCAATCCATTCGCCCGAGTCTTTTTGAAAGTAAAATTCGGAAAGAAGCCATGCCGCGTGGAGATGAGTGTTGAATTTTTGGTCGTTAAGTTCGTGGGGGCATACAATGCTATAATTGGAAGAACCACTCAAAACGCTCTTAGCCAGTTGTCTCCACCTACTACCAACCAATGAAGTTCCCGACGTTACATGGAATCGGTGTTGTAAGGGGTCAGCAGAAAATCGCTAGGGAATGCTACTTAGTAGAAATCGGGGCACTAGATGGAGCGGTAGTTCGGGCAAGCTCTCTTGACGTGAGAACTGATGAAGAAATGGAAAGGATGAATCCTGTGGAAGAAACGCAGCAGATCGTATTGGATGAAACAGATCAGTCCAAGTTCACAAATATAGGTTTCGAGCTGGAGAGAGGTCTAGTCAAAGAGATCACTGATTGTTTGGTAGAAAACAGATCGATTTTTGCCTTGGTGCCGAGCGACATGCCTGGAATTCCTCGATCGGTAACGTCGCATTCCCTTGGAATCCGGGCAGATTGTAAGCCAGTAAGACAAAAGAAGCGGTCACACGGCAGGGAGAGACAGGAAGTGATCAAGAAAGAGATAGAGAGATTGCTCGATGCTGGGTTTATTCGAGAAGTCAAGTACCCTGAATGGCTGGCGAACGTTGTATTGGTGAAGAAAAAGAATGGAAAGTGGAGAATGTGCATTGACTTCACCGACTTAAACAAAGCGTGCCCGAAGGACAGTTTTCCCTGCCCAAAATCGATCAGCTGGTAGAATCTACATCGGGACATGAGTTACTAAGCTTTTTGGACGCTTTTTCAGGTTACCATCAGATACAAATGAGTCTTGAAGATGAGCAGAAGACAACTTTCATAACCGACCAGGGCACATTTTGTTACCAAGTGATCACGTTCGGTTTAAAGAATGCAGGGGCCACTTACCAACGGCTCGTAATGGAAGTCTTCAAAACACAGATCGGTCGATCGGTCGAGGCTTATGTGGATGATATGGTAGTCAAGAGCAAAACGGCTGCTGAGCATGTGAAAGATCTCAAAGATGTCTTTCAGACCCTCAATAAGTTTCAGATGAAGCTTGGTTCAGTCGGATTCTGCTGAATCGGATTGTCATCGTTCTGATCCATGACCTGTTCAACTCTGACTATGTGATACCTGCAAAACAGATGAAGGTACACCGGGAGTTGGCTCCCGGAAGGCCCCTCCGACACTCAAGTCAGTACCCTTCGAGGTTTAGGAGGCTAGGAATATCAAATAGCAGCTAGGGTTTCAGTCTCATACCTCAATCCGATGGAAATAGTACCTTATATATGTTGTGGATGCTAGGTTTACGTAGATCATTGTGTTTGCATGGGAATTTAACACATGACGGGCCGAACGGGCCATTCGTAAGTGTAGATGGACCTGGGCCTAGCACAGCTGTCCTAACCAAAGCTGAACCCAGAAAAATACATTTTTGGTGTGACATCCGGTAAATTTTTGGGATTCATGATTACTCAACGGGGGTTCGAAGCGAACCCAGAGAAGATCGATGCCATCATCCAACTGCCTTGGCCGCGTTGTTTAAAAGAAGTCCAAATATTGAACGAGCGGATAGTTTCTTTGAGCAGATTCGTCTCCAGGATGGGAGGAAAGTGTCTCCCATTTTTCAAAATTTTAAGGAAAGCGAATGTGACCTAGTTCTAATGGCCGGACGAGTGTGAAAGAGCATTCCAACACTTGAAGCAGTATCTGACCAGTCCGCCCATCTTGCAGAGCCCTGTTGAGGGCGAAAGCCTGATTATTTATTTGGCAGTCACAGAAGGGGCGATCAGTGCAGTTCTCGTTCGATCGGAGGGTAACAAACAATTTCCAATCTACTACGCCAGTAAGGTGCTAAATGGGCCGGAAACGCGATATACGCCAATTGAGAAGCTGGCTTTTTCACTGATAACTGCGGCGCAAAAACTCAGACCCTATTTCCAGAGTCATACAATTGAGGTATGGACCGATCGACCCCTTAAGCAATGTTTACAGAAACCTGAAACCTCGGGATGGTTGTTAAAATGGGCAGTAGAGCTGGGAGAGTTCGACATACGCTACAAGCCGCGAACGACGATCAAGGCCCAAGCATTGGCGGATTTCGTCGCAGAAATGAGTCAACCTAA
>JANKOE010000005.1:42628257-42640092 GCA_026284465.1 Erythroxylum citrifolium
GTCGCTGCTGCAATTCTCGAAAACATTGTCTCATGTACTGCTTGCTGGAGGATGAACAATGCTTTGGCATCTTTCTTCTTTATTTCATTTAGCCTTTCACTTTCTTCCTCAGTAGGTTCCAGAATATCAACATAACCATACTCCACCAAGTCCCATAGCTCTTGGGATTTGAGCAATGTCTTCACTTTAATACTCCACCACTCATATTTTTCTCCGTTGAAAATGGGCAGGAGTGGTTGAGAAGTAGAAAATCCGGATATCGCTGCCATCTCATACAATCACTCTTACTTTCTCGTGTTTCCCAGCTTACCCAATAAGTGTTTCACTCTTACACACTGGACCTAGAGACTACCCATTCAAATGCCACAATATGAACCTGGCTCTGATACCAAGTTTGTTGAGAAAAACGAAGAAAAGAAGAAGTGACTGGACAAATGAAAAAGAAAAGAAATGACAAGACAAATGAAAGTCTCTGCTATTTCTCACTTTATTGTTGTTTCACACTTATTCAAAAAATTAACATGCCTGTATAAATAGGCGTACATCAAAACAGACTTAACAAAATATCTGGACTCACATATTAACTGCAAGCTAACTTTTAGGGACTACTTTTGACTAGCTATAAAGCGGAAACTATCCATCATAATCGGGCTTCAACAAAACAATCAAACTAAAGATATTTATTTATTTATACTGAAACCAACAAGAGAGTCTTTGAATTATTCTTCAATAATGACTTGTTACTTATCAAAAAGAAATTTATAATGAATAAACATCAATAATAAGTACGACTCGTCTTGCACTTTGACAGCGAGTGGGGATCAGAGCTGCAAAGGGCTCCCGAGCAGCACGGCTTTTGCAGCACGGCGAGACGACTTCGTGGTCCTGTCACCTGTGCTTTCTAGCATACGCCTGTCACCTGTGCTTTCTAGAGCATACGGACCCGGGACCCGCCACTTGAATAACGCTCTAGCCTCTAGTCTTTAGGAGGTCCTCCTCCTTTTTCCATTTAAAATTTTTTAAAAGATTATTTGAAATGACTTTTTATTAAAATTTAATTGAATTATTTTATCTCATTGTATTACTAAAATTATTATATAATTTATTTAATAATTAGTCGTATAATAAGTTATATTAAAATATTCACACACAGTCGTTGACATGGTTTTTTTGTTTCTGAAAATTAAGTCAAAAACAGCCAATGTCTCTGAAAATTAAGGTTAAATTTTTATACATAAGTTAGTAGTATATATCAACTAGGAATTTTTAGGTTTATTATTTTGTTATTTGTACATATTAAATGTTTTATTAAATATTTGTATTCTTTATTTTTTATTTTGGATAGATCGGTGGAGAACCTTAATTTAAGGTATTTAACAAAATTAGTTATTTTTAATTATTAATTTTGAGGGTTCTTATTTTGTTATGTATACTCTCTATCTAAGTTATAAACTTTTATTTTACTAATGTATTACCCTCAACTAGGACAAGTGCACATTTCATTAGGAAATAATATGGTGGAAAGTAAAAGCAAATCCCTCGAGGAAGTGATATAGATTTGAAAATCTCTTTTATTATTTTGGTCTAAACTAAAATAATAAAAGAGTGATTTTGATATATTTTAATAAATAAAACATTTGAAAAACAAAACCTAAATAGGTAGTAAAAAAATTATTAACATGACAATTTATCAAAAGAGAATCCAATCGAATATTAATGTTTTGACAAGTACTTTGCCTAATATTACTTTATATTTCATGATAAGATTACCCTAGAATAGGTATATTAAACTGAACTTGTAAGATTTCTTACGAATTGAAATTACATTCTCTCGCCTTAGAACAACAATCTACTATCTAGTTAGTTAACTCAAATCTCTATCAAGCTAACACCTATTTGAATATGTTAAGATTTGTGAAATCTCATAGAACGTTTCACATAAGTCTCTCTTGAGCATCTCATTTAACCCCTATTACTTGAGTCGTAGTGCACAGACTAACACACTCTTTTGAGGCTTCTATAAGTAAATTAAAATTAGATTTAGTTGCTAGGTTAACTATGCATTCAGATTTAAAAAAAACTATGCATTCAGATTAATTAAGGACAATTTCCAAAAATATGTCTTATTTATAAGTAAAAACAAATCAATCCATACAAAAGTAAAAATTATAATTTTTTCTTTCTAAAAATAGAAGAGTATTTGGCCACAAATCATAGTCACAATAATAAAACTCTAATTATTGTTGTTTTTACCACAAAGAGAAGGTTTCTGTGTAATCTAAACCTTCTTGCTAAGTAAAGCCCTTGGCTACTACATGGCTTTTGCATCTTTTTAGACTCCCATCTGCATTGAATTTGAATATATGGACCCATTTGCAGTCAATTGTTACTTTTCCTGGAGGTAAGGCTTTAAGTTCCCAAGTTTTATTATCTTATAGGGCTTTTAATGGTACTTGCATTGCATTTCTCCATTCCAGATATTGGACTGCTTGCTTATAGGTAGTGGGTTCTTTGAGTGAGGAGAGTCTAGCTAAAAAAACATAATGTTGAGGAGATGGGTTGTCATAAGATAGGACAAAGGAGAGGGTGTGAGGAGAGGTATGTGTAATGGTAGGACAGTGATAATCTTTAAGATGTGATGGAAGCTTGGATTGTCTTGTAGAGCGACACAGTAGGGTCAGGTTGATTTGGAGAAATAGGTGAAGTGATAGGATGTGTAAGGAGAGGTTGTTGGTTTGTAGAAACTGATGGAATGAAGTCATCAGAGGATTAATTTGAGTGAATGGGCAGTATAGGAGAAGCTAGGTCTGAGATGATAGAGGAGGTAAGGTAGGGAAACATATTTTCATAGAATTAAACGTCTCTAGTCAATAGGTATTGGTTTGAGCTGAGGTCGAAAACCTTGTATCCTTTAGTGCCTGTAGAAAAACCAACAAAGACACATTTCTTTGCCCTTGCGTCAAATTTCCCTCTATTTGCTTCTTTGGTGGAAGCAAAACAAAGGCAACCAAATACCTTTAGAGCTGTCAAGTTTGGAATAGTACCAAATAAGACAGAATATGGAGATTGGTTAGATAATAAAGGAAAAGGAATGCGATTGATTAAGTAATCAACATGAATGGTGCAATATGCCCAGAATTTTGTAGGTAGGTTGGCTTGCATCTTTAGAGCTCTTGCTTTATTCAAAATGTGTTGATGCTTTCTTTCAACTCTTCCATTCTGTTGTGGTGTTTCAACACATGCAGTTTCATGTAAGATTCCTTTTTTCTGTGTAGAAATTTGTCATGCAAAATTCCATACCATTATCATTGCAAATGCATTTAATATGTTTCTCAAATTGTCTTTCAACATAAGAGCAGAATCCTTTTATTAGATCTCTTGTTTCGGATTTGTGTCTCATCATGTATATCCATGTCATTCTGCTATGGTCATCCACAATAGTTAGAAAGAACTTATAACTAAGAATAGGAGTGTGATAGGGACCCCAAATATCAATGTGTATCAAATCAAAACAAGCTTTTGCAATTGAAATACTAGGATGGAAAGGCAATCTTCTTTGTTTAGCAAAATGGCAAATATCACATTGGTTTATGTTTTGAAAGATAACAGCAAAATCTATTCTAACCAGAGTGTGTAGCCTTTGATTAGAAACATGCCCTAGTCTTTTGTGCCATAAATTTTCTTGAGGTGAGGAAACATGACAGAGAAGTGAGGTGTGATCTAGGAATGATGCAGATAGGTGATAGAGTCCTATGACTTGTTTAGCAAAACCAATCATCTTCATAGTTTTGGTGTCCTGAATTTCACATAAATGAGGTGTAAAGATCAGTTGACATGGATAAGAACTAGTAAGCTTGCTGATTGAATTTAAGTTAAATGAAAATATAGGCACAAAAAGCACATTGGTAAGAGTAATAAAAGAAATATTGACTGTTCCAATGTGTGTGGCGGGGACAAAAATTGCCATTTGGTAATCTGACATTCAAGGAATCAATTGTTTTGTACGCTGAGAAGAAATCTAAGGAACAAATAATGTGGTCAATGGCGCCAGAATCAAGGATCCATGTGGATGACCATAAACCAGAAAGCATGTGAGGTTTGGATATACCTTTTTTATCAATCGAAAG
The DNA here is from genome assembly GCA_026284465.1 of Erythroxylum citrifolium. NCBI lineage: Eukaryota > Viridiplantae > Streptophyta > Magnoliopsida > Malpighiales > Erythroxylaceae > Erythroxylum > Erythroxylum citrifolium. The sequence continues at coordinate 42,632,385 of JANKOE010000005.1, forward strand.
TGTATTGATCTGGAGTGTGCTTACTGATATTTTTCCTTTTGTATCTCCTTCTTTGTGTAGAATCTGCATCAGTTATGAGTATTGCTCCGAAGTGAGGCTGAGGTTTGTATTGTCTTGTCCTGATTCTTTGGAGAGTGAAGAACTTTCAACATCTGAGGAGAGACAGTCCTGGTAAGTCTCAATTTGATTGATTGCCTTGAATTTGTACTGATTGATGTCTCTGCTTGAATAAAATGGTATAACATTTGAAAGATTTGGGGGGAAATTATGTTTTTTGTAACATTTATTTTCCATATGACCGATGTTCCCACAGAAGGTACAAATGGGTTTTTTTTAATTCTGTTGATAATTTCTCTTGGTGTTAGTTTTGCTAAAGAATGCTTGTGGTTCAATGATTGGTGAGGATAAAGTATGTTAGGTCTTTAATTGTCTTTCATGCTGTGCTACCATAACAAAAGCTCTTTTGATATCGGGTAAAGGGTCCATAAGCATAATATGAGACTTGACAGTAGTGTAAGAATCATTTAACCCCTTTAAAAATCTGATGACATAGTCCCCTTCTTGATAATTTTTTAATGTAGTTAAAACATCACAATTGCATTTAGGCAAAGGTCTTAAGTTAAATAATTCATCCTACAACATTTTAAGATGTGTGTAATAGTCAGACACTAAAAGATTACCTTTTTTGTGACTATATATTTCTTCTAGGAGATCAAATATTATAAAGGAATCTGTTTGTGAAAACCTTCCTTCCAAATCTTTCCAAACTTCAACTACAGAGTCAAACTAAGTTACAATTTATGTGATTGAATTTGTTACAAATCTTAATAACCATGATAACACCATTGTATCGCGTCTTTCCCCGTACATGAACAAAGGATCTTCTCTTTGTGGTGCTGTGATAGATCCATCAATAAAATTATGTTTTTTTATAACAGAGCCCCTCAGATGGATCTTGGCCATGAATGATAATTGGTACCTGTCAAAAGAGAAGAGATAAGGACTAAGGACGGATTTTCATTGGGATCAAGATAAAAAAGACTAGCTGAATGATCCTCTGGTCGAATCACATTTTGAGGGTGTGTTTGATGATGTGTTTGGTTGGTAGCAACACTGGCATAAGAAGGACTAGGAGCTCCTAACATGAGGAAGATGAAGGGAACAAAACGTAGTAAAGAAAAGAAAAGATGGAGCCAGCAGCGAGAGAAAAGTATTGAGCTACTCAATGCTCTGATACCATGATAAAAGATGTAACAAAAGATAATATTGGCTCAATTTTATTACGTGAATCCCAACCCTTTATATAGGATGTTCTGTTTACAATTTGTTATAACAAATCATGTGCTTGTAACAGAAAAGATTCAGTACTAGAATAAAATAGAAAAGGAATGTGGGTCAAAAATAATGGGGTTGGACTAAGATAAATGGATTGGATTATCAGCCCATTGTACTAAGCCCAAAAATAAAGTGTTTTGACCCAATCATGTTTTATCTCCTAGGTTTCCTTCTCACTCCATTTCTCTTCACAAGTATTTCTCTCTCACCAAGTGGCAATCAATTTCTATGTGTTCTGTTCTTTCATGAAATACAGGATTTTCAGCTATGCTCAGTGTTGATTTGTTGTCACAGATGAGGGGAACTACTTGTTTATGTTGAATTCTTAACTCTTGCAAGACTGACAAAAGCCAAACAATCTCAAATGTAGTGTTTGCAAGTGCTCTATGTTCTACCTCAGTTGATGATCTCCTCACTATAGGCTGCTTCTTTGCCTTCCAACTCACCAATGAATGCCCAAGAATATGCAGTACGCTGTTAGTGATCTCCTAGTTTCTGGGCACCCAGCCTAATTTGAGTCACTGAAAGCTGAGTGTAAAGGTTGATTCAGTGGGAAAGAACAAACCTTGACCTGGGGCCCCTTTGACATATCTCAATATCCTTACTACAACTTGAGAATAGATCTTGGCAGGGCAATCCATGAACTGTGAGAGTTGTACGTAGTCTTACCCCTAGCTAGTAGAAAGACTTTTTCCAAAAAAATTTTATATTGATAAAGTTTAAAAGGTAAACTCTACTAATTAGACTTTATATTTGTAGTTGAACTTTGTACATTAAAATTTTCATTTTAATTGTTTTCATTGATGTAATAAAATGAGATAAGACCGAACGCTCTTATGCAATACAAAACTATGTCTTTTTATTTATATTTAAAACAAATTTACCAAAAATTAAAATTTAATCTATGTTTAAAATAACAATTAGCTCTTTGCATTCAAAAATTAATTAACAAAATTCATTATAATTTCAAATACATTTATATTAACATGGTATCAAAGACACCTATCCTCTTCCAATTCTTATTTCTTCGTGTAAATAAAAACTCAACTTTAATTCTTACAACTGTAGTTTTATATGGTTTGAATTATCAGTCTTGGTTTACGTCTCAAAGTATAAAATTGAGTTCAGGTTTACCACATGGAGTAACCAATTTTCTTGGATTGTATATTCAATCAAATCAAAATTTCTATTGTAGAAAACATTCTTTGGAATGAAACGTCAAATTGACTTAAGAAGCGTTATTGTCAAGGTTATTACTTTAGAATTTCCTAAATCCTATTGATCGAAGTGAACCAAACGGCCAAGACTAGGACTTGTAGGCCAGCGATGTCAAATTGGGACAAGTACTAATTCGTTCTTGGACCAAATTAGCTGGCGTCAGATTGAGACAAGTAGCAAGCCACGGGCAGAAAGAAGCTGACGGAGAGTGGATTTTGGAGGAGTTAACAAGACAAGAGCTAGTTTGTTTGCTGGGAAGAGTTCTTGAGACTGAGTGTGCACGTGCTTATTTGGTGCGAAAAATCAGAAGCTGCAAATTTAAAGCCATCAAACTTAAGGAAGAAATTAGCAGAAATCTTGGGAGTTTGTTGCAGAATCTTGGCCACAACTGGAGACCCACATCCATTTTAGGAAGGCTTTGGAAAAGGAAAAAATCTAACCTGATGAAGGACGTCATTGTGGGAGGCTTCTTCTTTTTAAGGGGAACATGACTTTTGACAGGAGGAGAGTTGGAACTTTTGCATATCATTTTTTTATTCTTTTGTTATGAAAATATTCAAATTAGGATACGTTCTGTCATTTAGCTAATTTTCTTTTTCATGGACGAAAGAACTGAAAGCCATTAGTATGTTTGATTTCATAGGACTTATGAATGAATGAAATATAGTTTCGTAATTCAGATATTGATTGTTCTTATCTATTCTTGGTATTATTAGTAGTACCAAGAAAATTTCACTGTGGCAAAATTTTCTCAAAACCACTATTTCTTGTGTTAATTTCATTGAACTGAAATATATTCTTTGGAAACACCTTTTAATCGATTTTGTTGTTTTAGCATTGCATGTTGTGCGTGCGCTAGTGCTAACGGGCTGTTTGGTAGAATGGAATAGCCATTCTATTCTTAACACATTCCTAATATATTCTTAAATCTGTGTTTGGTTAAAAATAAAGACAGGAATAACTAAGCATCGGCAACAACTATTCTTAAAATTTGGAAAATACACAAACCCGATCCCATCCTATGTTTACCTATTCGAAGAATAACTGTTCTTGATGAAGACAACTTTATCCTCTCACGTTCAAGCCTCCAAACTTCTTATCCTTCTTCGACGTTGAAACATCTTCGAGCCTCCTCTTATCTGTTAAGACACTCATCCCACATCGGTGGGATGAGAATATGAGAGGAGGAGAGGAGCTTATAAAAGAAAGCTCTCTCCTCCTACTTCAATGTACCCAAAAACAAATATCCTCTTAAACAAATTAGAGGGTTAAATTTGTAATCCCTGTTTTGTTATAGTGAAATTCTTCTCTCTCCGTGGTTTTTACCCTATTAGGGTTTTCCTCATAAATCTTTTGTGTCCTTTAATTTCTTCGTTATTTCCTATATATTTCTCCAACATTTCCTTTGTGCTTTTTCTTCCAGCTTGTACTTCCCCTTCTCAACCCTTAATTTTCTTTGATCTTGCGCCAGAGAGAGACTTAAAGAGAAAAGAATCCATTTCGAGATATTTGAAAAATAATCCACATATATCTAGGCCAATCATTATATGATGAAACAGTCGAGCGCCAAGCGTCTCCTCCCCTCTCCTCTTCTCGTCCCTACGATATTGTATACCATCTCATTGTTGACTTCCAAATTACGTTATAAATGATTTGTTTTTCTGTTTTATCTTTGATTGTTTAATACTGAGAGTGTAGTTCATGTGCTCTCTTTAGATCTTGTTCTGTTTATTTCCAGCTAAATGTTGAGCCGTTAATGTAAAAAAAGAACTAGGTATTTCGTCATATTACTTTGTTAATAAGATGCTAATTCAATTCCCGGTAACGACCTAAAAACTTGTTAACAATTTTATATAAAAACTTTCGTACTACAAGTATACTGATTATATCTCATAGTATAAAATGTATTGCTCCTACGAGGATTAATTAGTCACCTAATAACTTGAATACATTTTATATAGTAATCAAAAATTGAATGAATTGAATTAAAATAAATTAACTAAAATTAAAAGAACTAATAAAACCAAACAATTGAATAATTGAAACTAGCAATGAGAATAAAGTTAATCAGTGATGGAAACTTAGGAATTATTTTGTCCTTGTTTTGTCTTCCCTTTATCTTGTTGATTCAATCATGCTTGATCTTAGATATCCTAAGATTTTGATTACCCTCTCTTGAGATCTAATCAAGTAATCCCATTTGAAATCGATAATAATAGAAAAACTTGTCGATTTATAAAACTACTACAAATTATTCAATTTGATTTGAAGCAATCTTAAGGATAATTAATTCACAATTAAGATCTCTCTTCAATTGTTTATTAATTGGTTATTTGTAACTTTATTAAGCTACCAACTCATTTTGCACACCTTAACATATATGACTTAATTTAATTTCTCAATTTGTTACCAAACATAAGCACAACAAATATCACAAAGCATTGATATATCCATTGAATTAAAAAAATAAAGTTTAACAAAAATAGATCACCCATTCATACTTCACTAAGCCTTATACTAAGCATAATGTCTTATCACATGTTTACTCTCCCCCATTCTTATTACATAAATTAGTTCATTATAAAAATTATTCACAGGCTCTTTATGAATATGATTATTTCTCACCATTGCTTTAAGTTTAGTTTTGTAGAGTTAGGTTTTAATTTTGGGTATGCTTTGAACACATCAAGCATGATAGGAGAGCTTATCTTCTTTCTTGGACTCCAAATCAAACAAATGAAGGAAGATAGATTTATTAATCAAACAGAGTACATTAAAGAACTACTCAAATGCTTCAAACTAGATCAGGCCAAATGATTAATGAAATCTTCAAGCATCACAAGAAAGTTGAACAAGAATGAATAGGGGAAATCTAGTTAATGTAAAGTTCTATGAAGCTATGATTAGTAGTTTACTTTATCTTACTACAAGTAGGCTCAATTTTATATTTAATTTATGGTTATATGATATATTTTAATCAAGTCCTAGAGAGTCCAAATTTTTAGCCATCAAGTTCATTTTTAGATATTTATGTGGTACCATTTTGTTAGGACTTTGGTACCCTAAGCATGCTTTTTTTTCCTTCATTGGTTATTCAAACATGGATCATACCTACAATATTTATCAAATCGTAGGAAGCGCATCAGTCTCATAATTTAGCAAGAAATAAAATTCAATTGCCTTATCAACTATGGAAGCCCAATACGTGGTAGTTAGTAGTTGTTCTATATAAATTTTATGTCTTAGGCAACAACTAAGAGACTATGTTATAAACCATAAAAAGATATAAATTAGGTATGATAATACTAGTGATATTTACCTCACATAGAACCCTATTTAGCACTATAAAACTAAACACGTAGAAATTAAAAATCATTTGATTAGAGATCATATGAAAAATGCAGATACTGAGTTAAAATTTATGCATATATGACCGTATGTCGTAACGCTAATCATCTTATTTGCTGCTGGGTCCTCTTGACTTAATTTGCTCCTATGAAAATCCCTTGGTCCACACGTCTGTTGAGTCTTGATTCAATTGTCGTGCCTCCTAAATCCCTGTAGCTCATTTGACAATTAAAATAATGCTCTAACTAGCTTGTTTTGTGCGGTGAATTGCTTGTTGATTACTGTCGTTGATTAGACAAATAAAATTGCTTGTTGTGCGTGACTACCGTTTGATGATGTGCTGCACTATGCTTGTCCTCAATTAAAACCGTATCTTTACTGTAGCCTACGTTTCTCTCCTCTGTAGCGTTTTGCGTGACTACTTCCCTTTAATTTGAGTGATGCCCTCCACGTGTTGCTCCTCTGATTTTTTCGTACGTGATTAAATTAATTTGCTGCTGACACTTACGTTCATGCCTTCAGCTCCTCTTGCGTGATTTGTGCCATTAATTCATTCATATTTATATTACCGCCACCTGTTGCTTGTTCTCTCTGTGTATCACGTTGTTCAATCCTTATCTTGCTCCATTTTCTTGTCTTTTAATTTTCTTGTTCTTCAATAAAGACATGAAAAAATAAATATTCAAAAAATGACCCATATGTGGTGCTTTTAGGTTACTTTAATTTCTTTGCTCCCAAATTATACCTGAAATCAAATACGAATTAAAGTGAGTATCTTAAGCATTTTTGTATCAATAATCGCTAAGTGAAAATAATTAAAAATATCAACAATTAAGCACATATCAAGTCGTCACAATGCTCTTTTGGATCATTACATGTGGTGTACTTAGGCTATTTAATAAGTATGAAGGGGGTAGCTACTGGTCTAAAGAAGATACAAGTTGTATACGAGTGGCTTATACCTAAAACACTTAAGCAACTTAAGGGATTCTTACGCTTTTATGGTTACTATTGATGATTCATTTCTGGATATGGTTAGATGATCAAACCTCTAATAATATTTCTAAAGAAAAATGCTTTTTATCGCGTATTAAATTAACAACAAATTTCAATACTTTAAAGGAAGTTTTATCTTTATTTCTAGTATTAGTTGTATCAAACTTCTCTAAAATATTTGTTTTGGAAGCAAATTGTAACATCTCATTACCTGCGGGGAGGTTAGGATAGTAAATATGAAAGAAAACTAAGAGATTTGAAATGCATTTCATGCTCATAGATAATATGTCATACACATGCATGTGAATAGTGGATTTTTTTGCACAAGAAAATAATTGTACATACATTCATGGATAAATCCAGGTATAATTAAATTGTGATGAGATACTATTGAAAAATGTGAAATTGTTGGATCTACAATTTAATTGGAGAGTGTAGTTGTTAAATTTTTTGAATTTTAGGGAATAATGTCTACAAATATGGGATATAATTGTACTAGAAAAAATGTCACTTGGCAAGTAAATTGATGTATGGAAAATAGAAATAGAAATAAAATGATATTGGAGGATTTACAAATGATTTTGAAAATTTCAGATGACTTGGAATTTGTAAGAAGTTGATATTGAAAATATTGGAGATAATTGTAATGAAAGGATGAAAGTTATGGTAGCTAGTTCAAAGAGAACTTAGTTAGAGCCTAAGATGTTAGATAAGTGACAAGTGTCACTTATCTCGTTCAAGTTTTGACTATACAATTTCACTGGAAAGACCAAGTGTTGTATTCTTATTTTTATCTTCCTCATAACCTCTT
>JANKOE010000005.1:42732970-42744870 GCA_026284465.1 Erythroxylum citrifolium
TTATTTTCTGCATATATGTGCTAATAGTGTCAGATCCCTTCTTGATAGAGGATAGCTGTTGTTTTAATTGCAGGACTTTAACCATGCTTGTTTGAGCAAAAAGCTTCTCAAGGGTAAGCCAAACTTCAACGGATGATTGAGATTGGGTGATAAGGCTTACAATGTCATCATCAACAGTTGATAATATTGGGTGATAAGGCTTACAATGTCATCATCAACAGTTGATAATAGCCAACAAAGAAGAAGCTGATCAGATCTACGCCAAAGGCGATATTCAGGGTTAGGCTGAAAGGAGTTCTCATCAGAATGTGAAAAGGCAGCAGGGATAACAGAGGAAGGAGAGATGAATTTCTCTAGCTCCAGGGTGCGAATTGCAGCAAGAACTTGGGCTCTCCAAGTGATGTAATTTAATTGGGTAAGCTTGGTAATGGTGAAATTCAGAGACTTAGCAAGAGAAGGAAAATTAAGAAGCTGATCAGATGATGAATCAGCAGTAGCAACAGTAGAAGAAGAAGAAGAAGCAGCCATTGACGTTGGTCTAAGAAAGCTCTGATATCATGTAAGAATAGAAAAATGTGTAAAGAATAAAATTTTCTTATTTCCCTTACGTCTGTACACTGAATGGGAGTGAATATATACACTTGTTCTAACAAGATTACAGCTGTACAATCTTTACGGTTACAGATAGAGGAATATGCAGATATGGTGTGTCTTCTAGAATGATCTGTTAGTCTTTAGCAGATGGGCCTGAATCTTGTGGGCTTGAAATGTTGTCTGTGGAGTGAGCCATATCCTTTACACCCGTGACATGTACCATAATCGCTGATAGGATTTCAGCATGCGTACTTGAGTACTTTATTGAGAATAGAGAAAGTGATCTTTTGTGATTTGGTGTTTGTCACTTGAAATGAACGAATAATATGGATCTGACTGTTGATTGCAAGTTAGGTTTCCAGAGATATCGAATTAAAAATAATGGAGTGGTTACTTATTGATTGCTTTTCATCTAGGTTTATTGCAGAGCACCATATTGGAGAGTGTAGGGTGCATCTGGTTCAATCGGTCCGAGGCAAAAGATCGTGAAATTGTTGCAAAGAAGTATATTCCTATCCACTAGACAAGCTATACTTGCTTTGGTTCTCTTTAATCATGACTATATTTGCAAAATTTTCAGGTTAAGGGATCATGTTCAGGGGGCTGATAATAATCCTCTACTCATATTTCCTGAAGGAACCTGTGTGAATAACCATTACATCGTGATGTTCAAGAAGGCACGGACTCATATATCATTGTTATTCGAATGGAGACCCTCAATCTTAGCAGTAACATTATTTGAGTAATTAGAAAGAAATCAAGTTTTGTGAAAATTGCATTAATGAAGCTAGATTTTCATGAACCGGCCTCTTGATTTAGAAGATCATTAACCTCGTTGGCGAATGTACCTCCTTTCGAGAGGATGAGATCCAAAGAAATATGTAAATGAGATGAGATGGAACAAAGTAGGAATTAGTTAAGAAGAGAAAAGGATCTATTCACCCTTTGGAAATACTTGGAGACTTGTATATTATTTTGAGATTATAATATTATTTAACTTTTTTTACATATTTTAATATTTATTTTTCATATTAATTTTATTTCCTACAAGAAAATTAGACACCTCTTTAAATTATTTACAAGATGGTTATCTAAAATTTCCTACAAGATGGTTATATAAAAATTAGGTAACCGTAAATATAATATATTGTACTTTGCATATTGTTTAGTATACTTTAAATATTATTTAGCATAAATAATTTTATTATAAAATAAAATATAGTTAAAATTAATAAAAGTGTCTTTAATTTTTATGTTACCAAACAGTTTACTGTATGAAGCTCTTTTAAAAATGTTTTTTTAATTGACAGCTAAATAGTCAACTGGCTTTTTAAAAAAGCTCTTCTCAGAAAAGCTCTACTGACAAAAGCTCTACTAATAAAAGATCATCCAAACAGGCTCTTAGTTTGGTTCCTATGTAGCGTAATTAAGGTTTTGATAGGCCTGGCTAAAGTTATTCATGTACAGATCTTTCATGGTCGGTACTTGTCTCTTTTGGTATTTATTTCTCTTAATATTTATTTCTAATCTTAGACATGTTCTACATGTATATTATTTTATGTTACGTTTATTACTCTTGCTTGTTATTTTTTAATATTGTGATTATTGTTTCTCTTTAGTGTTTATTTATATTGTGTTGTATTTTTGTATTTAGTTGTTTTTCTTACCTTTTATGTTCATTTAATTGATTGATTTATTTTACTTTATTTCTTAGATAGGTATGCACATTCATTTATAATTTTGTAAGATCTTCATGGTATGTTACAAATGAGTTTATCGGAAACAACCTCTCTATTAGGTAGGGGTAAGATTGTGTACTATTGAATCTCCTCAAATCTTGTGCCTCAGCGGGACTTCAACTAGATGTTGATGATTATGATGATAAATAAAAAATAATAATATTGACATTAATAACGAAACAAAAATTTGTTTTTATTTTTAAAAATAAAAAAACTAAAATTACAATGGAAGTGAAGGAATCCTTAATTTATTTCGACATACTATTGATATAAATAGTGTGGTTAAAGTATAATTCGTATTTTATTCATTTTCACTACCATTTTAGTCAAGCCTCGTAAATGAAGTCAAATTTTGGTAAAATTGAGGCGGTAAGGAAAGCTTACTAATTTAGGATTAGGGAGTATGCACAAAAGTTGAAATTTGACACACCTAATAGCGATAAGTGGGTTCCAATGAATAGTTATTATTATTATTTTTCGCTTTTTCGCTTTTTTGTATCTGTCTCACTATTTCCTTCTTGGCTCTGTTAAGAGCAGTTGTATTGTAGCAGAGTAATGGAGTGAGAAGAAGGATAAAATAATAGTAAGATAAGGAAACTTTTTGAACATCTTTTCTCCGTGAAAAGGGAGCTCACTCATAGTTCTAGGGTTTCTTCTTGCCCAAACACCCAATTGCCAATAGTGATGAGCTAAACAAGACTTCCGATTTGTTTCATTACCCTTACAATTGCTTCTCCTGTCTCTTTCTGTGTTGCATCTAAATGTGTGGAATTTTCTAATTGGGTTTTCCTGCTGCTGCAACTGTGTTTCTTCTCACCTTTTTTTTTTTTTTCCTTTCGGGCTGTGCTTTTGTTTCTTTTTCTCTCTTTGGAATTTCTTTTTTGTTTAGATAAGTAAAGAAGTTGTGAAAAGAGTCGAAGACATTGGCTTTGTCTCTGCGTCTGTGTGTCTGATTTTGTTGGTCAACAAAAGGGTGAAGGTGGTGGTGATACTGTTGCCATATCCAGGTGATGGGAAGTTGCTTTTGTTTTTTTTTTTCCCCCTCTGAAAACTTACATGTGAAGCAAGTTGAAGTTGAACGTGATCCGATTTAATTTTTTTCACCTTCCAACTTTGAATCCATCACATGGGTGGTTATGAGTAGCTCCATTTTCTTCCTTGTTCGCCTTTTGTTTCTTCATTTTGATCCCTTTGTTGGTATTTTGTAGTTAAGAACCTTGTTTGTGAAATATTGGCAGATCAAGCTGCTTTCTTTCTCGTGTTATGGGTATGGTTATCACTTTCGCTTGGAGCCCAAAATCTCGGTGTCATTGTACGGTTGATGGTTATCAGTAGCATGGTTCTAGCTCCTTGTGAGGACAGGGTACTGGGTTCCTTTTCACTTGTTTATTTTGGTTACATTAGCACTTTTCATGGAGGATATTGGACTGGTGAGTCACGGCTGGAAATGGCTGCAAACCCAGAAACATGCTTATTCTCGGGCAAAAAATGCTGCTGGATGTTTAACGGACAAGATTGGAGTGCTTGTAGAGCGGCACTGGCCAATGGTGTGCCATGGGTGTTCTTTATTTTGGCGTTTAATGATATTCTTGTTGGTTTATTGGAAAGATTGCGTTGCAAGGGGTTTCCGCTCTGTTGTCAAGCTGGGTTCTGCAGTTTTGCTCCTAATAATGTGGAGTTGCTTTCTTAGTCTCACCTCAATGTCTTGCTTGCTTTATGTGCTCACCAGTATGGTACGTCTTCCCATTTACCCAGCGCTATAAATTTTGCATTTTCCTTTGTCACCTGTTAAATTGTTGTATGTATTTTATCTCGGACTGGTCTCCTTGCAACCTAGATATCCTTTTCCATCATTTGTGGGAAAATGTCGTATCGATATTATGGATTTGCTTTTTCCATGGGAAAATCACTTATATCGATGTTGTTGCAAATATGAGTTGAGAAGTCATTTAGCTTGGCAAATTCCGTTCTGATGAATGGTTCTTCTGGGTAATGTCACTAGGCGTGCAGGATTGGTGGGAACATACTCTCAATTGCCGTTATTGTGGTTAATTTTCCAAGCCTGTCTTTTGTGCAATAATGTTTTACATGATTGCGATGAAGCATTCAGTTGTTGAAGTTTTTGAATAATGATTAATTGATTTCTCTCCACAGAAATGGAAGTCCGTTTTAAGAGTTTTGTTCAAGGGGGGAAGTAATTAAATAAAATTGCAAATAGATGTGATTTATTGTTTTATTGGAACTAATTTTCCCATCTTTCCAGTATCTTCAATTTTTTGTTCTAAATGAAACTTTGGTAATCCGGATTGGACAAAGAAACAAAAGGTAGCTTATCTCCAATATTCATTCCTTAGCTTTTGGTTTTGTGTTCATGATTCTGGATCCTAAACGCGGTACATGCTTGAATGATATACCATTAATAATTGTCTGTGAGGGCAATAGTTCTAGTAGGTATGTCTTTAATTGGTTGGTAATCCATCTAAATAAATTGCAATCTTCATCTGAAATGAGTTTCTTTTACATATTGCTGACGGAGTAATATTTCAGGGAGCTGCTGGAGCTACCATCCGTTATTTGGGCTACACTCCTGGACTTTTTATTGTAGGAATCTTCTCAATATTAATTTTGTGGATGTACGCTAACTTTTGGATAACAGGAACGTTGTTTATAGTTGGAGGTAGGCTTGGCTGTTTTTAATGGAGAAACTAATTTATGTAACATTACTAGTGTTTTCTTCATGTTTATTTATTGTGTCAACCCATCCTCAAGACGTGCTGTGGTTGTTGCTAGTTTTCAACTACCCTTTTATTGTGATCGCTAGAGCTTAACCAAATATAGATTGCTTTTCTTCATGTTCTTTGACCTTTACTTTTATTCATTTTCCTTTCATACACTGGATTCTTTTTAATATATCTGTCTGAAAAAGGAAATATCAAGGCAGTATGCATGATATTCTTGTATTTGGGTCCTTGAAAATACCAAGTAGAGGGAAAATGAAAGTTTCACAATGATTTCATACCCTTACTATTTGAGAAAATAAATTAGTTTTTTTATATGAAGTTTTCATTTTGATTTGAATCATCTTCAGATATAATAAGTTGATTATACTGATGTATTCAACTATTTAAGAATCTAACAATTGTTAAGCTTAAATTGTTGTTATAACCTGTCTTTTGTATGATAAGTTGTTATCGCATGTCACTCTTTCAAGGCCTATCAAATTCAAACAATTCTTCACGCTTCTTCATTTTCCAGTTATTCTTTCTGTACCTTTCTAGTGTTCAATACTTGTTTGATGTCAAAATGGTTTCACTTATTTTCTGTAAGCAGTTTTGGATGATTCAGTTTAACGTTTGATTTTGCTTCAAAATTTCCTTAGCCTTTGACTATTTTCCTGCATCCACATAAATAGTGAAAAATAGCTGAAATAAAAATGGAATGCTATTCTTATTAGTAAATGGTGTATCAAGTGAAAGAGCATTTGTTAGGCACCAAGTAAGAATTTACAAATCCTTGATTGGTATGCGGAGAATTTTTACTTCATTTTGATGTTATTCAACGGCCTTTTCTAGTATAGTTTGTTAATCATATGATTTTCAAGTTTCTGACATACTTTGCAAGTCTTAATTGTTTGTATGTTGCTGTCTAAATGTGATAGTGTACAGGAATTCTTTTCCGTTTGCTGACTTTTTGTCTCTGATTCCATGCTCACCCTAATTGGTCGAGTGCCTATATTTGCTAGACTATAGAATAATTCATTAATTACTATTTGGTGATCTACTTATGGATATTAAAAAATTGTGTTTATTTGGTTCCTTGTACACATTTTTCAGCTTCTAGTTTTCAATAGATTATGAGGATTTTATTCTTCCTTCCTTTATGAATGCAGGTTATTTGTTCTCCTTAAATCATGCACGGCTGGTTGTCCTAATGGCGACTGTATATGCTGTTTATTGTGTAAAAGTTCGCGTTGGTTGGTTTGGTGTCTTTCTGTCGATAAATCTTGCATTTTTCTCAAATGATGCATTGAATTTTTTCGTCCAATGGTGTGATAATACCATAGAAAATATACATTTTGAAGATAAGAAGGAATCTGAAACAGTTACAGAAAATGACTTCTCTTCGGAGTGTGATTTCTCCTTTCCGACTAAAGAGTCTGAAGAGGTGCAGTCTTGCAAGTCATCCAGCAAACCAGCTGCTGCTTCAGCTGCGGTGAATAACCAAACAAATTTGTCAAGTAAAAATGTAGTTAGGCAAGAAGCAGGCTCGACTGATGAAATGGGACGGATATTACATAGTTCAGATCATTATGAAGCGCTGGGATTTCCTCGAGACAAACCTATTGATGCTACAATATTGAGAAAGGAATATCGGAAGAAGGTGTGCAAAAAATTTTTTGGGGGCAAGGGTGCTTTGGTTTTATGTTTTTTACATGTTTTTCAGCCTCCAAGTTTGCGTAACAGTCACTTCGCAACTTTAGTACAGCTTTGTTTTAGGAAGATCGAACATGTTTAAATTTATTCTTTGTTCTTCAGCAACAAACTGAATTTCCTTGATGAATTTGCTTCATCTGTTACTGAGGTCATGTTTTGATTTATCACTCCATTAGGACAGTTTTATGAATGTTAAATCAATTGTTGAGTGGTTAAATGGTAATAGATGTGTGGAATGAATTTCCATTCTGTATGTTGCTGCTTTAAGCCAAGTTGGTTATAAATTTGTTTCATTCTATATGCATGAAAGAAAAAAGGGAAGAGTTTGTGGACTTACTGATTTCTTTCTTTTCCAACTTTTGTGAAAATCTTATCTAGGCTATGCTTGTGCATCCAGACAAAAATATGGGAATTCCTCTAGCAAGTGAATCATTTAAGAAACTTCAATGTGCTTATGAGGTAAGCATACGTAACAAGATAAATCTTCTCTTCCTATGTGTGTGTCTGTCTCTCTGTCTCTCTCCTTGGTGTGCAGTATATAGTCTAATACAAGTGTAAAGAGTTATTGTTCTTTATGTTCTATGCAATCGCAGGTTCTTTCGGACTCCACAAAGAAGAGGGACTATGATGAGCTATTGCGGAAGGAAGAATTTAGAACTAGGACAGTCTGTCAGAAGTCTCACTGTTCTTCACGACAGGTGATGTATGCATGCTATTCATGATGAAAGTTATAGTATTGTTTCTTTTAAAATGTCTATTTTAAGGTTAACATTTGGTAGAGATTCATGTTAAGTAGGAACTGTTGGAATATGAAGATCTCAAATATTTGTAATTTCTTGTATCCCTTAGCCCAAAAGTGTTTTGAAATTTCTAGCAGACCTGATTTTTAGACAGAATTTCCATGTTAGTACTAATGGTCAGTCTTCTAAAGTGTAAGTCGTGTTTATCCTATTTTCCTTCTTTATTAGTCTAACATTTGATCTAGATTACAAGAACTTCCTTTGAAGACAGACTAGGCAAATTGAGAAATGGAGTTAAATGGTCCAGTATCAGAATGTATCTTTTTGCTTGGCGAACTGGTTATTATTTTTGATCTGTGAGGTTGATATTCACATGCAATGATAGCATGATTTAAAGCTTCATTAGAATGCAAGTCAAGTGACGTATACTGGTGGAAGAATTGATTCTCACATCGTCGTGCTATGAATCATTTTATTAGCAGGATAGTCCAGATTATTGCTCTGAGGAGTCCAGACGTATACAGTGCACAAAGTGCGGCAATTCACATGTATGGGTGTGCACCAGTAGGAGTAAGGCCAAAGCAAGATGGTGTCAGGTCAATCATCTGAATCCTACAGTTAGTACATTAAATTCTTTTTTGCTTTATATTTTATTTTCTTAATTCATAAGACTACTTTTGCTACCAGGACTGCTGCCAATATCATCAAGCTAAGGATGGAGATGGATGGGTTGAATACAAAGGGTCTCTGGCTTTTGGTAAGCCTCAAAAGGTATGCTTCTCGGAAGAACATTGTTTACTGCTAGCTTTTTTCAATTTTATTCTAACTACGTGGAAAAGTTATCTTCTTCCGAGATTCTGGTCATAATATCACATTTGAGACAACCATTGAAGGTGTTACCTATCATACTGAGTGGAAAGTGAGTATGCCCAGGGGCTTAGCTTAGTGGTGGGTGAGTTTTGCTTGGTCATACTAGTGTGGGCTTACTGGAGCGGGGTTATGAAAAATAGACCTGTATGAGACCCAACTTGATCTTAGGAAACAAGCATAAAAGTGTCAGGTTTGTTTAATTGGGTGAAGACTGTCAATGAATGGGGCACTTTGATCTTTTGCCAAAGTTGCTTGTGATGTAGTACAATGAGGAGACTTGGCTTTAAAGTCAAATGCCAGACCTTAACCTCAAGGAGTGCGACCAGAATTGTTGTCATAGATTTTTATTTTTTCTCTTCAGTTTCTTTTTCTTTTTATTCCAGCATGTTAAGGAGTCATTGGAGTTGAAGATTCAACATCTTTTCACTTGTAATCTGCTGATTTGGCTTGGTAGATTTTGATGAATTCTGGTCTTTGTAGATAATTATTTCCTTTCCAGCTTTGTGAAGGGGATAAGAATCCTTGATACTCAAATATCTCTGTTATGGAAAGCTTACTGTTCTATTGTGCTGTTTAAAATTTTACTTTAATGAATATAGAAATCGCAAAACACTTATAAATTGTTTTGACCGTGGAGCTAGGGTAATTAAGTGGAAAATAAGTAATTTTTTAAATGATACGGCAGATACTTATATGATTATCTTGTTAATTTTGTTGCGATAGGCTGATACGAAACCTTAGCATTTTGTTTTTCTTTATAATCTTTAGAAGGTTACCTTGTTAATTTTGTTGCGATAGGCTGATATGAAACCTTAACATTTTGTTTTTCTTTTTATTTTTTTAGGTGGAAATTCCACGTGCTTTTGTTTGTGCTGAAAGTAAGATCTTTGATGTCTCAGAATGGGCTATTTGTCAGGCAAGTGCTGTTTTTTCTTATTATGTGTGAACATTGCTTTTGTATTCAAGTTGCTTGGAATGGGCACTTCATAAGATACATATCACATGACAACATTTTATCTT
This sequence comes from Erythroxylum citrifolium, assembly GCA_026284465.1. Taxonomy (NCBI): domain Eukaryota; kingdom Viridiplantae; phylum Streptophyta; class Magnoliopsida; order Malpighiales; family Erythroxylaceae; genus Erythroxylum; species Erythroxylum citrifolium. The sequence continues at coordinate 42,742,367 of JANKOE010000005.1, forward strand.
ACCCTTTCTCTCTGCAATTTCTCCATGGTGTTCTCTGACTGTGTATGTTTGAATTCTTTTGTTGGTTCTCATTGTTTGAGAATCATGCTAACCAAAACGTGGAACTTCTATGACCTCTGATGTTAAGGATAATCTAGGAGAACATCTTGATGGGAACAAATAGATCTGCAGTTTTGTGTGATTATTATGATGATAGCTTTTGAAAATTTGACATTGTCTTTCACTTTGCGATAAGATTTGCAAGTTGATATCCCAGTGAATCCCCGAACTTTGTTTTATTATGCCATAATGAGTTTATTCGAGCAATTTAAGATTCAGTTATTTCCCACGTGCCATTACTAAGTTGGTAGTTCATGTTTGATTCACAGCAGGCTTACTATGCATTTAGTAAGTTATGCTGTTCTTCTCTTTTTCTGTTGATATTCTCTCTTTGGTGGATTATATGGAGTGCGTGTGTGTGTGTAAGAGAGAGAGAGATAGAGAGAGAGAGAGCTCTTTGTAAGTGCCATGCTTGTCCTTTATTGAGTCTGAAGCTACATACTTGAATTGACAACCTAAGATCCAATTGCAAAGGTGGCTTGATGGCACCGGGAATTCCAATTAATTGAAGCAGTCTACTTTTGGTCCATTCAGTACTTACAATTGATTTGTGGATAACATATTCTGAGTCTTTATCTTGAACAAGCTTAAAACTCTTTTCAGGGAATGGCATGTAGACCCAATACTCATAGGCCTAGCTTCCATGTAAACATGGTTGGTTTGGAAAAGACACAACGATCCAACTCAAGCAGATACCCTTGGAATTTGGATGCGGAAATGATGGATGAAGACGAAGAAGAATTTGAGCTGTGGCTTCAACAGGCCCTGGCTTCTGGTCTCTTTTGTGAGACCTCTAAGCGCAGAAAGAGCTGGAGTCCATTCAAGCTCCATCAGAAGAAAGGAAAGAAGCAATGGCGAAGATCATCAACCTGACCAACTAGAAATAATCAAAGAAGTATTTTAGTTACCCCTGCCATTGAAAACGGAGCTATGTTTTTGTTATGCTGTTTCTTCAGGGGCTTAGTGGCCTGAGTCTAGACTAGTTTCACATGACGGGAGGAGTTGATCGAGACATGTGGCATATTAAAGTTTCAGGTATTAGCAAACGTTCAAGGGCTTGCTAATTAGGTTCTGTAAACTTCTGCTGAGACACCAAAACCCTCTTGAATCAGAAAGTGGAGGATAAAAGGATTAATGCATCTCTCAGAAGCAGCATTTGATATTTAATTGGGGATAAATCTTCAATATTTTGTACATATGCTTGTCAATAATTTCATCTGATTCAAAACTGTGTTTTGGCAATCTTTTTTTTTTTTATTTGGAGAAAATACTGTGTTTTGGCAAGTTAACTTTTGCTTCTGTATGCCCTTTTTTCATATCAAGCTCCCATTTAAGAGCATGGTTTTTCGCAGACTACACATTGTTCCTGGAATCCTGGAAAAATGACGAGACCTCTCAATACTTTGTAAAAACGGGAAAATAGGTGAGATGATTAGGGATTGACTCTCTGGCAGTTAGATTCTACGGTAGAGGTATACGGTAGTGAGATGACCATGGAGTTACAGAGCCAATTGAACTCTGAGGAGAGGGTTGTGAGGCTACTAGGCTTGTATATACGCTAGTTCGAGACTGAGTACCTGAAAATAAAGAAGTCTGATTTGACTTTGGATGATAAAACATGCCTTGGTCCTTGTCGCTACTGAATTGATGCAACTTAATTGTAGTTTCAGTATTGCTCTAGCAGAAGAGTTTGAATCGTACGTGGATTTAACTTGTGCCTATCCAATTAGGACCAAGTGTTATCCAATTAGATCGTTGATGTAGGTGGTCCATCATCCGTTTAAAATGTGATTATCAATTAATATAAAAGATTATTTTAGATATTAATAACTATATTATTATCTTCATAACTTGATTAATTTGAGAACCAATTAATAAGTAAATTTAAGTACAATGTCTTAATTAGTGATAAGATCAACGTTATGAATATTGTATCCTAGATTAGATTCTGGTACAGTCCTGTACCGATATCGGTCAATACCGGGTAATATTTCGAGCAATTTTTTAAATTTACAAAATAGTATCTAAATTTTTTAAAAATTGGAAAATAACCCTTCAATATTATACTATATAATTTAAACTAACCTTGTCTCAAAAAAATCATAATAATAGAAATTTAAAATAACAATTTTTTTATTTTCTTAACATTATGAAAATAATTTCGCATATAAATAATAACCACAATTAATATAAAAAAGATTATTTTATCATCATAGAAATATAAAATTAAGAATAATACAAAGTATTTAAAATATTACAATTTTATCATATAATAAATAATAATTAAATCAAAATATCAAATATAATTGTTATTAATAATAAAATATAGTTATATTTATATTAACAATTTTAAAAAGAAATACAAAAATTTGAGGCCTCTTAATTTTAATTTTAACATATGTAAC
>JANKOE010000005.1:42868561-42879192 GCA_026284465.1 Erythroxylum citrifolium
ATCTTTGACTTTGTTTGGTGCACTAAACAAGGAGGTAGCAACCTCCTTATATAGGTAAGAGCTTGGCCTCAATTGTTGTCCCCAACCAATATGGGACAATAAAGGAGCCAAACTCAACATCATGTTAGGTCGGCTTGGACGAGTAAAAATGATCATGTATGATCAGAGCATACCAAATCTTGAGAGAGCTTATCGGGCAATGTAATTTTTTGTACCATGTTACTAATTTGAGATTTGGCCATTCTACTGTTGCATATCAAGATTCAAAATTGATATCTGTGATTGACCAGTCATTTTTAGCTATTTCTGAATTGAGAGAGCTAGTTGTTTAGTATATCTCATTAGATCATGTGTTATAAGCTTGCAAAAGATTTCAGTGTTATCGCTCCTTTGGACTTTACTCATACTTCTATTGGTTGGTGTGATAAATTTATGTACTCATATATCAACTCTATATGTTTTTAAATCCAGGTTCGAATATGGAACCTGAAATCAGTTAGTCGGGACTTGGAGAATAATGAATCAACACACAGACTTCTTGCAACTCTACGTGATCATTTTGGATCAGTAAATTGTGTTAGGTGGGCTAAGCATGGTAGGTATGTGGCATCAGGTTCTGATGATCAGGTGATTTTAGTTCATGAGAAGAAGCCTGGCACAGGAACCACAGAATTTGGTAGTGGAGAACCACCGGATGTTGAGAATTGGAAAGTTGCAATGACTTTGAGAGGGCATACAGCAGACGTGGTAATGAAATGATTTTAATACTTGATTTCTTGAGCACTACTTGTATCTGTCCTACTCTTATTTCAGTTTAGTTTTAGCTGTATGATTGACATTTTATTTTCAAAACAAAGAACTGTGTGATCTTGGTTGTGCATTAATTCTATGATAACTGGTCTTTACATCTTTCTTTCACCACCTCTTCGGGTGGCTGCTTATCAATTTGTGGACTTGTAACAAAGAATTGAACAAATAAGTGGATCATTATGTCTCTTTGTCGATCTAAAGATTTGTTTGTTATGTTGATGATTTGATTCGGTTGTCTAACTGTGAATGAATTTTATTTGCATAAAGTAGGTGGATCTTAATTGGTCCCCAGATGACTCCATATTAGCTAGTGGGAGCTTGGATAATACTATCCACATTTGGGATATGAGTAATGGCATTTGTACTGCTGTTCTCAGAGGACACTCAAGCCTTGTAAAAGGAGTTACTTGGGATCCAATTGGCTCTTTCATAGCAAGTCAATCTGATGATAAGACAGTCATTATATGGCGAACAAGTGACTGGAGTATGGCTCACAGAACTGATGGCCACTGGGCAAAATCGGTATGCACTCTTTTTGTCTAGGTACTTCATCTTACCCAGATTTCATAGCAATCACTAATCAGAATATGTTTTTTTCAGCTTGGATCTACATTTTTCAGGCGACTAGGATGGTCCCCTTGTGGTCATTTCATAACTACAACCCATGGTTTCCAAAAGCCAAGGCACTCTGCTCCCGTTCTAGAGAGGGGAGAATGGGCTGCCACATTTGACTTCTTAGGACACAATGCCCCTATCATAGTGGTCAAGTTTAACCACTCAATGTTTAGAAGGAATTCTGCCAATTCTCAAGAAACAAAAGCTACGTCAGTTGGTTGGGCTAATGGGGCTTCTAAGATTGGAGGGAAAGAATCTCAGCCCTATAATGTAATCGCAATTGGTAGTCAAGATCGCACTATAACTGTATGGACAACTGCAAGTCCCCGTCCGCTTTTTGTTGCAAAACATTTTTTTACTCAAAGTGTTGTGGATTTATCCTGGTTAGTGTGATATTCATATATCATTCAGTACATGATCACCATTTGTTGTATAAGGTGATTGTAATTTTGACTTTTCTATTACCGTTTGTAATTCTTCACTTTTGTTATCCTTGTCTCTTTGGAGCAGGAGCCCTGATGGGTACTCTCTTTTTGCCTGTTCCTTGGATGGAACAGTAGCTACTTTCCACTTTGATGTTAAAGAACTTGGACACAAGCTTAGTGACGCTGAGCTTGATGAGCTAAAGAGAAGTCGATATGGTGATGTGAGAGGTAGACAAGCGAACTTGGCAGAGAGTCCAGCACAGTTATTACTTGAGGCAGCTTCAGCTAAGCAATCTACTAGCAAGAAAGTGGTATCAGATATTCAACAAAGCAGACTTCCTGCAAAATCTTCTGCTGATTTGGGGGTAACAGCAAAACATTCCGAGGCTCAAGGTGATGATGGGAAGAAGGATGGTAGTGGGGCTACTTCTGATGTTATAAGTAAAGTGACAACTTCTGCCAGGATCTCTAGTCCTGTGAAACAGAGGGAATATAGACGCCCTGATGGCAGAAAGCGAATCATCCCAGAGGCAGTAGGTATGCCCAATCAGCTGGAAACAGTAACTGTCGGGTCTAAATCTCAAGCTCTTGATGTCCCTCTTGTTGTATCTGATCACAGACTGGTGGAAAACGGAGTAGTTGCTGCTGACAGTGGCTTACAAGAAGGCCCCCTTAAAGGCACAGCTGACAGGGTCTCTGACTTCAAAGAGCGCTCTGGGGTTACTGCTAAGGCCACTATTACAGAGAGCCTGGTCATTGAGAAGGTTCCAGGCTCCACGGGCATTGATGCAAGTCTAAATGTGGAACAGGTTGGGAGTATGAATGCATCCAACTCTTCCAGTACTTGCACACCACTTTTAATTAGGGTATTTGATAGGAAGATAGGTGAAGATACCGTACCAATTTGCTTGGAAGCTCGACTTAGAGAACACCCTGTAAATGACATCACTGGGATTGGACATTCATGCATGATGAAAGAGACAGAAATTATATGCACAAGAGGAGATCAAAGTCTATGGGCTGACAGGATCACAGGAAAAGTTACCGTTTTGGCTGGAAATGCAAACTTCTGGGCTGTTGGTTGTGAAGATGGATGCCTACAGGTAAGCAACGAGTCTCATCCATTCCATAGGGAATCGTGAGGAACTTATTTTTCTTGATGTTTTTGTACATGAACTGAATCTTAATTGGCTCTCATATTTTAAAATCCAGCGAAGTAAAAACGTGAAACTATACTGAAACAATAATTGTGCATGTTTTAACATGATAAGACATAAGGTGCCGAAATATGATGTTTAAATTGATTTCATCCATTGTTCATATACCGTTTGTTAGATTGGTTAATCAATCACTAGGTGTGAAACTGGTATTAAGTAATTTGCTTATAGATGAAACTCTTTTTCATTAGAAACAGAATTGGACAACATCTAGTACTATTTGCCCATTTGAAAGAACTGAAGTCTGGTCATTTAAATATTTGCACTTGTAGTTCACAGTTTGAATCTTGTTGATTTTGTAATTGCCTAAATGCTTTAGTAGATAACAGTCTCAGAGCCATTGTGCTCGAGAACAAAGAAATATTTATATTTTGTTGCTAGGGAACATCAATTTGTTCAAGCTCCGGCAATTTGAACTTATTATTGACTGCCAATACCTTTGTTCCCACACTTATTCTAAAATGTGCCAAGTCGTAAGTGACCTCCATGATGATGTTATACATTTAGGTCAGGTGATTGTTTGACAGATGTTGTCTTGACAGTAGAATAGTTTCTCTCTTCTCCCTCGCTTTGACACATACAGTACATATTTTGCATTATGTTAAGTTTCCACGAGCAGTCAGTTGAACTGATTACATTTCCATCAATTGAGAAGATTTACACAAAGTGTGGGAGACGTGCCATGCCAAGCATGATGATGGGATCTGCAGCTACCTTTATAGATTGTGATGAATGCTGGAAGTTGTTACTGGTCACAAAGAAAGGATCCTTGTATATGTGGGATCTTTTAAATCGTAACTGTCTTCTTCAGGATTCGTTGGCATCACTAATTGCAGCAGACTCAAACTCGATCACAAAAGGTTGAGTAATTCGACAAAGTCTGAACTCATAAAGAACTAAGACTATTCTGTAAAAGCTAGTTTGCCACATCTCAATTAAAATGTTAGAATTTACTCTGATTGTTCATTGTCTTTATTAATGTGATATAGTTCTTGCTCTTTCAGGGACTATTAAAGTGATATCTGCCAAATTATCCAAATCTGGCTCTCCACTTGTGGTCTTGGCCACACGGCATGCTTTCCTCTTTGATATGAATCTAATGTGTTGGCTGAGAGTCGCAGATGACTGCTTCCCTGCATCAAATTTTGCTAGCTCCTGGAATTTGGGCTCGGGTCAGAGTGGTGAGTTAGCTGCACTGCAGGTAGATGTTAGAAAATATTTGGCCAGAAAACCAGCTTGGAGCAGGTATTCATTCATTTTAACATTTTTCGTAATTTTGTCTTGATCATAAATTTCATGAAATAAAGTATACTTATGTAATATACTAGCCTTAGTCTATCTTATTTTCAGTGCTACTAATTGCTGAATCTACTTTTAAGAAAATTCTGTGACTGCCTTTCTATTTATTCATGTCTTAATATTCTTAAAATGTCATTGTGTGGATTGTTTTAGAACCCCATTTCTATAAATAGATGCTTTTCATTGCAGTACCCTGATTGATTCCCAAATTGCTGCTTAATCCTGAGGGATTTATATGCTTGTGTAAATTAGTACATGAGCTTTGTATCATGACTTGCCCACTCGTGGTTTAAAGTTTGACCTGTGGTTGAGTGCTACTACAGGGTGACGGACGATGGAGTGCAGACACGTGCTCATTTGGAGGCACAGTTGGCATCATCTTTGGTTTTGAAGTCTCCAAATGAATATCGCCAGTGTCTTCTCTCTTACATACGCTTCCTGGCGAGGTTTATTACTTTATTATTTACTTGATTTATCTGTTTTTCTAAATGTACCTCTGATAACTGGAGAATGTGCATTATCATGTGGAAAGCATTTTTTTAAAATGTAATTGACATTGTGCACTCTTGGTTGTAGAGAAGCGGATGAGTCACGTTTACGTGAAGTATGTGAAAACTTTCTTGGGCCTCCTACTGGCATAGCTGAATCTTTTGATCCAAAAAATTTGGCTTGGGATCCCTATGTTCTTGTAAGGCTTTATGTACTTCATCTGTTTTATAGTTGGGGCTGTGACTCTGGGTGGGGGTGTGACTCTGTAGTAAAGAGTCCTACATGTTTTTTTGCTAGTAGTGGTTACGAGCATCTGTTGCTGCATCTTTCAGAGCAAGTCTCATTGTGGTTTCTACCCTAAATGTCATTTTCATGGTTTATGCTTATTTTTGCATTTTTCCTGATCACTTCAGGGGCTGAAAAAGCACAAGCTCTTGAGAGAGGATATTCTTCCTGCAATGGCGTCAAATAGGAAAGTCCAGCGTTTGCTCAATGAGTTCATGGATCTGCTGTCTGAATATGAAAGTGCTGAAATTGATCTGGATCAAAAGAATGCGACAACAATGTTTCAACCAGCAGCACAGATGGATGTTGATTCTCAAAGAACAGAACGAACTGATTCTGCAGCACCTAAAACAGATAAAGTAAATGCAACCCCACCTGTTAGAGATCATGATTCAAGCCATGTTAGGAGGACAGAAGCTCCATGTGATTCCCTGGCAGATTGTCAAGTAGATTCTGGCCCATCTTTGACAGATCAAGTTGTTCTAGATTCACAAGATGCTGGTTCTTGATCAAGTGCAACTTTAACCAATAAGATTAATCTTAACTGACACATGGTTCTGCTTAAATAGATATAGAAACATGTCCCGGTTCATGCTTGCTGCCTGTATGTACCTACTCAAGGAAGGTGCTGAAGAAGGCATCACCATTTTGAATTGCAAGTTTCAGTCTTCCTTGAAGCTGCAACTGGGTTTGTAACTAGAATCTGATATAGGTAGCTAAGGATTTTAACTTTTATATGCATAGCCCTGTAGTAGAGATCTTTTTTCGTAGATTAAAATGTCAATCAGAGTCTGTTTTAATGGTGGATGTCATTCTTGTAAAAAGATTGGTCTTCTTTTAACCATTTATGTATCTTTCAAATTTCAGGTCAACTTTTTCTTGCGTATCAGATTCGTTGGTTGGAAGTCATACTAACGCTTTTGTCTCCATGGATTATCTTCATTGCAATGCAATATTTTTTAGTTTGCAAGGTTTTCATCTGCTATGCCGAATTGTTGTATTGGAAGACTTTGTTCAATTGATTCTTCTGATTAATTCGGTTGGATGGAATTGTTTTTGCATAAAAAAGACAGTATTTTGCAACTACGGGACCCAGATGCTCCCTCCCTGTAATATGAGGAACGTTTTTTGAACTTTCTTTTTCAGTTGTGGATGCGTCTCAGCAGAGGGAATGCAGCGCATCTTTAGGAGTTACGGGCCATCTTACATCTTTGACTAGTGACAGATAATAACAATTCTTGAGGTTCCATAAATAGCAAAGATCTTTATGGAATCACTCCAGAAAGATGGGACATGTGGGAGCGCTCGGAATCCTACTTTTAGTTTCCCCAGGGTGCTCTGATTTGTGTTATCTGGCCTTCTAACAGGTAGACGACACTGAAGGTGGCTACTGGGAAGGATTTCTTTATACCAGCAGCCACATTAAGAATTGACGTGTGGTAATAATTATCGCACAACAAATTGAGTAAAAAAAATGAATATAAAAAATGAAAAAGAAAAGAATCCATATTACACTTTTAAAAGGGTAGGAGAGTTCGTATTCCAAATTTTATCTTGAATGTACCTATTACGAAGACATGAATTTTGGACACATGCGGATATTCATCCCATGTGGCCAGTCATCATTCTCTCAACTGGATTAATCTACAACTTAGATATTCAATTACTTGTACTAAATTATATTCAATTCAACAATTCTATAAATGTCAACTTAATTTACATAACTTGATCTAATATGTAAAGTAAAATAAATTGTTTTTCAAATATTTTAATAACGCAAGTAAATAGAAACATAAAAGCACTTATTATTGAAATAACTAATGAATATTAGAGACATGTTTGAAAAATTACCTAATCTTTTAATCCCAAAAAGTAAACACTTTATTATGAATACTTTTGATTATTTAGTTAAGTCCAATATTTTAAAAATCAGACTGGACTTCAAACAGATAAGAGGAGAAGTTTAAAATTTAAAGGTTCAACTGGTATTAAACAGTTATAAAATTGGTATATAATAAATCAGAAGTAAAAAAATAAGAATAAGTAAAAATATAATAAAATAAAAATACACCAATATATATTAATGTATAATAAATCTAATAATTGAAACTGAAATTGAATTTAACAAAAAAACTTAGAATAATAATAAAAATTAAAATTGTGTTTCTAAAAGAAGTAATATCTCATTATCACTAAATTCTCTAACAATATCTAAAGACCCGTAAATCACGTTTTCATTCAAAATATCTGCATCAATATCTTCTTATGCATTTAAATAAATGACAATTAGAATCATATGAAATTGTTCTCTAGTACATTATACCTTTAATGTTAAATATAAGATATCAACTAACTAGTTCATGAAGATTAAAAATATCATTATAGTTTTTTTTCCTTTAGTCTTAATGTTATGATTGTGGACTAAAATTTTACTGGTATTAGGATTAGATGAACCTTGGGATAGTATAGTGATTTTATTTTAACTTAATTTATTCTTATATTTCATTAAGATTCAATTATGTGTTTCTAATTATCCTTGAATTAATATTGCTTGCATATTATTTCAAGCATGATTATATAATTGAGATCAAGAAATACTTTTGTATGAATAGATATATCATTATTGAGAGGAGTTGTATCCAAACCTAGATATAGGTTAAGGGTCAAACCTAATAATGGAATTCACAAATTTATTAATGAAATCTTAGGGGTTTTAACTAGAAAGAGATTTCAGTTAATCAACCAAGGATTAGGTGTTAATTGTCTGGACCAAAGATATTAATATAAGATAGAAATTTCTACGGTCCAATAAACTATATATTAAACTAAATAGCAAAATCATGATTGCATGAGAAGTCTTAGGCGGATTCTAAGTCCAGGTACCACTATTTTCTTTGATTGTTTTTTAGTTTAATCTTTGTTTTAGTTAGTCTATCGTGTTGATTTATCTTAGTTTATTATTTTAATTTTAAATTTGGTTAATTATTATCACTTCAATTTATTAGACTAGATAATGGAAAGATGATAAGTACAAGTAATTCTAAGTTCGTAGGATCGACTGCTAATACTAGTTGCAGCTACATCATGTACTTGCAGTTTAAAACTATAAAATCATTATTCACACATCAGCAATTAAGGCATTGGCTTGGGAAGAGGAAAGGGTACATTTCAGGGAATTAGATTACTAGAAAAAGGTTGATGAATGAGAGGTTGTAGGTGGGAAACTCATGGCATGTGGGGGTCTCTAATCCCAAGGTTGTCTTATTATTGCTTAACTTAGAATACGACATTATATATAAAAAGGGAAAAAATGAATGGAGGAGAAGAAAAATTAAAAAACAGTTCTTAAAATGATACAAGAAGGTAAAAGTGGGAAAATAATAAAAGGTAAAAGACCAATGAACATTGAGTACCAATAAAGTTATAATGTGAAGCCATAGAGAGGAGAAAGAGTGATAGGATCTTGAAGAGAACAAAAAAGAAGACAGAGATAGAGGGGCATCTACGAGGAGAATGACAAAGAAAGAAGAAAGAGCAAATTAGTCATGGTGGGAAGGAAGGAAAGAGAAGTTTGAAGTCGTCAATAAAGGTAGAGAAAATGAAGATTGGAGCATGCAAATTGCTAGAGCTTCTTTCTCCTTAAAAATCCCAAATTCCATTTTTCAAATATGATTGGAATATTATAGAGGAAACATTTTAATCAAATAGTAAGTTTAATGTCTATAATTATTTGTAATTATAACTTGTTAGTCCTTGCATGATATAGGAGATGGGGTGAATTATATGTTCACTTTTTACCTATTTGTAAACTAATATATGAATCATATATTCTAATAGATAATTATGGAAATTTCACATATGATAAAAAGAGAGTAGAGAAAGAGAGATAAAATTAATTAATAGTGTTTTAGCAAAACAATCTTTAGCCTACGTGCACTTTTTAAGTTTCACTTAGAAAGTCAGCATCTTCTTCCTTTAAATAGGTGAAGAACAACCTTCCATATCATATTTGTTTTCACATACCATATAATTTCTATTTATACTTAAGCAACCTAAAGAAGTCATTAAAAATAAAAGACTAGATGTAATAGTGACATTTGTCAACTAATGTATGGGCCACTATGAAATACAAACTTAAGGTACATAAAATTTCACTTCTTTTTGATATATTGGTCAATTACATCTAAATATAGATCAATCAACATTTTCATAATCAACACTTTGGTCAACCACACCTATTCTAGTTAGCCAATATGTTTGCAACAGTATATCAATTCACCACACCTATTTATAAGTTTGCTAATATATCTAAAAAGGCATTTTCAAGTTCTTTCAAAGATTAATACATATTCTTTTGCCTTTCTAATTGTAAAAAGAGAGAGCACGTTTACAATGGTTAAGTTGTCTTAGCGATTTAGATGCAACAATAATATTTCCTTCAAACTTTAGGATTATGACTGATTTTATAGAACACACTGCAACTTAAATTACAAACAGTTGCAATCTTAAATTTGGCTTTAAAAAATAAATTAAAAATATCATATTAATAAAAGAATCACTAGTAATAGTCGATGATTAATCATTAAACCAAATTATTTAAATGTTTGTGACTTTATCTTCTACCTTTAAATTTTGAAGAGGAATTTAAAAAGCTTTATCGTCTATACTTTCGTTTTAAACTATTAGTATTATGAAACAATTTTATACATTTCTATGAAGGTAATACTCATTAAACAAATTGATGTATTACATCTTTCAAAGTAAGGACTATATTTAAATAAGTATTATGTTTACATAAATATGTTAACATGATTTTTGAATTATATTCCAAAATGATTATTTTTTAACTCCTAAAATTCCAAAACACTAAAAGCACTCCCAATAACTTAAGAATAATGAAATAGTTAGAACCCTAAAAATTCGAAAACTTAAAGCACTCCTAACTGTTAGTAGTGTGCTCTAGGTCAATGGACATTTGTGACTTTTGTACTAACATTATGACTTAATCATAATATATTATGAGGTATTCTTTTATATATGCATGTATATCGTTTACATAATGTGATTTACGTTCCATAAATAGTATTAGGCTTATGTCATCAAGTACGTGACTTGATAGGAAAACCATAAGCATTATAATACTATTCTAAACTGTCCCTGGTCGATCGTTATTGGTGGAACAATAATAAATTAAGGCTAATATGTGTTCTGATTGACGATCACGTTTTTCTGATCATAGATATGAGTTATCAAACCATACATATATTGGAACGATCAACAGAGACAATACTACATGGTTTCATGTCATTAGTGATTCTCAATATGGTTTGACTTTAGTCCTTTGACCTGAAATCATCGTGGTTCCCTACATGAGAAATTTAGTGTTTTGACATTAGACTAAGTTATTTTTAACTGAATAACAAGTAGTCTTATGTTGGACATTAAATGAATCATGCGGAGGGATGTGAATGACGTAGATGGGATTTGTACC
>JANKOE010000005.1:42879292-42889357 GCA_026284465.1 Erythroxylum citrifolium
CTTTAAGCTACTTTCACACTTGAGCCCATTAACTTCTATTTAAGCCCATTTCTCTTTTAAAACCCAACTACCACATTTAATCTCAACTATCACATTTAATTCATGCTACCTACCATATTAATGTTATTTTTAATTCATGCTACTTACCTCAATTAATGCCAACATACTTGATTAATCAAAATTTAATTAACGCTAATACAACTTACTTAATCTAATCATGCTTAATTTAAAAAAAATTCGGGGCTAACAGGATATGACCCTGCGCGTAGCGGAAAAATAACGAAAAATTTTCATTTGATTTTTCAAAATCCAAGATTATTAAAATTTAATAAAATGATTAACGTATTGATTATAATAAAGCAAGAATCATAATTCGCACATTATTTTAAAGCTTGGTCTTTTTCTCGTCTTATTCTTCTAACCATTTTAAAAAATCAGTCTATCTCAACCACAATAGCCTCACAAGTATCCAACCTTTAATGGCATCCATGAAACAAGTTGAGAGAATTTTGCAATTGTTGCAAAAAAGGTAAAACAAGGAGTGCTAGCTTTATTAGAGCTTAAGTGTAATTATATTAGGTTCTTGACATTAAACTTTAATTAGAATTTCAAATAATTCTAGTTAAATACCATCATTATCAACACTCAATTGAAATCCCGTTGAGGCGTGGGGTTTGGGGACTAGTTAATACCAATTATGCCAAAATAAGATCCAATATGTTATATCGATATTTATTTATTAAATATTTTATATTGAATCATAACTTTTCTCAAACTTCACATTTAAGTCCAACTTCGTTAAAATATCTTTGTTCTGTTCAACTCATTCTTTATGTGTGACCCATTAAATTTTTAAACATGTTGGCAATGGATATAAATTATTAAATCATATTTAGAATTAGATAAATTAAACTCCTTTAGTTTATCTTTAATTATCTAATTAAATAATTTATATTCATATATCAATATTGATGTCTAGCAACATATCATTATTACCCAAGTATTTAGGAATGTCAAAGTAGTTTTAATTAACCTTTTTGTGTATAATTTTTCATATAATCTAATCATTTTATCATAAAATGTTTTGATTAGACATAGAACATAGAATTGATATTTATTTTATTTTGAGTAAAGTCATATTAATTCTCCATTATTAGTTATTGATTCAATTAATGATATTTGTAAACTATTTGCAAAACGTCATTCCATATTGGCGAAGGATTTCCCGAATCAATACTAACCGAGAACAATATAACATTCTCCCTAATTACTTTAGGGTCTTATCTTGATCACTAAACTACCTGCATATAGTTTATGCTATATCCAATAACCACTGAGTGAGCTATCCTTGAGTTATAAGTAGTATCAAAACATAACAATCCTTATACAAGGTAACTTTGAATATCTTAAAGTTAAATGGTTACTTGTACAATCATCACAATAAGAATTTTTATAGACATACAAGTAATATTTCAAATAAATTTCTTATATGAGGTCAGTTTGGTAAACTTATTTTCTATCAAGCAACTACATGTTTGTTTAAGTATTTTTAATATTTTAGTCTATGAAATCAACTACTTCTTTCATAAAGAAAATATAATGTGTGCTAGTCGTTTTACGTTCTATTAATATCCAATCTTAATAGAACAATTTATGGATAATGCATAAATGTAATATGAATCTCATAATTATAATCTCATTATAATTTCATCTGCAATGTATAATTATCTGATGAATTTTATCATATATATCTAAATACGTATAAGAGAAAGAATACCTTTTGTCACTAAACTATAACCATCTGATTAATTGTAGGACATAAACTAACACTTTAATCATTGGCTCTTATTAAAGATATTATATGTTCTAAAATATATCATGGAAGGGACTTGCGAGAGAAACTACTGGATGACAACTAAATATTATGCGAAAACACCCCTTCAAAAGCTTTTGCCATTGACTTTTCTTAGAAAAGAAAAATTAGTTTCGCGCTTATTATCGGATATAAATTATTGATATCGTCGATTATAATTCCTAAAACGTTTTTGTGTAGTGGATAATGATTTCTTTTTAGTAATTTAACAGATCCTAGAACTAAAGATACAATGTTTTTATCTTCTTTTTGTCAACACGAGATCAACATAGGCGGGTTCAACTATTATAAGCACGCCTGGAGCGTCAATTTGTGGTCGCCTGGAGCGTCAATTTGGAAGCTGATTTGGGAGTGGCAGGGCCCCCATCGCATCCGCACTCACCTCTGGTTACTGGCGAAAGCCCGCCTGATGACTAATGCCCGGCGGTCCCAGTTAGCTCTGACTGATTCTCCTCTGTGTTCTGAATGCCCGACCCATGTTGAAACTTTGGCTCATGTCTTCCGGGACTGTTGGCGGGCTCGCCAGGTGTGGAACACTTTTGTTGGGCGGCGGTTTCAGCCGAATTTCTATGCCCGATCTTTTCCACTATGGCTGGAGCGTAATCTGTCGAATGCTGATGGGTTCCAAGGTGTACTCCCATGGCCCCTTCTCTTTGGTGTGGCGCTTTCCAAGCTTTGGGAATGGCGAAATGAACGCTGCTTTGCACCAGACTCGTTGCGCTCACATTCCCCTCAGGAAATCTGGTCCTATGTTCACGATATCTGCACGGCTTTTCCCTTTTACAGTACTGTTGTCCATTCCACAGCTCCAAGGGGCGTTCAGCTCACTGAGGTTCGTTGGCACCCACCTCAGGCTGGTTGGGTTAATTTGGCTACTGATGGGTCTTCTCGCGGTAATCCCGGCCCGGCAACCGCGGGCGGTCTCATCCGCGATGGGTGTGGCCGGTGGCTTGTGGGCTTTGGGGCAAATGTTGGTTGCTGTTCGGCGTGGAGTGCTGAATTATGGGCTGTATATTATGGGCTGAAGCTAGCCTGGGAGTTTGGTTATATGCGTATCGAGCTGTCCGTAGATTTGGCCTTGGTGGTCTCGCTCATCTCCTCTGACTCTCGTTTGGTGGTCAATGCTCTTCTTTGTGCTATCCGTGAGCTCCTCTCCCGCCCTTGGGAAGTACAAGTGCGTCATATATACCGTGAGGGTAATCGTTGCGCCGATTGGCTTGCAACTTATAGCTATGGGCTTCCCTTGGGGGTTCACTGGCTGCATGACCCAGTTGTGGGCATTTCCCATTTACTGTTAGCAGACCAATTGGGATTTTCTCTCCCCCGTGTTACTCGTTTGTAGTCCTCTTACTTTAGACTTCGGCCCGTTTTTCTACCAAAAAAAAAACTATTATAAGCACGCGTATATAGCACGAACTTAACCCATCAAATTATACTAAAAACAGAAAGTCTAGAACTTCATGTGAAAAGGCTACGTCAGCCTTGTTAATTTTGGTTAATCTGGACTTATGGTTCATTTCTATAGAACCAAAAATATCATAAAGATGCATAATTTGAATTATAGGAACTGATATTTAAAAAAGAAATTTGGTAAATGCTGCTTGTCTAGTGACAAGCTCATGCATTGATTCACACGGTGACTCATGGATGACACACACATACAAACCTCGGTTCATCTTATAACTCAGAAAAATCGACCCAAGTGGCCCAATTTTGCTTTACCTGTACGTAATAACGCTAGAAAACAGCAGGCGGCTGCTGGTAAACAACCACATGGACCACCAGCCACAGAACCACATGCTATGTCCGTAAAAGTTGCTTTCTTTGTATTTTGTGAAAAATAAGGATTTTTTGGATTTGTTCATCAGAAAGACTAGAAAAGGGAGAAACCAGAGGGATTAACAGCTGTGGGTTTCTTTTGCGGCGGGTATTCTTTGACTTTACAAAGCATTGAAGAGGACTGATGATTGAGTCTACTCAAATCCCTGCCTTGGTTGTTTGGAAGGATGCAGCTGGAATTGCCGGTAAGAACCCCTCATTCTGTTTCCTTTTTTCAAATCATCATTCTTAAAGTTTCTTGCTTTCTTCTTGTGTTTCTATGGGTTTATTTTTTAGATTAGTGTTCATACTGGCTTCTTTTACCCTTTCTGATTATAGGTTTGTTGGGCTTCTATTTCTATCTACCAAGAATAGAGACCTTAATGTTGCTTCAACCAGAAAATTTAACGTTGTTTCGTGACTTAGATAGAACGCTCTCATTTTGGCTAAAATATTTGTGGAATTCTTAAAAGAGTTACTAATTCGTGATTTGACCTTTAACTTTTTGCCCCACTTGGAAACTGCGTGCTGCTGAACTAGAAATTTTTCCTTGAATGAACTTGGAGTGGAAATCTTTAAAAAATCCATCTAGCAGATCAAGGAGAAGCAATCAATGCTAGTTCTAGTATCTGTTTTTACCTTGGGTCTGGGATCGTATATTCAAAAGTGATGATTGCAGTACCGAGTAAAAAAGGGTGCTCTTGGCTGTATACGGATTACATGTTCGAAAATGATATTAACTATCTGGAGTTTCAGTCTGAAGCAAATACTGGAATTTAATTGCAGGGAACGTCTTTGCATTTGGGCTATTTTTGTCACCCATGTAAGTCGTCTGTAGGGTTCTGATATATATTTTGAATATTTTCGAAGAAAACTAGAATGCCTTTATTACAATTCTTTCCCTTAATATATATGTGTTTTCTTCTTCAAAATGTTAGACCCACATTTCGAAGAATTATCAGAAACAACTCAACTGAGCAGTTCTCTGGGTTGCCATATCTGTATGCACTCTTGAACTGTTTGATCTCCATGTGGTATGGCACGCCTCTTATCTCCAATGATAATTTAATGGTCATGACTGTCAATGCTCTCGGTGCAGTTTTTCAATTAGCCTACTTAATCCTCTACATATTTTACGCCGATAAATCCAAAAAGGTGCCTTATCCTTTTAGATCTGCACTTCTAGTTTTTCTCTGTATTATTCTCCTCCAATTATATTTTACATTGTTAGACTTTATGGGGTCTAATTTTACTGTCAGGTCATGATGCTTGGGCTGCTGCTGGCTGTTTTCTCCATAGTTGCAATCATAGTCGTAGGGAGCATGCAAATTGTTAATAGAGACATACGATGGGTTACTGTTGGCTTATTGAGTTGTTTTTCTCTCGTATCAATGTTCGCTTCTCCTTTGTTTATAATTGTAAGTCGACGGAAGCACTGCCTCATTGTTTTCCATTTTAAGTTTATCAAAGCATTATGTCTACTATTTTCTTCTAGCATTTTGTTTCTTCTCATTGATTGTGTCTGATAAATTTTCTAATTGTTGAAATATCTTCCAGAATTTGGTTATCAGGACAAAGAGTGTTGAGTTCATGCCATTTTTTCTCTCTTTGTCCACCTTTTTGATGAGCGCATCATTCTTCTTATATGGAATTCTGAATTTTGATGCCTTTGTATATGTAAGCTTTCTTTATCCTTGGTCAGTTTACTCTTCAACATCATTTTCTTTTTGCTTTTTAAATATTTAATCTTTTTTAGAGAAAAAAAGATACCATAATCATGGTTCCGCTTTATATCAATGTTCATGAATTGTGCATATTTTGTTTTGCCCAACTAAAACGGAAAACGGAGATTAATATGACTAGTTCAACTATTTTCTGCCTGACTTATTTATACATTTCTGTCCACCATTGTCCAAGTGATTTATCTACTCAAATTTCAGACCCCTAATGGCATTGGTGCTGTGTTGGGAATTATACAATTGGCTTTGTACTTTTACTATAGAAGATCCCCAGACGACACCACGGAACCATTCATAGTATCACGTGAATAAACATGCATGTTGGCTGACAAAATTAAGGTTGCTAACGACTCAGTTGTCGTTTGTCTTATGGTTATGTGAGCTGATCCTACCTTTGTGAATGGGAAACTTCAGTGACGTATTGCCAGAGTTACTGTTCAGTTGGTGCATTGCCCTGACATAGGACATTCAGAAATTTCTATTTGGTGGGTGGTTTTGCCAATTCTTGTTGCAACCAGAGCAACGCTGGTTACCTTTCTCCGACGTATTACTTCTTTTTTTTTTTCTCTCGACAACAGTGCGGTTTGTTTCGTTTCCAAAAGTAATGTATGACGAGGTAAAATCTCTGAGGTTAGTCTATTCTTGCTCTAGATGTAAATGGAATGAGTTGATCATTGATCTTCTCCTCCAATATAAATGCAATCAATTTCTTATTTAACAATTCATATATGTTACTCCTTTGCATATTGAGGGACTAAGGGAGAATATATTTGAAGACTTTTGATACGGAAATTTCAAGAAAACAAGGTTCTTGAAACTCTCTAATTCTATTGAATTAAAACCCCAATATTTCTATTCTAAGAACATGCTAGTTCAAATCTCAATTATACGAAATTGAGACCTAAACTCAAAGAAAACAGAATAATTGAACACGCCACAAGCAATTATCTTGATAAGTGATGCAATCCTTGAAGTAACAATAAGGAGAACACACCTTTTTTGAAGATAATATCTTTCAATTTCGTTAATCAACAAATTTGATGTTTACAAGAATAAAATAAGGTATTTATACCCTTACCTATGTTCTAAACCTAAAAGGAATAGGTTATAAGATCCTTTAAAGCTAAAATAAGCCTAATTTTCCTAATTAGTTTAGGAGTTTATAGCTCAATAATGCAATCTGATTCTAATCCACTTAGGATTGGGCTAAACTAACTTAAATAAGACCAAAATAACTTAAATAAACCTAAGGGGGGCGGATTGGCCTAATGGATCACTCTACTTAGGCCTACACGCTTAGTTGTCTAAAACTAGCTTTAAATAAACTAAGGCAAGTAATAATAAATACCCAGCCCATAACAAGTCTCTTTGGGACTAATACACTAAGGATAAATAACTAGCCCAATGTATTAAAATAAGTTCATAAGAATAATTGAACTTGTCTTAAAATTTGGCCAAGCATTAGCCTCTCCACATGTCCTCTCTCGAAGAATCACCAGCTTGACTACTCCACTTGAATTTTTCATGGATGGTTCAGACTTGTCATCAAGGTGAGATGTAATGTGACTTTGAACAAATCCTTGAAGTGCTTGTTTAAGCCTTGCTGCACGTTGCCTTGTAATAGGTCCACTTGGCAAAGTAAGCTTGTCTTGGCGTGTTGCACCTTGATCTCCATTGTCATGGCTTCTTGTATCATTCCCTCCCTCCTCAAAAGGATTCGTCCTCGAATTAGCCCCTGCATTACCAAATGGAGAGAGATCAGTAACATTAAACGTAGCAGATACTTGATACTCACCTGGAAAATCAATCCTGTACGCATTATCATTAATCTTTTCAAGGGCTTGGAAAGGTCCATCGCCTCTAAGATCTAACTTGGATTTCCTTTGCTTAGGAAACCTCTCTTTCCTGAGATGCACCGAAACCCAATCACTAGGCTCAAATCGCATCAACTTTCGCCCTTGATTAGCTCTTTGTGCATATGCTTCATTCTGCTTCTCTATGTTTTGTCTCGCCTTCTCATGAATGTTGCGCACCAAATCTGCCTTCTTTTGTCCATCTTGTTTGTATTGTATCGCGTATAGAAAGGTCTCTATAAACTCCAGCCACTTAGCATGCTTCTTGTTCAACTTACCTTGGCCCTTTAGATGTTTCAATGACTTATGATCAAAATGGATCACAAACTCCTTTGGCCAGTGATAATGCTGCCAAGTCTCCAATGCTCTCACAAAGGCATAAAGTTCCTTGTCACAAGTGGAATAATTCAATTGTGGCCTATGAAGCTTTTCACTGAAGTATGCAATGAGACGATGACCCGTTATTTTGTTTATTGCCTTGCAATCCATGCATATACGTCAAGTTCCATCTTTTTTTGGCGCTAATAACACTGGAATTGCGCACGGGCTTAGACTTTCTCTCACGTGCCCCCTCTTAAGCAACTCCTCCACTTGCCTTTGAAACTCCTTTGTCTCCTTAGGATTACTCCTATAGGCTGGGAAGTTTGGAATTTAAACTCCTGGCACGAAATCAATATGATGTTCAAGGCCCCTCAATGGTGGTAATCCCTTGGGCAACTCATCTGGAAAAACATCAGAGGATTCCTACAAAATAAGTTTCACAACACTAGGCACAAAAGGGTCAAGGTCAGTCTCACTATAAAACAACTCCTTATACATAAGCAAAACCAATGGTTTCTGCGTGTGCATGACCTTCCTCAACTATTTTTCTTTTGCAAAGAAAGTACTTTTTTTTGTTCCACTCTTCTTTCACTCTTCTCTTCTTTTTCAATTGCACCACTCTCTTTCTTTTCCTTACTAGTACAATTACTCTCAGTTGGGCCTTTGTTCTTATTTTCTTGAATAACCTCTTTTCCTTTTTTTCTTTTTAAACTCTCAGCCTCTCCAAGTTTCTGTTCTTCCATGGATTTTACAAGTCTCAATTGATCCTCATGAACTTCTCTTGGTGAAAGGGGCACCAATGTGAAGTGTTTCTCCCCCATCTTGAATGAATACCTATTTTTGAATCCATCATGCACTACATGCCTATCATATTGCCCTTGTCTCCCTAATAGTAAATGACCAACATGCATGGGAACTACATCATGCAACACTTCATCTGAATATCTCCCAATTAAGAATGCCACTAGCACTTGCTTGTTCACTTTAACCTCTCCACACTCATTAAGCCATTGCAACTTATAAGAACTAGAGTGCTTAATAAGAGGCAACCCTAATTTCTCAACTAAAACTGTGCTTGCAACATTAGTGCAACTACCTCCATCAATTATTAAACTGCACATCTTACCCTTAATTAAACATCTGGTATGGAATATGTTCTCCCTTTGTTCATCAAGCTCTATCTTTTCTTGTGCATTGAGAGCTCGCCTCACTACTAGTGCTTCGGCCTGGACTGGTTGCTCAACTTCTTCATCAATGCAATCCTCCAACTTAAGCATATAATTTCCATCACTATCATCTGATTCAATTATCCCATCTCGCAAATACATGATCTTCCTATTGGGACATTGGTTTGCCTTATGACCCCAACCTAAACACTTAAAACATTTGATGTCTCTTTCCTTAGTGCTAGGATTTTGATCATTAGATGTAGGCGCACCTTTAGAGGTTGTCCACTTTTCCTAGAACTTGTCCTTATTGTCAAAGGACTTATCCTTGCTCTTTTCCTCTTTCTTTGGCCATTTAGGACCCCAAGAATTTGAAGATCCTGAGGTGTTGCCCTTGCTGACGCTTTTTCCCTTCAATTGCTTCTCAATCTTCATAGCCATGCTTACCGTGTCCTCCAACTCCAAGTATTGATGAAGCTCTAACATGTTGGCTATCTTTAGACCAGCAAAGAACCGAGCCATTGTAACCTCTCTATCCTCCTCTATGTTAGCTCTTATCATAGCTATCTCCATCTTCTTATGGTAATCTTCCACGCTCTTCGTGCCTTGCCTCAATGTTTGGAGTTTTTGATGCAACTCCCTATAGTAGTAACTTGGCATGAATCTCTTTTTCATGATGCATTTTCATCTCATCCAAGGTTTCAACCGGTCTTTCTTTAGTTCGTCTTCTACTAACCATAAATTGATCCCACCATACAGCAGTATAATCAGAGAACTCAACTGCCGCTAGCCTCACCTTCTTCTCCTTAGAATAATTGTGGCAGACAAATATCATCTCTACTTTCCTTTCCCACTTCAAGTAGGCATTAACATCATTCCCTCCTTGAAATGGTGGCATCTTCATTTTGATGCTGCCGATGTTTCTATCTACCCTTTCAATCTCTTCCTCCTCTCTGCCTCTTTCAGCTCTTCCTCTATAACCACCTTTATTTTGACCTTTATCTCCTCTACCACCTTTTGCATTGTTTCGACCTCCATACCACTCTTCCTCATCAAATCCATCTTCATCTTGCTCCTCCTCATAGTGATAATGATTATGAACTGGAGGGTTCTCTCTTCTTCTTGCCCCATTATTCCCTGAAGATTCGGCTTGAATAGTTATGAGAAGTCTATCTTGTCTTTCAAAGTTTCTATCTTGCTGCTCAAACTTGTCTTTGACTTCAAGGAACATAGTCTCTATTCTCTTGAACTGATTTTGCATTGCTTCAAGAGTAAAGAATGTATTTCGTTGGTCC
>JANKOE010000005.1:43092184-43104741 GCA_026284465.1 Erythroxylum citrifolium
TCTACATTTCTTAACCTTCTCTACTTATTCGTATTCTGAATTGAATTAAGCAATTTTGTTTAAGAAGAGGGTAAAACAAAAAAGTATACACAATTCAACCCCCCTTCTTGTGTGCTGATTATCATAATACTAACTTGTGATTTACTTCATTAATAAGTGATATTGTATTAGAGGAAGTGAATATGGGACAACTACATTGATTTGTAACTTTGACCTTTTTTTAGGCAAAATATATTTTTGGGGTCTTCATAGAAGTTGTAGGTCTAAAAGACCTCTTCGAAACGATCTTTGAATGACCCTAATCCGACATCCCTAATGAAAGTTATGCAAATTGCCCCAAAGTAGGCACAATATGATTGAGGACATAATCATAGTCTTTCATAGAGGTAAAATATGTGTTCTGACTATAGGGAAAATTTTGGATTGATCTAGGATAAATTATAGGAAGTTGTCTCATGAAAGTTGTAGATCTTTCTTTTATCTTCTCAACGGTATAGAATATTTGATTTTTGGACATCGGAGTTAAGAGATATGATTATTATAAGTGGTGATGTATCTTTGAACATTCGTCTGGCCAAGCTCTCGTCTGATGTTTCGTCTGACCAAGCTCTTGTCTGATGCTTCTTTGACCATTCATCTAATGCATCTCTGACCATTCAGTTGACCAAGGTTTCGTCTACCCCTTTCGTCTGACCCATCCCTTTCGAAAATTTAAGATTTTGTCTCTTTAGATGGCAAACTCTCTCTTTGAAGTCTTCACGAAAGTTATAGATCTCGAAGTCCTATTTGAAACCGTCCTAAGACGATCTTAATCCGATGTCTTTTAAGAAAGTTATGCCAATTGTCCCAACACAGGTACAACAAGATTGAGAATAAAATCATGCTTGATTCTTTTCGTCATAACCTCTTCGTCTGAGCTCCAAATGATCTTATTTTTGAACCAATAGATTCCTGACACATTTTTCTATCTCTCCATAAAAATTGGTAGCATTATGAATTGATTTTAAGAAGTTTGATTCAAAGAAAGTGAGGGAATCTGTTGGAATAGTATGAGTTGGTATGATTTCACTGAACATACTTTGGTATTTTGAATATATCTAGTTCTATAGGGTTCCAAATGAGATGATTTTTAATTCGGAGTAAACTATAGACATAGGCTTACAAATCATGTGAAGAAGTCAAATTGCAATTCAGTTTCTAAGATGATAAATTTCTGGATGAAAGTTGTGCATAGTATACTATTTTAGAATGTTTGGGGTGCAACTTTGGGATTTTTGAACCAAATTGAATAATTTTGGTGTCATTAGAAACTTAAGAAATAGGAGAACAATAATTTTCTAGAAGAGAGTATGACCAAATTACATAATTTTAACGTTTTGATTGAATGTGAACAATAGACTCGAAAGTGTGTCTTGAAAAAATCCAAAAGTAAGCTAATGAGAAATGAATTCTGACTTTAATGGTTTTAGTGAGGTATAAACCTAAGCATAAACTATACTTAGATGAGTTTTGATATGGTATTGATCTTGTGATGAAACTAATGGATAAATACCTAGGATTGTCATTGAGCATGCATTATACATTACACATATACATATGTGTAAAACATAATGTTTATGTGATTGTGTAATTAATAATGTGCGTGCAATATGTGTTTTGCATAATGATGATAAAGGATAGAACTTCCACATCCAGACGTTTCCAGAGCATGAAGCTAATGCTAATCTGGAGCGTACTGTGAGTAGACCGAGATGGTCTTACTTTATTGTTTGTTTTGTTTAAGTTATGAATTGAATGATTATGCAATGTGAATGTGTTGGCTCCGGACAATATTTATCCGAGGAGTTTGATAAATGTTAGAACATTGAAGTGTTCCTTGTATGTGAATTGGATTGAAATAAGTGTACATAATTTGAATTGTTAAATGTCGGACCACAATCCGATGATAGATGTATTCTGGATGTGCATTTGCATATGAATAAAAACGTGATTCTCAGCTTTAGTGTTGAATGTTAGACTAAGGTCCGATGATATGCGAATATGATTTAATGAGAATATGAAAATGTGATTAATGCATTCCATTTCATGAATGCATGAAAGATAAAGGTAATTATGACCAGAGTAGCCACCGAAAAAGAGCTTAAAGCTCATATTGTGAAAAAGAGCCTCGAGCTCAGAAAGTGATTAAGAGCCAAAGGCTCACTATATAAAATGAGCCCAGTATCTCCAACAGATACGAGACAGTTATCAATGAGCCCGGTATCCACAATAGATACGAGACAGTTATCAATGAGCCTAGTTTTCACAATAGATACGGGACAGTTAGGCCCTCAGTCATAACAAAGTAACAAATAGAAAGTAAGTCTCATGTGCAGTACTGCATATGCATTATATGAATGGTTATAATGTGTTGAATGTAAAATGTGAAATGATGGATTAAGTGTATATGATTTAATATGATTATCAAATAAATGATGTGAATTGTGCGTTATGTGACTGAGTGAGTCATCGATGAAGGTCACTCATTGACTTCGCAAAACTCAACTAAAATTTGTAACTATTTTTTTGGCTCAGACGGGCAACCTGTTAGACACACGAGAGTATATTTACTGTATTCAAACGAGAGATAAAGGTCTGGATCAATTGATATCTGCATTTATACTTTCTTATTTATGTATTTTACAATTTTTGTATAATGTGTATTTGAATATGTTTCTGCATGTAATAGCTTTTCAAATTGGAAATGTTGTAAACAAGTTTGATTAATGAGTGTAGTAACACTCTTGAATGAAATGGTTTATGAAAAGAAAGTGCCCAATTGATTATTGATTTCCGCACACGTGTATGTTAAATGTGGGAAAAAAATTGTACTGTGTTTTTCGAGAGTCTGACCGTTCTAGCATGCCACCCTTGTGGGGCACGGACTCGGATATCACTCAAGATGTCGGGTACGTGTCTCGAGAGGGCGGGGTGTTACATTTTTCCTTATGAAGGAAGTAGTCAATTTCATAGGTTAAAACATGAAAGTACTTAAACTAACATTTGGGTGTTTGTTAGAGAACTAATTCACTGAACAGGCCTGATATGAGAAATCCATTTGGAACATTTCTTGTATGTTTATGAAATTCTTATTATGATGATTGTATAAGTGATCTTTTGACTTGAGGTCTCCAAAATTATCTTGTATAGAGATTGCTATATTTTGATATTACTTATGACAAATTTAATTATGATTTATTCAATCGGTAGTCATTGGATGTGACATGAATTATATAAAGGTAGTTGCGTGACCAAAATATGATTCATCACCCTAAAGCAACTAGGGAGAATATTTCGTTGTTCTCAATTAGTATTGATTCGGGAAATCCTTAGCTAAGGTGGAATGATGCTTTGTAAATAGTTTATAAATGACATTAATTAAATCGATAGTTAATGACGAATAACTAATATGATTGGACTCAAAAGAGAAAACATTAATTCCATGCTGTGTCTAATTGGAACATTGTGTAATAAAATGATTGAATTATACAAAAAAATCATGCACGGAAAAGTTATCAAAATTACTTTGACATTCTTAAATATTTGAGATGTCATGATGCGTTGTTAGATGTCAATCTTGATTTATGATTATAAATTGTTTAATTAGGGAATTTAATTATCTAATTCTAATTTTGAATTAGAGTTATAATTGACAATCATTGCCAGCATATTTAAGAACCTAATAGGTCTCACATAAAGAATGGGTTAAAGAGAGTGAATATATTTTAATTAGGTTGGACTTGATTGTAAAGTTTGAGAATTTTTATGATTAAATTTTATATATTTAATAAATAAAAAGTAATATGAGATAATGGATTTTATTTTGAAATAATTAGTTATTCTGCTACAATTGAGATCTGATCCTGTTCCAATTTCCCAACATGAAGAGCCTAGAATATTCATTTTTCACACCTTACGATAAAAGTTTAGCGTCATTGGATCTAGAAAATTGATTAAAGGTGATCAAAACTATGAAAGTTGCTTATAACCTGTAAGTAGGAGCTGGCAATGGCAGTGGGAACTGTTTCAGCTGCAATGAATGAGATTTCTTTTCTGCCTTGTAGCCAATAAAACCTAGTAAATGCAATTGAATTTATGCTCTAAAGTCGATTAAAATCCACATGCCAAATGAGTAAAATAACAGGTAAAGTCCACCGAAATGTTCAACCAAAAAAGAACAGGTCATTAGATGCAATTCGAAGATGCAACTCAAAGTCAACGGAGATTTCAAGCTTTGAAGGGCACGGAATGAACCGCGAACGTAAAATGAGAGTTTGAGTTGGTAAGAAGGTCGAAGCATCCAAAACAGAAGTTTCGCAGTGAAAATATTTACTCGGTTTAATTTATCTCCATGTGTACGGTTGAAAGCAGGAAGTTTCTCTGCCGGATTGGACTGACTGTTGGAAAATTGGGCCACAGACGCGGTCCCTTTTCGGAAATGAAATAGATATTTGGACAAAAGAATTTGATATCGTTATGCAATGTCCCGTATAGTTTCAATTGAGGCTAACTTTCCAACTAACGATTAGTTTTATCTATCAGCGTTAGAGTCTGCATTTACCAAACTTAAAATATATTATTATATGGTTTAGAATAAGCTATGATATCAATCTTTTCCAACCGTCACAAGAATCCAACCGAAAGCCAAACCAGAATCCTTCACCTTCCAAACAAATTTGACTCAAATTCTCAACCACCGTTTACTCAGTTTTCATGTTAGCGATAAAACCAAAGGCTCGTCGAGCAAGAATATTGAGCTGCAAATATACATTAAAAGACAGTAAATTTTCTGGAAATGACAATTAGGTCAACTTCTAGTAAATCTAGAATTAACCTCACTCAAATACAAGTAATGGCGTCTTATATGTTGACTTATGTCTTATAGCCAATTACTTAATTGTAGTTTAGTGGCAAAATAATTTAAAAATATTCTTTATCTTTTACATATTTAGATGTATATGATAAAGTTCATATGATAATCATACATTGCAAATAAAATTATGATGAGATTATAATTATGATATTTATATTGCATTTATGTATTATCCTTAAATTAGTCTTAGCCATTACTTTATTAACACTGGACAATAATAAAACCTAAAAAGACTAGCTCACGTTATGTTCTTGATATAAAATTGCCCCTTGATCCATATTAGTTATTTTTCTCATTAAAAAATAGTCGATCTCATAGACCAAAGTATAGAGATACTTAAACAAACATATAAGTGCTTATTAAAGAACAAGTTTACTGAACTGATCACATATGAGAAATCCATTCAGAACATTACTTATATGTCTATAGAAATTTTATTGTGATAATTGCATAAGTGATCCTTTGACTTGAGATATCCAAAGTTATCTTGTATAAAGGTTGTTAGGTTTTGATACTACTTATGCCTTGTTCCAATCAAAGGTAGTTTAGTTGGTAGTCACTAGATGTAGCATGAATTACATAAAGGTAGTTGAATAATAAAGATATGATTCATCACCCTAAAATAATTAGAGAAAATGTTTTATCTCGATTAGTATTGATTCGATAAATCCTTAGCTAAGGTGAAACAACGTTTTGTAAATAGTTTACAAATGTCATTAACTGAATCAGTAGCTAATGGTAGAAAACTAATATAATTAAACTAAAAATATAGTAGACATTAATTTCATGCTCTAAGTCTAATTGGAACATTGTATGATTAAATGATTCAATTATATAGAAAAATTATGCACTGAAAAGTTAGTCAAAACTACCTTGGCTTTTCTAAATATTTGGGTAGTTATAATGTGATGTTAGACGTCAATTTTGATCTATAAATATCAATTGTTTAATTAGAGAATTAAAGATAAATTAAATGAGCTTAATTTATCTAATTTTAAGTATAATTTAAGGTTATAATTTATATCCATTGTCAACATATTTGAGAAATTAGGTTATACATAAGGAATAGGTTCAAGAATCCAAAGATATTTTAGTTAAGTTTAACTTGATTATAAAGTTTAAGAAATTTTATGGTTAAATATGAGATTTAATAAATAAGGATCGATATGAGATATTATATCTTTGGGCATAATTTATATTTAATTAGAATTATTTGTAATTCTAATTAAAGTTTAATTAAAATTAGAATTTAATTTCAATTAAATTATTAAAATATTTAAAACTTATTATAAATAGACTTAAATTTAAGTGGAGCTAGCATCCCTTACTTGGCTCTCTACAATAGTTGTAGAGTTCTCTAACATTTTTTTTTGTGAATACTATTAGAGGCTATACATTTGAGTAACTACGGTGGTTGAGATGAGTCAGTTTCAAAAACAGTTCGAAGTATACAACAAAAATATAATCAATATTTAGGATAAAGTATGAATTAAGATTCATATGTTATTATGATTTAATTGATAATCATTTTATAAAATTTTAATGATATTAGCTTAAGAGAAATCAAATACAAAAAAAGTTTTGTAATTATTCCGCTACGCGTATGATTGGATCCGGCCTAGTTTTTCAACACTACATTCAACAAGTAATTGGAGCTATTGCTTTTATTGTATCTTGAATATAACTTGATGGAAAGTCCTACAAAAAGGAAATACAACTAAAAACACACGTTTGGAATAGTCGTTAATAGAACTACGAATATCGAGTTCCATAAGCCCCCTGTAACAATACAACTCTTTTGTTACAAAAGAGTAACAGCTTAGGTTGCTTGGAAAGATAAATTAATCAAAACTGAAATTAGGTCATACCACTTTTGCAGATTTTGCAGAAATGTGTCATACAGCAGCTAGGGTCAAGAGCAAATGATCAGTCACCATACATTTTAGTCTCTGAATGAAGTGCGTGTGCTTGGTGGTGCTACACTTCCTTAGCTGGGGCTGAAACAGAGAGCTGAGCATGGATTCCAGTCCTTCTGTTGTATATTTAACATACCTGCTTGGACTAGCAACATTTTCGGCTGGAATGCCAAAGTTCTGCAAGTAGATCCTATAAACAGGTATAAAAGCTAGGACTAAAAGTTTGCATATCCTCAGCCTCAACTTTTCATCCGGGACAACCCACTTGGAGTGCCTCGCATACATTTCATCAAAAGCCTCATTAAATCCCCTGAGTCTCTTTTTCACCAAATCATTGTAAAACCCTCTTTTAGGAGAATTATAAATTTGGCTCTCTTGCCTAATAGAAGCTAGAATTCTTCCCCAGCTTTCTCTCGTGTAATGTGTCATGTAATAGTCCGTGTACTGTTCGTGAGCTCTCAACCAAGACTCTCCCATCATATCCCCAAGTTTAGTGCCTTTCAAATTGGAAAAATGGCAATGATTGTTCATCATAAAAACATAGGAGAGTGCAACATCTCTATGAGCCTTCGACCAAGTGTCCAAGTTTTGAGCAATTTCCTTCATTATGCTATAAATCTGGGCAGTAAGAATCCCCTCTTCATGCTCTGCGTGTTCCCAGCTTTGACGAATTAAAATAATCTGACACAGTAATGGCTTGTAATGGTCGCCTATCAGATAATTGCTGTAGTCTGTAACAAAACTGACCAACTTTGGAACACTACCATCTGCAGGAGGAATACTTTGCCTCTGCAACTTCACTTGCAGTGGAAGTTCAAAGAAAATTTCCCAAGCACCATCAACAACTCTCTTTATTAAATCCCTTGTGAGTGTTTGGATCTTAGAACATGATTCTGCCCCAAAGAGCCTATTGAAATCGACTCTCATATGATGCAAAAACTCGAAAACATCCAATAATTTCAAAAGCTTCATAGGATCCTTTTTACACTTGGTAACATTAACTCCGAAATTGAGAAAACAAACAATTCCAGACTGGACAGCTATCTCAGCAAAACTTGACATCCAAAGGTTTGATCCGAGTTTCTCGAAAATATCACTGCAGAGTTTAAACTCAACTGCAAAGACATGTTTTACTGCCAGCTTAAAATGCTGACACCATTGATCTATAAAACCATCTATATCTTGAACATCATCCGAATCTGTGATTGACTTCTGAAGGTAATCCAAGTCAAGTGTCTGTAAACTAGTTTTCGCATTCTTGCTTCGAATTTCAACATATGTCGTAAAGCAATTCTGAAGCCTGTTATTGGCACGAAGCCTGCCAACAATATCTCGTAGTTGCTCTATGACAGCTGCAGGAAGAGGTGATTGGACATCACAATCCTGTTTTTGAAAGGACTCGGAGACACGTGCGAGAGCTGTTGGAACGGAGTATTCAGTGAGAAGTTGCTCAAATCTGATCTCAAGTTTGTCCAGTACGAGAAAGAGAAGTCCTCCTCCAAGACAAGCTCGTTTCTCCCTAACCTGCACTTCGCTCAGAATTCTTAAAGCCTTGTTGATGCACAAAAAGTAATGTTCGTTGACAACAGTATTATCTTTCATGAAGTGAAGAATTGCTTCCAACCACTGACTTGCCAAGCCACAGTTGGCTGATAGGAACTTCAGGGCTTCTTCAAGTTGCTTCACCACCAACAGATAAGCTGAGAGAGGAGAACAAGATTCCGCCAAGAGTGACTTCTCCAGGTCCCGGATAGAATCATATACCTTTACTACCGCCATAGCAGGGCCGATGGCACGATCAATGTGGTCTTTTATGGCAAAAAATGCGCATTTCTGTACAGGGTTGGATCTCATTTCACTTTCCAAGGACCGTAACCTGTGCCCAGTCCCATTCAGTCTTTGGCTGCAGTTGCCTAGATGAGAGGTCAAAGCCCTTGAACTCTCCAGGCTGGTTTTCAGTAAGTTCCTTGCGGTCACAAGTTTGTCAATGGCGTCTACATCAGCCATTGCGAATAAAGTCGACGACCTTGTCCTGCTGTACCCGGAAACTGACTCGGCCATTGTATCTCTTATTGGACGGATGTTCGTGACACGATTTTCTTTTCTTATACGTGTTCTGGGTTTTGTTCGTTTCTTAGTTTCTTATCAGCTACTCTTCACTTTTCCTAACCGAACTCACCAACTTAACTGAAACAAGACTAAAATGTATTCAAACCAAACCTGACTTGCAAAACAAACATCTCTCACATATCTCAACTGGCAAGAAGTGGACTTACAGCTCTGCAATCTATAATTATTCTATTTATGTAATTTCTAATGATGGATACAGAACTTATATTCTCATTTATCGTAAATCCCTTAATACTGGATTTATAAAAGTTATCGACACTGTAGTGTTTAACATTACATCTCCTATTATTTAAAACAGAACAAAATTTTCCGTTTAAAATTCACTTGGTAGGAAGGCTTATTTTTAAGACTTAATTTAAAATTTTAGATACTAATTATAATTAAGTTCTAGGCTTCTTTTTATATTTTATATTATGAATATATGTTGATTTAAAAAGTTGGGTTTACTTCTTACCTAAGGTCCTGAATTTGAGATTGTTGGAATTAATTATATCATTTAACATTCTTTTATTTTAAAAGCCTCATTTTGGACAAAATTGTGAATACCATACCGATCCTAGTACCGAATTGGATTCTAGTTCGATATTGTACTGGCACTGGCCAATACCAAATACAGTTTCAGATAATTTGTTAAATTTACGAAATAATCCTTGATTTTTTTTAATTACAAAATAGTTCATTATTATATTGTATTGTTGTACTGTATACTTTATAAGTTTATATCAACTCTATCTCCAAAAATCATAATAATAAATAATAATACAATTAATATGAAATAACAATAATTGTCAAATACTTCACATATAAATAATCACCACAATTAATATAAAAAAGACAATCATCATCATACGAATATAAAATTAAGTACAATACAAAGTATTAAAATATTACATCAAAACATCAAATAAAATAATAATAAATATCCTTAACTCTCAAACTATTACAATTTACGAAAAAAGTTCATAATAAAGAAACAACTAAGTAGAAATGAAACCTAAAACAAATACATTTACAATTACATTACATATATATAATTTAACATATACATCAAATATAAGTAAAATTAAAAGAAAAAGAAAAACAAGAACCAGGAACCAGGAGCTTACATTTAATTGTTTACAGGAGTATACCCGCTATAACTACACTGGTCCTAGTTATCATTTGGTACAAAATTCTCATAATTAAGAGGAGCCTAATCATCATCATTATTCAAATTCAATGTACCAAATGACATGTCAATGCTTTCTTATCCAAGCTTATCTTCCAAGTCATTGACATCTACCAAATTCAGTTCTTCAGAAACCCAATCTGACAAATGATCGATATTATCAATAGAACTTGGATCTGTTGAACTACGTACTTGTGCTATTATGATTCTTAGTAAGCAATAAAATTTAATTATTAGAAAATTATAAGAAATTATATTGAAATTAATAATGATAATAGCATACTTTTCCCGAAGCTTTAAATTATAATGAATAAAAACCAAATCATTTAATCTTTCGTGCTCTAATCTATTCCTTTTCTTGGAATGGATCAATTCAAATGTGTTCCAGTTATGTTCACAACCTGTTACGCTTACACATTGACTTAAAATTCGAATTGCAAACTTTTGTAATTATAGAATACCAATTCTGAATTGATCCTACCAAGAAATTTTAAGTCGTAAGATAACAAAAGTAACATTAAAAAAGTGATAATTAATTTTCAACAAATAAGAAAAAAGAAACAACTAATACCTGGAGAAAGTTTTTCTCTTTTTCAAATAGCAATTGGCATTCCACAATCCCAAGAAGACTGCTTATAAAGCTTCATTTTTTAGCTCAAGAAATCTTGCATCATTTCATGGCCAATAACTATTGTAATAATGAATGACATTCCTCTACTAACTTCAGCTTTCTTTGTAAAATCTAGTCTAAAATAGACACTAAGATTCAAAAACACGCTAGCTGCAAACAACGGAGAAGAAAGTTACCTTTCCTATCTCTCATTGATGATTGCAAGATACGATGTGTACAAAGAAGACCTATGTTCCAGATTGGCCTTGATCACTTTCTTCACCCTCTCAATGGCATAAAAAACTCATTATTGCCTTTTCTTCTCTATTAGCCTAGGGAAGCACCCTCACCAAAAGCTTACAAACTCGAATAATAAATTGGCATTGAGACCAAAATTCTCTATCTTCCTATATAATTATTGAAACTTTTAATCTAGCATTAGACCTAGCATGTTAAGATGCAACCTACTTATCACTTGTAAACATTTTTCTTAACTTTTTCTTCATCGTAACAAAAGACTAAATTGATAAGAAAATCGTTGCAAATCTTGCCACAGTAGGATGACACAAATTGCTACCATTAGTAAATTCCTTGCTCATTAAATTCAACATCTATGCATGATTATAGATGAACTTGGTCACCTTTTTAGCTTTTTGCATAGTCTCATCAATAATAGGAAAATACTTAGGATCTCCTATATTCTATAGTATTAGGTCAATGCAATGTGCAGCCCGAGGAATCTAAAAAGAAGAATTATAGTTATTCTGTAACATTCTTCCTGTTGCTTTATAAATGGAATCATTGTCAGTAATGTACTGAACAATGTTTTCTGGCCCTATTTCATTCACAACTTTATCGGATATTTCAAATAAAGTATCAGTATTTCTAATAAGGCTAGATGCATCAATAGACTTTAAAAATATTGAGCCATTTGTAAAATAAATAAAAATAATAATAATAGGCTCTTGTCTCATATTTGTGCAATCATCACACATGATTGAACACTCATAAGTAGCCTAATTCACTCTTCTTTATGCCAAATAAATTTTAATTTTAGAAACTGGACAACTCAAAAGTTAACCTTTTAAGTCATCAATCGAAGGAGCTTTGTCGAAAGAGGCTATAACATCCACCACAAGCTGATGATAATAAGACTGGGAAGCATTGAATGATGAACTTGTATCATACCACCATCTAGCTATTATCATATCTACTTATGAGTTGCATCTCTTGATTGCATTACACTACAAATTGAAGGTTAGGTTCCAAGAGTTGTTCGTGGGGCAAAAAAACTCGTCACCTGCCTTCCTCTTTTCCTCACATTAGGTCCAAGTACAACATTCACATCTTCCTAGGCTTGAGATGGAACACTACCTCTACACTACCACTACTACCTTCAACATTTCCACAATCATTACGAAAATCAGCAAACTAACTTTCACTACCAATTTG
This sequence comes from Erythroxylum citrifolium, assembly GCA_026284465.1. Taxonomy (NCBI): domain Eukaryota; kingdom Viridiplantae; phylum Streptophyta; class Magnoliopsida; order Malpighiales; family Erythroxylaceae; genus Erythroxylum; species Erythroxylum citrifolium. The sequence goes on from JANKOE010000005.1 coordinate 43,104,373, forward strand.
AGAATTCGGTCTCTCCTTTCTATCTTTCTCGTGTCGATATTCTTCAAGCAAAGTTTTCATTTGCCACTTCATATAATAACTTACTTTTTTACAAGATTTCACAACTCCTTTAACCCTAGTTAAATGCTTCTTTAATCGGGTTATTCCTTCATCTTTCAAATGCTTGGTACAAAACAAGCAAACAGTATAGTTCCTTATACTAGAGACCAATGCATTATGTGTTGGATCGGAAAAAGAAAACATGCTTTGTTTGGAAAAACGGTAGATTTCAAAACTTTTAAGAAATCATTACTTGCAGCGGAAGCAACAAATCCAAATCAACATGCCAATCCATACATGATATGGTATAAGGATAATAAAACATAAACA
>JANKOE010000005.1:43170099-43184861 GCA_026284465.1 Erythroxylum citrifolium
AACTTTTGGTTTCAAAAATATTCTGAAATTATACTGATGTTTTCTAGACAATTTTAAAATGATGCCATGTGGAGTAAGCGTAGTGTTTCTGTAGTGCGCCTTTATCGTAGGATATGCGCCGGAATGACCTTCGGGCGTCCCGGTTCGTACTCTGCGATAAGGGGGCGGTACACCCAAAAATCCAAAAATACTATTTATTACATTTTCCTTACAATTAATTTCATTTTGCCAAGATTTACAAACATCAAAACCCCCTTTCCTTAGCTTGCATTTCATGGCACATAGTTAGCTTAGATTAATTCATTAGGTTCCGATTAAGAGAGACGACCCGAGGTTGCATTTTATACTGCAATCCTTGGAATTAAATTTTTCATTTGACCTCTAAGGGTAAGAACAAAAAGGCTTCGAATCACTCTCTTAGCAATATGGAATTATATCAACAAGAGCAATATAAGGCTATAACACTTGAAAATGGGGAAGAACACGAAGAACTAGTGGAAGATCATGCTGAACCTTGTCTTATAGAAGACCAAGAAATCAAGAAAGAGGATGAAGAAAAGGATGAAAACCCCTCATATTGTCCACCAGATCTTAGTATATCATACGTGAAGATCAAAAAATCTTTGGTAGATGTCCATGAAAAGAACCTTATCCTTCGGATTAATGATGACCAAGTGACATTCAATATGAATGATTTATTAAAGAATCCGAACTAGAGTAGCTCATTCAGGATAATTGATGTGTTTGAATCTTCTAAAGAACAGAAGGACGAAGAACAGATGACAAAAGACATCGACTTTGAAGAAGCTATGAAAGTCTCTATTTGTGAAGTGGAAGAAATAGAGGAGACGAAGGTGATTAAGGAAGAAAGAGAGCAACTCACCTTCTTACAGGACAAATTGTTGGATTCGATGGAAGATTCAGGGAGTTTTGTTATTCTTTATTTCATTGACAGTTTTTTTGTAACATCTCGTTTCCATCCAAAGGGTTAGAACCCTAAACATTGTGAGATTAATCAGAGAAATTAGGACAACACATCTCACGCTCATGCATTACATAAGGGGCACATGCACATAAATAGTAAACCCTTGCATAACTTCTAACCTTCATATCTTTTGGCCCCGAGCTCCAAATTTTACAACCTTGGTATCGATAGAAAGATAAAGGACAGCTCTACCATTTTCAGGAAAGACTCAAAACAAGTTCGATCTCTAAAGGGGTCAAAAGTTCACTCAAAGATGACCGATCGATCAGAACAGCAATAGAACTTCTAAGCACCATAACTTGCTACTCCCTTGTCTAAAAGTTCCATACTTTGTATTGATGAAAAGATCAGAACATATGCTACAAGTCTCATGAAGGCCGATTTAGCAAAATCTGTCTCAATCATCCGAGAAAAATTCCCCAAGGCTCAGATCACACGTCCTCAGTTATTAGTCACCCTGTTTTTGAAGGTCGAATTAGGCGTGACCAACCGACCGACCTCCGCTCTTTTGATCATAAGCTTACTGACCGACCTTTGGCCTTTTGGCCAATCGACCCTTGAGCTTTTGACCGACCGACCGACCGAGCTTTGGCCGACCTCTATTTTCTGAACGAGCTCTGATTTTTCGACCGATCTTTGATCTGCTGATCGATCGACTTTGAGTCTCTGACCGATCGACTTTGAGCGGTTTGGCTGACCAACCTCTCTTCTTTGTTTTGGCAATTGGCCGAGCAGTTTTGCCGACCGACCTCTCTTTCTTGTTTTAGCCATAACTCTTTTATCCAACATCCGATCGATCTGATTTTTGAAGCATTAGCTTCGTAAGACATCCCTCCATCTCTCCATACCAAGTTTATGATTCTTGAGTTGTAACTGAGAAAGATCGATAGAGTCAAAGTGGGAAGATCGACTAAAAGAGTATGAGTTGCATATCTTTCTGAACATGTTTCAGTAATTTGGAGATATCTTGAGTTACAGAACTCCGATTGAGTTGATTTTTGTTGCAATTAAACTAGATACATAGATCTACAAATTATCTTAAGGAGCCGATCGGCAATGTAGCTTCTAAGATGTTCAAGTTCTGGGGTGAAATTTGGTGTAGTGTTCAGGCTTTGTTTAGTATTGATCTGAAAATGTTTTGGCCAGAACTTCTCCATGTCTGAACCGAATTGAGTGATTTTGGTGGCAATAGAAACTTGAGACATTGGAGTACAACTTTCTAGAAGGGAGTGTTAATGGGATGATACCCGGGATTGTCATAAACATGCATTGTACATATTTCATTTCAGTCATGTGCACTATTAAACACTTATGATTGTACAATTTGTGACATATGTGTATCTTGCATAAATGGATTGTGCAGGCTGAATGTCTACATTCAGGCGTTCCCAGAAAGTGGAAGCAAATGCTAATCTGGAGCATACTGTGAGTAAACCAAGATGGTCTCCTTATATTGTTTATTTTATTTGAATTTTTGTATTGATTGATTATTGACGGATTATATGAACGTGTTTGATTTGGGTTATTGAAGTGCTACTTGAATGTGAATTGGACGAACTCAGTGTATTGACGTGATTATTAAGTACTTTCAAAATGTGCATTGGCATGTCAGTGAAAATATGATTCTCAACTTAATGTTGAATGCCAGACTAAGGTCCGATGATCGATAATATGGGGATGTGATTGAATGGGATCGTGCAAATGTGACTAATGCATTTCATTTCATGAATGCATGAAACATAATGGTAGTTGTGATCAGAGTGGTCAACGATCAGAGCTTAAAGCTCAACGAGTGAAAAAGAGCCTCGAGCTCGAAGGGAAGTAGTACATACCCAGAGGGGGCTCCTACTCCTAAGACACGTTTAACGCTTAATGAGCCCTTAGGGGACAACTTAGGCCTCGGTCACAACAAAATAACAAACAAAAAATGGGTCTCATGTGCATATACATACTCTAAGGAATTAAATTGTGTGAAATGTTATGACTGTGGACTATCTGTTATGTGACTGAGTGAGCCATCGATGATGATCACTCACTAAGTTCGCAAAACTCACCCAAAATTTGCAAATATTTTCCAGGACTCTGAAGAATACCCCATCAGACAAACGGGAGTACATCTACTGCATGCGAGTGAAGGAAGAGGTCAGGATCAGTTGCGTCTGTCTTCTGTAATTGATTATTATTTTTACATAAATTTGTATTCCACAATTTCTGTAAAATGGTGTTTCGTAATTATAGTGGGCCCTAATTGGCTATTGAAATTTGCTTGATGGTAATATGTTAAGTGATGGAAGTCTAATTAGTAATTGATTTCTGCTTCTGTTTATAGTGTTACAAAAACAAAATTTTTGTATACCAACTTTTGAATGAGTGAGTGCTCTAGCACGTCACTTTCGAGGGCACAGACTCGGATATCACCCTCGATGTCGGGTTCAGCTCTTGCAGGAGTGGAGTGCTACATTTTTAGTGAAAAGGACATTACTAAAATTAATTGGTTTTCTCAATTTTATCAATATTGTCTTGCAAATCATTTTGCAATTTGTAGCTTACTTATAAGCTACAAAATGGATGTTGAACAAAAAGGGTGGGAGAAAGCCGCTCATAATTGATCCCGGCTGAGTTTCCAATGAAAGAAGAGTGTCGAGCTACCGACGTTAAAAGAAGCACTGCATAGGAGGCAACCCATAAACTGTTAATTTGATGTTATTTCCCTTGATTTTTAGATAGTAGGATTCTGTAGTTAGGTTATTTCATTTCCAAATAAAATCGAAAAGGTATAGGACTCGACATAAATTTGATGATCGAGGAAGTAAGCAAAAGAGAGGTGAAAGGGCCATAAAAAGTTAATAAGAGATTTCAAAAAAGTGAAGAAGGACAAAAGAAGAGAAAAACTAAAATTTGGTGGAAAAATTGTAGGCCACGAGAAGGAAAAAAGAAGAGAAAAATTAAAATTGGTGGAAATTTTGCAGGGTAAAAAGGAGACACACAAATTTCAGTTTCAATTTTTAACATTTTACCCTCCATTCACCTATATGTTCATTTCTTACTTCACTTTTTCACTCACTTTCGTTTTAACTTTATCTCTCTAAGTTTAGAACTTCCAAACACTCTCACTTCTCTCTAACCAAATTCTAAACTTCCAGTATCCTCCAACTTCTGCCTACTTGTAAGCCAGTATATTGCACATTAAGCAGTCAGCAAAGAGAGATCAATCATCAGGACGAACCCAGATCGCAGGATGAGGGTGAAGGAACAATGCGGCAAACTTATGAGCACCCTTCCCAATCTACATATAGGAGGAAAGTATTTGTTTCCAATCCCTCAGTGTTAAACAAATTGTAGTCCCGAAATATTTTGATTTTGATACATTTGATAGGCTAGGATTACGGGGTAGGATAGAGAATTTAGCAGAAAGAATTCGATGAGCAAAGTTCAGACAATTCCAATATCTTGTTTGCCAGGAGCTCACTCTATAATTCTTCACTTCCCTATATTACGAACCTAGTAACCCTAAAGAAATGTGGTTTAGGTTAAGGGGATGAAACAATGAGTCAAACGTCGAAATCATGTGCGATATTTGTGGGTTCCCCGAGTCTTCCATTATCGATCATCACGATGACTTTTGTGCTTCTTGCTATTGGAGTCAGCTTACTGGTTCAAAGCGATTCGACGCTAAAAATGTTCATAACAACATAATAAGAACCCATGAGCACTTGTTATTGCACAAATTCATGTGTTGACAACCACTTATTAACATGGCGTATTACTGAAAAAGTGCTCAACAAAGAAAATTTTCCTGTTGTGGTGCATGGATCACAGCATCCCAGTTTGCACCTCCACACATGTCTTGAATGTTATTGTTGCAACTCTACATAAGAAGAGCAACAATTTAGGTATGGGGTACTTAGTTTCTACCATTGTTGAGTATTATGGCATAGACTGTAGGGGTTTAACAGTCTATCTCCCAGATTTTCTAAATCATCATCATCTATGACATGCTAAAATCCTTAAGCGTGAGATCTCACATCAGTTGGAGAGGGGAACAAAGTACGCCTTATAAGGGTACAGATACCTCTCCCTTACAGACACGTTTTTCATGCCCTAATGCACCAGATCTCATCAGAACTCTAAAGTTAAATGTGCTAGGGCAAGAGCAGTACTAGGATGGGTGACCTCCTGGGAAGTCTTGTGAAAAAACAAAACCGTGCAGGCTAGGCCTAAAGCAGACAATATCTGTGAGCGGGTGGTCTGGGGTGTTACATTAAATCCCATAACATTAAACTCCGGGATATTAGACAAAAGACACATGTGAAGATCAAGGCTAGTCAGGTGAGTTCGAGTACAGTGCCGCCTCAACAAGCAAAAGAGGACTCGAATAGTGAAGAGTCCGAAGAGGAAGAAGAAATAGAAGAATCGGGCTGGAAGAAAGTGCTTGATATAATCTCCGCAAACACCAAGGTAATTACAGATAAACTTGCAAAGAACTTCAGAAGAATGAAGGAGATGGCCCGAACACAACGACTTCAGAGTCGAGATATACATCTTATCCATCGTTGCTTTGAGGTTCAAGGCGTCCAACTGCCACTTCTAACACGATCCCTGCCTCTATCACCATGAGGCTTTGTCTAACCCTTTTCTTTTTAGGTTTAGTCTTTACTTTTTTATTTTATTTAATTTTATGTTTCTCTCCTTTACATGTGTGTTTGTTTGTCCCCTTCACACATTGAGGACAATGTGTTGTTTAAGTGTGGGGAGGGTTATATATTTTGCTTTGAATGCGAATTTTGCATATTATATGATAGTTTGTTAGGTTGCATTTTGCGAATCGTGTGAATGTGTTAATGGCATAGATGGATTAAGATTGATTTAATTTTGAACATAATCTGTTAGGTTATGAAGAATCATTAGCTTGCAAAATTAGTAAATTGGGTTCTTTGGCTAAATACGCAGCTTAATTAGGATTTAGTGCTAATTTGTAGCCCTCTAAATTGTTACATTCATTTAGAATTTGAGGTCATTTGACTTAAGTATCTTTGCTGGTAAACGAGTAACTAAAGCAACAAGGTAGGCATCAAAAAAGGAAAATTAAAAAATTTGTTAATTTTAAATAAATTATTATTCTACTTGCCTTCGGGTTATAAATAGAGTTAGTAGCCATTTAAGAGCGTGATCTAGCTAAGTAATCGGACCGACACGCATCGGCAATGTGTGCCTCCGCATCAAAAGGCTATAATGATGTTTCAACCAAGCAGCTTAATAAAAAATGACTTAGTTGAGTAACCGAATCGACATTCATCACCAATGTTTGCCTCCGAGTAAAAGAGTAGGTCCTTGTTTAATAAAAATAAGTGTTTTCTAATAAAACCTACCAAACTTATAATAGCTTGACTTTTCATGAAAACGTGCTTAGGGGTAGTTACAGAGTTTGAATGATCAAAGAATTACTAATGTGTATGTGCAATTGAAAAGGGTAAATAATTTAACACTTGGATCTTGATTAATATGTATATTTAGTTCAAAGCCCCTAGCTGTGGATTTTTCATGTTAATGATTTGATATAACTTGAATAATTGTGTTTAAAATTAAATTTATTCCGTATAGTTGAAGCCATTGTCTCATTACTGTATTGTGTGTTATGTGATTTGCTGTGTTTGTTGTTTTGTTTGCTTGAGGACAAGCAAACATTTAAGTGTGGGAATGTTGATAAATGTGAATTACATTGTGTTTTAAGGCTTTATTTGATATGTATTTAATTATTAATTCAATCGTTTAGTATGTGTTAGGTTAGAATTGTGTTAGTTTGTTAATTATTTATGTTTTAAGTGTTTTATGGGTTAGTACAAGTCTTTAAGCTTAATTATTATGTTTTTGAGGTACCTTTATGTCTTTGTTAGTATTTCAAGGTCAACATCAAAGAACGGAGAAGTTACGAAGACACTCGGGCTGAAATAACAGCCCACAATCATGGCACAATAGGCCACGATCGTGACAAAATCACTAGAGTTGGCCCACGATCGTGGCCTATATGCCATGATCTTGACAAAAGCCCAAGACATGGCCCACGATTGTAGCCTGCTTGCCACGATCGTGATAGAAGGCTCAAATGTAGCCCACGTTCGTGGCCTACGTCAGGCAGATGCGCAGACACTCATAAACTTCAAGTTTCGAGGGATTTTTCAGACTTTTTGGACCACGAAAAAAAACCACCCTAGGGCTACTAAGAACATAAAAGGTATTTAAAGAATAAGAAAAAGAGGCAGAAGAAGCTTTTATATTAGCCACTTTTAGAGAAACCTTAGAGAGAATTATCAAGAGATAGAGAAAGAGAAGAGGAGAAGAAGCCAACTTGACATACTTCCTAGATCAGGAGTTTCCCGACGTCACTGTCCCCCGCCGTCCATTCAATTTCGTATTTCCTGCTATTTTCAGTTTTATTATTGTATAAAATTGGAATAACAATTGATGATAGGATTTGTTAGATGTTGATGATGTTCTAAACTCACCTTCAAAGTTTTATCTTTGATTTAATGAAATCTGATTGTTTATTTGTTATTTGGATTTATTGTGATTTAATTCTGAACGAGCATAATTCGATAATAAACTGAGAGGGTGAATTGAGTGAAAAGTAATTAAATTGGGCTAACATGAGTTAGGTGATTTAATATAACAATAATTAAATCAAATTGGTAAATTGTGTGAAATGAGATCTTGCATAAGTTTCCGAAAGTTTATTAAACAACTTCAGATCTAATTAAGGTTTTGGATAGGTTGCTAATTGAAAAATTGCAACCTTCATAATCTGATTAAGGTTTATAAATTAGAGTTAATGGTTATAACTCGAGAGAGAGTAATCAACCCTATGATCATCTAAAACCAATAATCCAGTGATTCATAATCGATTAGGTTAGCGTTAAAGATATGTAAAATTCCCTTTTTCTCAATTGGTAGTTCCTTAGGTTGATTCTTAAGTATGCGTTGCAATTGCTAAATTGTTAATATTTTCGTGATTAATTCTTGATTTGATTTGATTGATTGGATTGAATTCTTGTTTTAGTTTCATTACATTTTGAATTTCTATGATTTGTTTTGGCCTTAGTTTTTAGGATTAGATTATTCATCCTCGTAGGATCAACACCTTAGGTACTACGTGAACGACCTGTGCGCTTGCATATTATCGAGGTTAATTAATTAAAACTTACACACATCGAAAGAACCTGATCAGTGAACAGCTACAAGTCATATACAACTAGGCTTCTGTTAGCCACGTCAGCCAATTAGTAGCGGAACTAACATTTTCAAGATAACTATCAAGGTCTATGATGGTTGATCACTCAATTGAAAAAAATATATTTTGGGCACTAAATTAAAAAATCCAAAAGGTTTGACACTTTAGGAATCGTTATCCCTTTAAGGTTATGTATGGCTTTAATCCATTAACTCTTTTGGATTTGTACCTTTTCCAATTGATGAGAGAGCTAGTTGGGATGGCAAAAAGAAGGTTAAAATGGTGAAATGAATGTCTGAAATGGTGAGGCAACAAATTGAAAAGCGAACTTAACAATATGTTAATTAGCTAACAAAAGGCGCAGAAAGTTGCATTTGAATTAGGTTATTAGGTTTGAGTGCATATGCACAAAGAATAATTTCCAGCTTAAAGGCGAGACAAGTTGCATCCTCGAGGTGATGTACCATTCTAAGTTGGTACACATATCAATGATAATGTTAGTGCTACATTGCATTGTAATCTTTCTCCCTTTTATGCCAGGGAAGATTTGAGGGCAAATCCCTTTAGGGAGAAGGAGATGATGCATAAAAAGCCATAAGACCCTTTACAATTTCCGGATGGTCCAATTACAAGATCAAGGGCTAAGAAGATCAAGGAAGCACTAAATGGGCTAATTCTAGAGAATTAGGCAAAACAAGTTATTTCGGGCTGAAAACAAGTATGGTAGATGGAAAATGCTACCAATATGTACGTTCACATGTTTCAAGCACTTAATAGACCTATTTTAAAGTTAAATGAGTCATAAATGTCTTGACTAATAAAACTTGGCTGCCTTGTACGAATTTTCTAAGCAGATTGGACTTTTAAGCATTCTTATCCAAGCTTTTAGGCAAAACTTACATGAACTTCTAAACTTATTTGAATTTCTATGTATTATTTGAGTTTTTAGGCAATATTTGAGTTTCTAGGTATTTTTGAATATGCTTAAGACTTAATTGTCCCCCTTTTCTTAGGAATTGCAGGAGAACCTACAAATAGGGATGTTATTACTCAAAATTCATAACTGACATTTTATGAAAATTGAGAGAAAACTTCTCTTTTTTTCTTCATTAAACTTCTAAACTTATCAAGATTAATTCAATCTAGTGACAATCAAAATTGGACTTACCACTTCCTTTCTCATCTATTTCTGAAGTGTGGTCTCTATATTCTTCATTTAACTAATTTATGCTTCTTCATAAGCTTGAGTTTAAGTTTTCATTGTACATAACTTGATTTGACTTTTTCAGATTAAAATCTATTCTTGATTATTACGAGATTCAAGATTTCATTCTTTTAGGGTTCACATTATTCAGACTATCTAAAACTCAATCAAATTTGAGTTCAAACAATATAAGTCAAACATAATTAAAATTTGAATTAAATTCAAGCCACGTACAAGAATATTCAAGTTGTTCCCAAACAACCCCAAGTTTAGTATTATACAACCTATTACCAATCCCATTTTGACGGTGCTCCACAAGTCTATGTTTGAAGTTTGAGTTAAAATTAGTTCGCTTTTCTTCTGGTTGACAACCACTTATTAACATGGCGTATTACTGAAAAAGCTTTTGTCCTCCTAAAAAAATCATCAACACGTAAACTACCTGACAAGATGTCTGCAAATGAATATAGGTCATCATATGTGATAAAGTTCTTTGGAGCAGACCAATCGCGACTGCTGATCCTTTTATCACAAAAGCTAAGCTTGTGCATATAGAGTTGTATAATGTACATAAAAACTCATCTTTGTCACGTTTAATTTTATGGCGTAATTGTTTCTATTTTTATTTTTAAATTCAATTAAAAAGGCATATTTGTTTAAATTTTAAATTTTTGTTTTTAGTTTTGATTTTTTTCTGGTTTTCAAAAATTATAAAAATCATAAAGTAATTTTTTATTTCTATTTCTGTTTTTATCATAATTTGATATATTATCAACTAATATATATCAATTGATAAGAATTATAAATAATTTAATTTTACTTAATAATTTTACTAAATGTTTATAATTAATTATATTTATTATGTTTAATAATTATTAATAAATATAATTATATTTAAAAACTAATTTTAAAATTTTAAAATAAATCTTGATTTATAAAAACTTTAATTTTTAAACTATTTATTTTAATAAAATAAAACAATTTATTAATAAATATTATATAAAAACAAATTTATTTAATTCAAAATAATTTTATCTCTAAGTTTTATCTAATAAATAATTATTATCAATAATAAAAATATAACTATAACATTGTCAGTAACTGAAAATAAAAAACTAAATTTAAAAACTACAACAACAACAAAAAAAAGTCAAATTAAATAGTCCCTTAATAAACACTAAAATTCAACCTCCAACTAAAAGTTGCCAGGCAGTTAAAGTTATTAGATAAACTAAATCAAATGGCTAAGAGTCCGTTCATCCCACCATCCACACCAACAATTTCAGCTATTATGGGGACTCGCGGAATTTGATTATACCCTAGGAACCTTTTGTTGATTCGTCACCTGGTATATCATCTTCGTCATGGTAGATATTCTCTGCCATCTGCCATATCTGAAGAATATTGTCTTCGGCTACGCTTGCAATAACCCAATCTTCACTAGGATTCCATGAAAAATCAGATATTTTACTTGTATGGCCTCCATGAATGAAAAGCAACTCGGGCGGACCATCTTCAGCATCCTCTGGTGTCTGTTCTTCATCAATCCTGCATAAGAAAGACATCACACTATCGTAGTTTGCAACCGCTAAAAGGGACGACACAAACCTTAATTCCAACCCTCAGATAAATTAGAGTGCATTACTGTTGAAATTAAATATAAAACGAGATAAGGAGAAAACTTGTAAAACTTCTGTTTATTTTTTTGGAGGGGGTTTGGAAGGGTGTTATGCTGTGTATAAACCTTATAGCAATCATGATGAAGCCATGTAGTCTTTTTTTTATAGTCATATCCTAATATCCAAATACACGACTAGCATTAAAGTTAGAAGATAATTGAGACCGCTATCTTCCTTCAACAGCATAATTGGTGGATAGAATGACAAACCTGCTAAGATCCCACACCATAAGCCTTCTACCAAGGCAGCAAGAAGCTAAGATGGTTTCATTCTTGGGATTCCAACCAACTTGGAAAACTTCCTCCCTAATTATGCATCACAGAAGATATCAAAAACAAAAGTTATTTTAGAAATAAATTTGATATGAAATGACAAATACATCTTTATACACGTTTGGTGGACGGGTGTTGGCAATTGTGCACATGTAGTTGTTTGATGAGTGCAAGCAAGCAAGCCAAGGTGTGATTAGAATGTAAACGATGATAAATATAAGGCTGAAACACAGTGGCCGCTTACTTGTGGCAATCAAACGTGTGAAGTGCAGCACTAAGCTTGCGTAGATCAAATAACTTGACAGTTTTATCAGTTGATCCCGTTGCCACAACCCATTCGTTAAAAGGATTAAAAGCTAAGCAGTTAACCTAAGACAAAATCATTTAAATAAGTCAAGAAGTGCGGTAAAGAATGGCAAACACTAACAGATATCAGATAAATATGAAAGCAACTCAAAAGGAGTAAAGAAACAAAATCCTTGTTAGACGAGGTACCCATTAAAAAAATGAGTTCTTACATATAAATAGCATTATGAAGAAAACAATTCGTACTGCCATGATAAGAAACAAAATCATAAGAGAAAGGGAAAGGAAAAAAGCAACTGAAGTTGTTGGGAACATGATCAAGGATACCTTGTGGTAGATCACATATTTTTAGGGAAAATATTAACAAAGGCAAAACAAAGGACAATCATGCAAGTGTACTCTTTCAAAAGAAAAGGCCCATATAAAATGAAAATCAGAAGGATCAAATGGATCAACAAGACTGGCATAAAGTGTGAAAAATTAAATAATCTCGAGTTCAACTGTATGCCTGTACCTCACTCTGGTGAGCAACTACAGATTGGACGGGCTTGGAAACAGATGGAGTTCGTAGATCCCAGATAAGTAAGTACTGATCATCTCCAACAGAACCAAATAGGTATTCATGCCTTAGATGCCATGCTACATCTTCCACCACACCTTCATGGACCTATGATTTTAAAGAATAAATATGCTCAACCCAAGTAACAAAATTCCACAACAAAAACAAAAAGGTTGTTTTACCTTGAAGATTTGCATGGCATCAATATAGTTATTCTTAGGAGTTGCATTAATATCCCACAAACAAATTTGAGCATCATCAGAACCACTCAGCAAATGGCCTTGTTTAAACTTACTCCATGACAAACCATAACCCTCTGTGCTGTGACCCTTCAACTTCAAATCAGGAGAACAAGCACCATCCAGAGGAGGCTTAGAGGGGTGCTTACTGTAGTCAAAAACATAAACCTCTGCACTAACGGTCTTGGTTGCTATAATAAAAGGGTTTTGAGGCATATAACGAGCTCTATTCACCTCACCGTCATGATTTATCTGCTGAATTATTTGCACCTACAACAGCATAATCCAAAAAGAAAAACGAAGAATGTTACAGAAGTGTGACAAGAAGATTAAAAATTTGCGCCGGGATGGAAATAAAAGATTCGACCTTGCCATTGGCTGCCCCGAAGCCGCCGATATCGGAGCGATCGTCGTCGTAGTGACGAGCATCGTTCTCGGAGTCATCGAGAGGAAGCTGGACCTGGGCAAGCATGAGATAATTGGGCTCATCCTCGGAGGTGTGAGTGCCGAGAATCAACTTCTGGAGGGAATAGTCCTTGCCTGGAGGCTCTTGGCGTTCGGGCAACCACTCGACGGTGAGGGAAGGCCATTCCAAGGCATGGGTAATGACAAGATCGTAGAGAAAGGGAGTGTTTTTCTTCCAAATCTTGTACTCTTCGTTGATTAGTCTCTCCTCAATCTCCCCCCTCATTTCCTCTTCGTCTTTTCCCATTGTCAATATCCAATTCCCAACTACTAATTCTCTCCCCACACTACGATAATAAGGCTATGAAGATTGTGATTCAATCCTATCTCTCAATCTAGGTTTTGTTCTATTCTTCTCCCGCCCGAACCAAGAAGAATAAACCATAAAACACCTTAAGCCCTAGCGCGCTGCTCCGTTTGCTTGTTGCTTTTTGTTTTGTTTTTTTTTAGTTTAAGTTTAAGTTTTTTATTTTTTATTTATGTTTTTTAATTAAAAAAACAAAAACTTACTTAATTAACATTCTAAATATAAAAATTGAAAATAAAAATATGTTTAATTGAAGTTTGTAATAAACTTAAACAAATTTCTCATCAAAGAAACTCCAAAATAAAGTCTGCAGTGAACTTACCTTGTGTGTGCATGTAAAAAAATAGATGTAAAAAGATGAGTAGCATTTTTCAAGATGGGTTTGCTAAAGAATAGAGATAAGACAAGAAGGATACGTTGCTTTTCGATCCAAGAAAACGTCCTGCCAAAATTTTGAGAAACGTTATTTTCTTATTTTTGTAAAACATTTGTGGTTTTAATTACTAAAAAAAATTTGTGGTTTTTTAATTTTAAAAATAAAAAATTACAACAAAATTAGAAAAACTCGTTTTACTTGTTTATTTTTGTAAACAACAAAAAATGAAAGAAAGAAAGAAAACAAGCAGTCCCTTATTTATCTTCATAATTGTTTTTCTTTTTCTTGGAATTATATCTATTTAAACCTTTCTTCAATCTTTTAAAAACTAGACCGAACAATTGATTCGACCGAAAAATACGAATTGGTTTGATTTTCGATCTGGTTTCTATTTATAACTCTGGTGAGTAAAAATCGACCAGTTAACTAATAAATTGACGAGTTTCCTAGAAAACCTAATGGCTTTCTTTAACGAATCGATAAGTAATAACTTAGTCAACTTATTTTTCATATGGGACCACCTTAGATTTCTTACCCTCTCTTATTTGATGATACTGGCCAATGTTTTAAAAATTGGACCGGTTGAAAGAAATGTTTAAGATTTAGAGGTTCAACCAGTAGTAAATCGCTATAAAATCGTTATATAATAAATAAAAAGTAAAATTTATGAGAATAAGTGAAAATAAAATATTTTATTGAAATAAAAATACACTAATATCTATTATTATATAACGAATTAATAATCACTAAATATGAGTCTAATATAAATATTAAAATAACAATAAAAATTAAAATTGTATTTCTGAATAAGGTTGTATCTTATCATCGTCAAAAGCTCCAAATTCTCCAAGACTATTTAAAGATTTGTAAACTATAGGGCCGTTTGGTTCCACTTTTGTTTTTCTGATGTTGTTTTTGGTTTCTGTTTCCTGTTTTTAATTTCTGTTTTTTTCTCTAAAAAAACGAAAACATGTTTGGTTGAGATTTGTAATATAAAAGCTGAAAATAAAAACTTGTTTGGTTGAGATTTCTAACAAAAAACTGAAAACAAAAATATATTTGGTTTTATTATTATTATTATTGTTATTATTATTATTATTAAGTTATTCTTATTATTATTAATTTTATTAATTATTATTATTATT
>JANKOE010000005.1:43249169-43265008 GCA_026284465.1 Erythroxylum citrifolium
GTTTCATTCACACCCAACATATTAGTGCCAATAATCAACATATCATCCACATATAAACATATGATGACACCATATTCGTGTGTAAACTTAGAATATACACACTTATCGGCATTATTATGCTTGAAACCATTTTTAAGATAATGGAATCAAATTTCTTATGCCATTGCTTGGGTGCTTGTTTTAATCCATACAAAGACTTTATTAACTTACACACTTTGTTTTCATTACTTGGTAGAACAAAACCCTCCGGTTGCCCCATATATACTTCTTCATCTAAGTAACCATTTAAAAATGCAGTTTTAACATCCATTTGATGTACATACAAATTATAGATAGAAGTTAAAGCTAATAGTACCCTTATAGATGTTATCCTCGCAATTGGTGCATAAGTATTAAAGTAATATATTCCCTCTTTTTGCCTAAAACCTTGGGCAACCAATCTAGCTTTGAATGTTTGTATTGAACCATCCGTATTATATTTCCTTCTAAACACCCACTTACATCCAATAGCCTTTGAACTAGGAGGAAAATTAGTGATGACCCGCGTATTATTTGATAATAAAGAGTCCATTTCATCATTAATTGCTTCCTTCCAAAACGATGCATCTCTTTATTGCATTGCTTCCTTATAGGTCTTTGGATCATCCTTAATATGTTAAACAATTAGTATCTTATTTAGTGCCATTGTCCTATTCCCTTTAAGTAAGAAGACAATAGATTGTGAGGATATAAAATCCGGATGTAAGTCCTTTTCTTTTCTAGCACGTTGACTCTTTCTAACTTCGGTTGAAGGACTTGAATCATGTTCAATGCTAGAACTTGGTTTAGAATGTTTTTTAACTTGTGGTTCAATCAAATGCTCACTAGTAAAGTCTTGATTTGAGCTTAACTTATCATGAAACTTGTTTTCAACAAACTCAACATCCCTTGAATCTACAATTACATTGGATTATAGGTCCAACATCCTATATGCATTATAATTTTTCGCATGTCCAATAAATACACCTTTGAGTGCTCTAGGCCCCAATTTAGTCCTTTTTGGATCCGAAACTCTATAGTATGCTAGGCATCCCCAAACTCTAAGATAACTTAGATTTGGCTTTCTTTTCTTCCATACTTCATATGGAGAAACTTTAAATTTCTTTGTGGGAATTCTATTATGAATGTAACAAGCCGTAAGTAAGGCTTCTCCCCACAAATTCATTGCATTAAGTACGTCAACCAAAATTCGATTATTTCTTTCCACCAAACCATTTTGTTGGGATGTATATGGAGCACTTGTTTGGTGTATGATTCCATTTTCCTCACAAAAATTTAAGAACTCTTAAGGAAAATATTCACCACCTCTATAACTTCTTAGAACTTTTATTTTCATTCCCTTTTAGTTTTCAACTTCCATCTTATAAACTTCAAACATATGAAATGCTTCTTCTTCATTCTTTAATAAATACACAAAGGTAAACCTAAATGCATCATCAATGAAAGTTATAAAGTATATATTTCCACCTCTTGTTAGCATATCATTTAATTCACATATGTTGGAATACACAAGTTCCAAAATTTCATATTTTCTTTCAACTTTTGGAAATGGTTTCTCAACCGTTTTAGCTTGAATGCACACTTCACAAGTTTTATCATTATCATGCTTGTAAGATATTAATTCATGTTTGGACATAAATTTAAGTGATGTATTGCTAACATGTGCAAGTCTATCATGCCATAATGATAATGATAAGTCAGCCATATAAACCAAAACATTTGTATTATTATTAATTCTTAACTTAAACAGTCCATCACAAGCATATACTTTGCCTACAAACAATCCATCCTTAGACAAAATAACTTTGTCCCCCTCTAACACAGCCTTGAACCCCTTTTTACAAACCAAATTGGCTGAAATGAGATTCTTAGTAATCTCGGGTACATGTAAAACATTAATTAATATCAACTGCTTTTCCGAAGTAAAATCCAGTTCTACACTACCCTTTCCCAAGACCTTTGCTACATTATTGTTTCCCATAAGAACTTCTTAACCTTTATCAACATGTTCATAACTCTAATAAGTCTTTATTGTTGCAAACATGTATTGTGGCTCCCGAGTCAAACCACCAATAATTAGTAAATTTGTTAGAGATTATATAAACTTCAGTGATCGTACTAATATGCAAATCCGAAGCCATTGCAGCCAAGTCATTAATTCCAAGGTCCACCATATTTGCATTATTAGTATTTTGGGTACTACCATCTTGTTTTTGTTTCTTTCAAAACCAACAATCTTTTTTGTAGTGTCCCTTCTTGCCATAATTAAAGCATGTCTTTCCTTTCTTGGAATTTTCAGCCTTCAGTTTTGGAACACCCGCTATATCGAAGTATTTTCTCTTGTTTCCACCGCTTTTATTACCTTGCTTCCCTTCAACATAGTTAACTTTTGTTGCAACTTCAGAAACATGCCTTTTAACAAGACTTCTCGTCTCTTCTTCTATCTGCAAATGTTTCTGAATTTGCTCAAGAGAGAAGTCCTTGATGGTATGCAAAAGCTTCTTCCTATAATCATTCCAACTAGGAGGAAGTTTGGTAGTTATTCCTCCTACTTGCAATGACTCAGAAACTTTCACCTTTAAGTCTTTAAGCTTAGAAACAAGAACTTGTAATTCATGTACTTGATCCATTATAGAAACATTATCAACCATATTAAACTCAAAATATTTCATAATCAAAAATTTGTCCACCTTGCTTTTTGATATTGTACTTGAACTCCAAAGCCCTCCATATATTCTTTTGGTGAAGTAATTGATGTGAACAAATCATAAAGTCAATCATAAAGATTATTGAGAATGTGTCCCCAGCATAGCAACTCATCTTCTTCCCGCTTTTTGCGTGTAACTTTTGTTGCTTCATTATCATCCGATTGTAGGGTTGTAAGATCTTGCAAATTCAGTTCCAAGCAATATGGAATTTTCAATGTTGTCAAGAGAAACATCATTTTGTCCTTCCATCGTATGAAATTCATGCCATCAAAATAATTCAACTTCATGTAATCTTGATTCATGATACTCTTTGAATCCATTGCAAAATTATTTTCTTAAAATTGTTAGAAAAGTGGGTTCAAGTTGGATGGCTTGAGGCATGAAAAATTACTATCTTTGAGGAAATATTTTCCCCCACTATTTGCTACAGGATTTTGACAAATTTCCTTCTAGGATACAACAAGCCTAATGTTCTCTAAGACAACAAAATTAATAGAGAACCAAAGATGAATTTCAATTAAGAATGAATATGTTAAAGATGAAGAAGAAAAGATTTGATTGTTTAGTAACCATGAATTGGATATTAAATCAATAGGGAACTAAAGATGAAATTCAATTAAGAATGAATATGATAAAGATGAAGTAGTAAATATGAACTGGATGTTAAACCAGCCTTATATAAACATAAAGACACCTATTCATATTATACATAATTGTTCATGGCACTTCTTGAGAAAGCACGTGATCATTCATGATATTTGAATCGAAAAGACATGTCTTTTCATTTACATTTCTTCGTTCCATTCCTTGAATTTCAAACTATTTTCTAACAATAGATTCATGAGAAGAACGAGAGAACGATTGTCTGGGAGAATAGTTGTATGAGGAATCAAAACAATCCCAAATAAGTCCTTCTTTGGGATTGTTTTATCCTGTAAGTTCTTCGTTTCAGATTATAGCATATTGCGATGCTGATTGGGCAGCATGCCCTGACTCTCGTCGTTCCGTCTCTGGGTTTTGTGTGTTTCCGGGATCTTCCATGATTTCTTGGAAGTCGAAGAAGCAATCCACAGTGTCTAAGTCGTCTGCTGAGGTGGAGTATCGCAGTATGAGTTCTGTTGTGTGTGAACTCTTGTGGATTTCTTATGTTCTGCGTGATTTTCAGATTCCTGTTTCTCTTCCTGTTTCTCTGAAGTGCGACAATCAAGCCGCCCTCCATATTGCTGCTAATCTCGTGTTTCACGAACGGACCAAGCATCTTGACATTGATTGTCACATTGTTCGGGACCAACTGCGTCGGGGTTTTCTCTCTTTGTCACACACTTCATCTTCCATACAGCTGGTTGATATGTTTACCAAATCCCTTTCCTCTCCTATTTTTACTGCTTTTGTTGCCAAGTTGGGCTTGTTCGATTTCCTTCGAGCTCCAACTTAAGGGGGCTGATGATTATTTATTATTAGCGGTTATTTTTCTATTAGTCAGTTATCAAGATTAGCTAATAGTTTTAGATAGTTGATCATGTATATAAGATGAGACTCTGTACAGTGATTGAGTAATGAAATACACCGAAAGTTTTCACAATACTTTTCTATTTTTAGTTTTGTTCAAGGTGGTCGCCATGAAAAATTTCCGGAAAAGGTAATGGAACACTCAGAGTTGGCATTAGCTGAGAATTGAATGAGTCATGACGGTGGGGCAACAGTAAAGAAGGGTAAGATGGGAATTATCGTGGAGAGTAGGGAGATCGTTCAGTTTACACTTCCACTTTTATGTGTATATGTCTAACTAGTTATCTATCATTTGTCCTCAAACTCATACGCACCAGTCTTAATACCATCATCACCATGAATGTCACCACGAAGGTAGCGGTTGTCGGCAGCGGAAGTTATTCTCCCTCTTACTCTCTCTATGTATTCCTTCGTATCTTTTGTCATTAACTTTTTGGCGTTTCTGTAATGTCATTTGGGATTTTGTTTTATGGAAGCAAAGTATCAGGTGCAGTTTGTGCTTCGACACTTGCTAGAAATGGACTTTCTGTTACCGTGTTTGAGTCCGCCAGAGGTCCCGGTGGCCGCATGTCTCAGCGAAAGTACTCATCCCTCACTATCATCAATTCTAATTCACGATGTCTTTTAAGTCTTCAAATTCTTATTTTCGTTTTCTTGTAATAGAGAAGTTTCTGAAGATGGGAGGGAGCTGTTCTTCGACCACGGTGCTCCGTTTTTCAGCGTTAGCAATGTTGATGCGTTAAATCTTGTTAATGAGTGGGAATCCAAAGGCCTTGTTGCTGAATGGAACCAGGGTTTTGGATCTTTTGATTATATCTCTCGCAAATTTCTCAACTTGGAACAGGTTTGCAGCTAGTATGCCCTTTACATTCATGTGCTTTTTTGGCTTTTGGAGGTTGCCAAATTACGTGTTTCAGTGCTATGTATAATCCTCGCATTTCTTTTTAAACTAGGCATCAGCATATTTGATTCCATTTACATTCATACACATACGCAAAACGTTCGGCCTTGTGTCGTCCGGGAAAGAAACTTGTCTTTTATATGTTGGGGTTAGAATCGTGTGTCTTGACCTGGATTAACTTAGGAAGTTCTGAGGTGAGATCAGTCAAATTTGTATCTTATTGAACAGTCATCTCAGAACCGTATCTCTCTCATATCAATTTAAACTGACTATAAGCAAGAACCCTTCTATGCATAGTTTTAAAACAAGAATCAAATTTGCAAGACTTGAAGCAAAGCAGTCCCCTTTATTTTGTTCTTGTACACATACTTACAGCCGTATATTATTATTACAGTGAACTAAAGTAAAAAAGCAAAAAAAAAAAAAAAGGCTGCTATTTATATAAGATTGCATGAATTTATGGATTTTCCAGATCCCTCAGTTGAATCGCCTGTTAAAAGTTTGGGGCCAAAAGCATGAATATGACCTTGTTTGACCTGAAATTAGGAAGAATTATGATTATTATTTTGGAATCAGTTCTCAAAGTCCTATGGTTCAATAAACATATGCTTTCAACGCCATGGAGTCCCTATTTGGTTAACTGATATAACACAGACCAAAATAGCAATCTTTTGCTTAGCAAGACCATTGCTGCAGATGAGACATTCTACTTCGATCATTCTACTTTGATCAAACAAAGGTTTTGATTTTTCCGTTTTGATTTGTAATTTCACAATAAATGACATTGTTTGATGTCAGGCTACAACCAATAAAGTACTACTTCTATAGATAATTTTAGATAGGACTAATTTAACATAATCTAACTTCTTGAATGTCATGCTGACCTTACTATACAAAACGTCTTTAATTTGATTTAATAGGGACTAAATTCGTTGGTCTGCAATTTATCCATCTAGTTTGTGAATTTTCAACATCCCTGTAAGAGTTAAGCAGAAACCCCCCATTGAATTGATATGTAACCTTATGATTTAATTGATTTAAACCTCAAATTACCAACAAAGTTGTCCAAGTCAAATCAAATTACTTTACCAACAATGAGAAATAACTGGCATAATTTGAAAGAGTATTTCTTGACAGGAAATCTGACGTTACAGTGTATACAAGAACATAAGTCTATGGGTTCTAGATTGGTCATACATTCTTGTCTCAACTGTATCTTTTGATACCTAACTCTAACATGTGAATTTCAACCAGTTAGTAATTTAGATGCTTTGACTTTCCTTTCCTTTGTCCTTTTAACGTCAGAATCTTCATCCTTTATATTTAATAATGGATTTTGCTTAAAGTTCCATCTTTATTTTACATTTTATAACATATAAAAGTTCCATCTTAATTCTATTTGTTTAAAATAGCCAGGTAAACTGAATATGGTCCACATACGCCTTTATTTCTTGATTTTTTCGCTATTATCATATTTTGAGATTTCATATTATTCCTTTTAGTTTTGGACAAAAGATGTGGCAAACATTTTTCAATCTAGAAATTATTGATGCCAAACATTTGTATGAAAATTATACGTAATACACATGTGGGTAGATGGATAGATAGATAAAGAGTCAGAGAGGGAGGGATTAGTTTAGAGATTCCATACAACAGTAGAAGGCATTTCTTTCTTAACTCCAGTGACATCCTAATCACTCTTTGCCTTTCTTTGGACATCTAGACAGAAGCTTCCTTTTTCCTTGTGTTGATGGATTTTTATCGAAAAGTTTTTCTCTCTTACCTTGAATTTGATTCTTTAAATTTAATTTTTCAGAAGAATATAGTCATCTACTTGCTGCCATCTGTAACCTACTTTATTATTTTCTATATGTCTTGAATGAATTACTTGGATAAATGGTGCAGTCTTTACTTTCCTTTCTTTCAACTTTTTTCCAATGACCTTTGCAGATGTGTGAAGATAATTGCAAGGATGACATTACATGCATTCTTGCCTTTGATTCTTGAATTTGAGTGACACATCACTAATTATCAATTCCATTTAGGAAGGACCCATCAAGAGATATGTTGGTGTTCCAGGCATGAACTCTATTTGTAAAGCATTATGCAATGAGACTGGTAAATGCTCATATGACTGTTTGCACATTTAAGTGTCTATTATCTGGGTTTAATATGCACTATTATATATTCAGGAGTCGAAAGTATGTTTGGAGCTGAGGTACGTAGGTTGGAGTGGTTGGACAATGAGAATTTGTGGAAATTGACTGGTGCAGACGGGAAGGATATTGGTCTTTTCAAGGGAGTTGTGGTGTCAGACAAAGCTATGTTTTCTCCAAGATTCACAGCTGTGACAGGACATCCACCACCACTTGGTATGAATTTTGACTTGTAGATCGTAACCTTTGCTGGAGTCAAGAATATATGTCAAACAGTGTCAATTGTCAGATTCAATTCAGTTGGTGACAGCATTGCATTCAGTTTTTGCTCCTACTAGGTATTAACAAAGTCTTTGGATTTTTTCATTGATGGTTTCCTTGATACTTGTTTTGCTTCCTGCTTACCAGATTCAGAGAAAAGAGAGGAAAAGTAAAGGATCAAAGAAAAATAGGATTTGTAGATGAGAGAAGAAAAGATAAATTAAGATTTATCAGGGACGAAAAGGAGAGATAACTACATCAAAGAGATGATTGGGTTGTGAGAATTTGTTGTGGATTTTTATTGTCCACAATTGGACTTAACAGCTATTGTTTACAATATTGTTTAAAGTGGGACTGTTCTATTTGTTTCCTGTTTCCTCTGTAAAGAGTTTAGGTTCTTATAAATATCATTTAACTTGGGACGACCTATGTTCATATTATGAGTGTAGATTTCAAAATGCAAGCCTATAAGGTCAGAGCTATCTTGAGTTGTGGTTAAAATTTTAAGCTTTCTAATTTGTAAGTGTGATACTTTCATAATAGGTGGTGATTCTTAAACCTGCTAGGGGAGATTATTAACCCTAGAATTGATCTGTAGAACCTTTGTTGCATGACTTTTAAAAGGCATTCTCTGCATGCTGCTAATGTGTGAATAATATGACATGCAGTTCATGCAGTTATTTAGATTAAACCTTGGGAAAGTAGCTATGGACGTTTCAAGAATGCCCCAATATTTAGCAAGGATATTATCTCTGATTTCCCTTCCATATATCTACACTAAGTCCAATGCCTATTCTTGTATCTGTTTAAAGTAAGCCCTGGAAACATGTCACAGTTGTTCCATGAGTTGGTCTAAGTAAAGCTTGTATTGCCCAGGAGATGGGCATTGCTGGTTGGCTTCATTTCCTTTTAGAAGAGGGAGATCTGTTGTTTGAAAACCTGTAAGATGAATTTCTGATGTTAGTTTCGGTCCCTTTCCCTTCATTTCTCTGTGTTCTTCTTTGTTCTTTATTAAATTGATGCTGGATTTTCAAACTTAGACCCATCTTGGATTAGATTGGTGGTACATAAGCTGGGTGGTAATTTTTTTTCTCTTTGTTTCTCAGCTTGGATGTACACTTTGACCTTACTTGTAACCATTTATGCCTTTAATCAGGCGTCCATTATATCTGGCTTAAAGGTTATGTATATTATTTGCCGAAATATGTATTCTACATGCTTATAATTTTTGAAGCGGTGTAGGAAAAGAATCAGTGAAAAAGTGAAAGTATAAAATGAAAGAGAGTTCTATGACTGGTCAGCTAACGACCATAAGGAATGTACCTTTGAATGACTTAAGTCACCAAGTCTACCTAGCGGACTCATTTTCAATATGGAACTTTATCTCCTTCAAATTTTGAATATGACAAGAGTTCATTTTTCTAGGAAGGAGCTTTCAATGAGAACACAATTATCTTGATCAACCTGAGAAAGATCAACTCTTTTAACTACTTTCAGAAAGATGGAAATATGGAGTTATGAACAGATAAAAGGAAAGAAGGAAAAGCTTTCAAGAGAACTAAGAGACTTGAATCTTCCATAAGTTTTACTTCCTAACCCATTACTTTGTTTCCAGAAGTCAGAAAGAAACTACTTAACCCAGTTGTCTGACAAACCTTATCTTATATTGCTTCATATTGGCCACGGATGCTCTTTGATGATGATTTAAATTGCATATAGTAATTGGTGTATCCAATGTGACAAAGGATGATTCCTGTTCAAATGATTTCATTTCAAGTTTTAGATAATTTATGGTGCATCTTTCTCCTGCCTTTTGGTTAGAACTTCTGGAGACTTGACAACTTTGTGTTCTTTCACTGCTATTATATTCAATCCATGTACAGGAAACTGAATATTATAATAATCCTGCTGTTTATATTTAGTTTGTATTTGTTTTTCTTTTCTTCAGTCCTAGGCTAATCATTAGTCGGTGGTGATGATTTCAGATTTGAATTTGGTTCCAGAATTGGCAGCAATGTTAAAAGATATTCCTACAAATCCATGTTTCGCACTTATGCTGGCATTTTCTGAGCCACTGTCTTCAGTAAGTAATCACATGTATCAGATTTGAACATGTGGAACACAAACATTTTGCACTGCCATTACACAAAACTGGTTATAATTCTGAGATGAATCATTTTGGTTCTCTAAACTTCCTATGTTGGAAGTTGTCTTGTAATTTTTATTAGATGCTAAATTTCTTCCAGATTTTCTTGGCCTAGGTTGGATTCATAATGGATATTACTTATTTGATTTAGATACCTATGAAAGGCTTATCATTCCAAAATTCTGAGGCGTTAAGTTGGTGCCACTGTGACAGCAGTAAGCCAGGCCGTTCAACTGAAAGGTCTATAAATTATTTTTTAATTCATGCCTGTCATAATAAGTTTCCAGTTTTCTTCTTTTTGGTTTTGTTTATTGTACTCTGAATCTTGGTATGTTCTAGTGAAAGGTGGGTGTTGCATTCAACAGCTAAATATGCTAGGGATGTAATTGCACAAACTGGATTTACAAAACCTTCAAGTGAGACGTTAACAAAAGTTACTGACGAATTGTTCCAAGAATTCTGGAGAACTGGACTTATTAAATCTAAACCATTTTTCAGGAAAGCTCATCGATGGTCAGTACTGAATTTCCTGAACCAACAATACTATGTAGTACTTCTAAAACTGTCTACCTACTTGGGATCAATCTCATCCATTCTCTTTTAGGACCAACATCATGTGGCTTTCTATACTTCTCAAGCTTCAATCTCATCCATTCAAGTTGGTTTATGATTCCACATTTTGCATGTGGGTAATTTATATTTGATTTTCCATGGCAATGCTTGCCTATTTCATTTTGATCGATTATCCAATTTCCTTTCTGTTATTATCTATGATGTTATGCTTTTGATTTTTATTAAAAACCCTAATAAAGACAGAAACTAGAGAGCTCATTTTCTTGATTGTGACATTCCTAGTTTTTCTGACCTTACAGCATGGATTCAATTTACTTGTGTGTACTGTCAGATAATTTGGTGTGTCTTGTTGTACAATTTTCTAGGATTAGTCAATGACATTCGAGGAACTAAAGCAACTTATGAAATTGGGCTTAGCTGGTTTATTTTATGCTAACATCTACCCAAAATTTGTTGTCTGTTAGTTTGTTCTTAATAAAGCATTATGTCCTCCTTCGTGCATTAGTGCATTTAATTGATTGCTTATGTTATTAGTTCTATATTGTTAAGTTCTTGATCTCTACTATTTCTTGCAGTATTTGGAAATACTGAAAGCACCAGCATCATGGATTAATTTGAATCTACCTAATAATTTCAATTTCATTCCATGATGAGTGTGGAAGATTATCAAATGAATGATGAATACCTTATTTGATTAAAAAGATTAAATGGGTGTGGACGTCATAATCACACACGTGGAAGACTTCTTATATTTGGGAAAATAGTCAATCATGTTCAATCTTCATTCAGCCTAGTAACATAAAATTTTCATCTAGGGGAAGTGCTTTTCCAGCTGCAAGCATAGCTAGGGAGGAGAAATGTATCTGGCATATGAAGAAGAGATTGGCAATTTGTGGAGATTTCTGTGTCAGTCCGAATGTTGAAGGTGCAATACTTAGTGGCCATGCTGCTGCTTTAAAGCTTATAGAAGCTTATTGTTGCTTCTAGAAAGGGTTATGGTTATGGTTTGTTTCACCGACTATAGCAAATTAAAAGCCATAGTCCTGCTTCCATTCTATGTGCTATATTGTCTATGTCAGACTTTGGACTAAAGTGGAGTTCTTTTTCATATTCATCCTACTTTTATTGGATCCTTTTACCAGAGAATGCAGTCACGTACTTCCTCATTATAGTGGTTGTCAAAATTCTTCTCCCCTCCATATTATTGAATCAACTTTCAAAATACATGCATAGTAATGTGTGTGTTCTCGACGCTTGTAATTTAATATGGATGAATGTTCTAGAAACTTCTGGGTGTGAGGAAAGGAGAAATTCGAGAGAGATTTGGAGAGAATCAGATAAGGAATATTAGTTGTATTTTATGCTTCTCATTAGTCAAAAGTGGCAAAGGTATGTAAGTTATTAACGTTAACACGAGGAACGTGAAAAGGTCAAAAAGAAAACGGTAACACGTAAAGCAATATATGCAGTATCGTTTTACACCGATACTAAACTATTATAGGCTTGTTTTTCTCGTTTTAACACGTATCAACTCTATCCCTCTTAAATAACCTTGTCTACAAAGTTTAACAGTAGATGGTGTTGTTGCAGGTTAAACAAAAAATTCCCGAGGAACATGCTCCTCAATCAAGTCCTGACCATTTCATGCGAATTTGGATTGTGGATTGTTGTGCCTCTTAATCATTCGGCTCCCCAAGATAGTCATAGGCATCCGTAGCGCCCCGCTACCGAAGGATACATACCGAAACTCCTGTGAACATTCCAGTATATAACTTAATTATGATAATAGTGCACTACGTTCAATCACAACACTTATTCAACATGGCATCAACTATCTTTATCTCTTATAAAGCATCAAAAGGAGAAATACGATATTTTAAAAACCAAATTTCCTCTTTTTATTTCATTAAAAAGCCGAATGTCTATATTGATAATTTCCAATAACATCCAAAGGGGTACATCCTCATATCCTAATACAAAAGATGCTAAATGATATAGGAAATACACAAAATCTATCTAATCTGTCCATATCTAGCTGACCGACCTTTAAGTCATTTTTTCTTATTCCCAAAAGTACAAGACTATACTGTTTGTAGCGTCCCTCAGTAGCTACTAGCGTCTCTCGGTTCTAAAAAATCAATGTTGCAATTTTGATGAATTTTGTGAACTCAATGAGGTAACCATCATCGATAGTTCATTCAATTCATGCATCACATCAATATATGTAACATATTATTCACATCTTTTTGCATATTCATAAAATGTCACATTTCACTTTCAGAGCAATCATCGCAATCCTTTCATTCATATATAATACACATATCAAGTATAAATGCAATGCACGTAAGACTCACTTTTATTTATTATTGTTGTTGTGACCAAGTGGCTTTTTACTAGCTCATATCCCTTAGTGGATATCGAGCTGTGTCAAATTATGTCCCATATCCCTTAGCAGATACCAGGTACATTCACAACCGAGCCAGAGGCTCTAATCACAATCCGAGTTTTAAGCTCTTTATCCTGGTGACTCTGGTCACAACTTCCTTTATCTTACATGCATTCATGTATTGAATATTTCATATAGCATATTCTCAGTCAATCATATGAGTACATTTTCACATTCAGATCACATTTATCATCGAACCTTATTCTGGCATTCAACAAAATTGTTGACCAACATTTATTTCATCACATTCACATACACATACGAGGAGCACTTCAATAACTCATTCATACTCCAGAATCATTGGACCTTTATTGTCCGGAATCAACATAATCAATTCATATTCATTCGATAATTCAAACGTAATATAAAGCAAACAAGAAATTGCGTGAGACCGTCTAGGTTACTCACCGGTCACTCCCGAAGTTAATGCTTGGAAGTTCCGGCAACGTCTGGAGGTTGACGCTCCAGTTGCTCCTCTATATCAAGCAATATACACATATCACAAATTGGCACAATTGTAATAGTTTTATAATGCACATGTATGTATATAAAATATGCACAATGCATGTTCATGGTAATCTCGGGTATTTTTCCATTATTCTCATCACATGATCACTCCCATCTCAAAACTTACCTAAGTATAATTTGTACTTAGGTTTATACCTCAATAAAATCATTCAAATCACAATTCATAACTCATTGAATCATTTTAGATTTTTCCAAAAACTGACTTCGGGTTTACTGTTCTTGATCATTTAGACAATGAAAATAAAGTAATTTGATAGTACTCTCTTCTAGAAAAGTGTTCTCCTATCTTTTAAGTTTCTAATGACACCAAGATCGTTCAATTTGGTTCAAAAATCTGAAAAGTATACACCAAACATTTTTGGACTGTTCTCATTATGAAACAGTACCTTATACTCAACTTCCATCCAAAAATTGAAAGTCTTACAGGCTGAATTAAAATTCAGTTTCTTCATATAATTTGTAGCCCTATGTCTATAGTGTACTCCAAATTAAGAATCACACCATTTAGATAACTACAGAAGAATATATACTTAAAATACCGAAATATGTTCAGTGTAGAGAAAAGTTTGCCGCGGCGAACTCCTCCAGAAAGGAATTCTCGCAAAACTTTCACAAGTTCGCAGCGGCGAAACCTAGAGTTGGCCGCAACGAACTTTACCCGAAAGGAATCCTACCCAAATCCTTCAAGTTCGCAGCAGCGAAGCAAGGAGTTTGCCGTAGCGTTCGCAAAACCATACCCAGTTTTTTCAACTTCAGGTTATATTTTTAGAATCTTATAGATAGAATTGGAATTTGATGTCTACATGAAAAAATGTAGCCATATGTCTTTAGTTTAATCCAAATCAAGAACCATCTCATTTGGATAACTAGAGAAAAAGTTATGGCTAAAAGACTGAAGCATACTCAGTGAACATTTTTTCCAATCAATCTTCTTCAAACTTTTCGGATTTTACACCTAACCTAACTTGTGCAAAAATCACTATTTTCTACTTCATTTACTCCTCATTCTCAACTCTATTTCTTCTCAATATCATCCACCAA
Source organism: Erythroxylum citrifolium (assembly GCA_026284465.1). Classification (NCBI taxonomy): domain Eukaryota; kingdom Viridiplantae; phylum Streptophyta; class Magnoliopsida; order Malpighiales; family Erythroxylaceae; genus Erythroxylum; species Erythroxylum citrifolium. Next base: position 43,263,478 of record JANKOE010000005.1, read on the forward strand.
CCAGGCATGATCTAAATTTGATCATTAACCAAAAAATAGGACATGTTCATGTACCTATTCATCCACCAATTTTCTACCCTCATTTCTCACCCCATTATGAAGATTATTCAACCTCAAAACATCTTTATAACAATTCATAACTTATTACTCCTCAAGAATGTACAAAGGCAAGACATTTACGTAAACTTTGCATCACACACAAAACACCATTTCATGTCATTTAACCTCTAACTATCATCATAAATGCTTCATTTAACATTGCCCATAAAATTAAAACATGACTTACTTGATTTAGCTACCAAATCTTCAAACTCTTCAAGAAAATCAACAATCCCTAGCTTCACCAATAACCCACGATCATCATCTTCCAAAGGTGATAGGGATGGGTTTTTGGTGATAATGAAAGAGGGAGCAAGGTGAAAGAGAAGGAAGTAACAGATGAGAGAGCTAGGTTTAGTGTTGGTGATGACATAAAGAAGAAGAGAACCAATGAAGAAGAAGAAGGAGAAGATGGGGTCACGAAAATGAAGAAGAAGAAAGCCACGAAAATGATGGAAGATAGAGCAAAATGTAAGACCATTAAATGGTCTTTCAATTAAATGAAAGAATAGTAACTTTAAACTTGGACACTTGTCCAATTTCCATGAATTTCAACTAGCTCTTTTATTTAACCAATCCAATCAATTCCAATTGTCTCCCTATTTTTAATGACACTTGACAAATAATCCTAAAGTCATTTATCAAAATTTCCATTTCCTTTGGACACTAAATTCTACTACCATTTATTAATAGTTTTGCCACTTGGCAATTTTCCTAGTCCAAAATACCCAATAATTTTCAGAAATTTCTCCAACAATTCCAAAAATTCTAAATCAGCAAATACACTTTCCAAATCAATTTTTTCAACATATAAAAATCACAATTCTCAATAACAATCACATTTATAAACAATTATAGTCAGAATGTCAAAGAATGCATGTACAGTCATTTTTATGTGCAAAATTTCACTATTCACGTGTATGTTTATGTCACATTATGCATGAACAAGAATTGCATTTTCTAATATCTCAATCATCTCTCATATATTCTATTCTAGCCTCAACATGGATAACGGGATGCCATAATTCTCCCCTCCTTAAAAGAAATTTCGTCCCCAAAATTCTTACCTGATTGTTCGAACAGGTGGGGATATTGTCTTCTCACATTCCTCCATTTCCCACGTGGCTTCCTCAGTTGAGTGATTTCTTCAAAGGACTTTCACCAATGGAATGACTCGATTCCTCAACTGCTTGATCTGAGATCCCACTATCTTGATTGGCTCCTCAACATAGCTTAAGTTACTAGCAACCTCAATCTCTTAAGCTGGTATTACATGTGTCTAATCTGATCGGTATCTTCGGAGCATACTCATATGAAACACATTATATAATTGAGACATCTCATTCGGTAAAGATAACTTATAGGCCAAAGGTCCTATCCTCTCAATGATCTCATAAGGACCAATGTACCTAGGGCTCAACTTGCCCTTTTT
>JANKOE010000005.1:43927215-43939327 GCA_026284465.1 Erythroxylum citrifolium
AATAGTAATAATAATAATAATAATAAGATGATAATAATAATAATAATAACAACAACAACAACAATAATAATAATAAGATAATAACAACAACAACAACAACAACAACAACAATAATAATAATAATAATAATAATAATAATTTTTATTATAAAAATACTAATAATAAGATTTAGATAATAATAATAATAAGAATAACAGTAATAATAATCATAATAACAATAATAATAAGGATAATAAGAATAATAATAATAATGACTACATATTTAATCTTATTAATAGAAAGAAATGAAAGTAGGAAACATGATTGTGGATTATTTATTTTTTGGCTGGCTCAGGAGGGTGAGCGGTCGCCCTCGCGAGTCTGCATTTTGGCGGCTCGCGATGGCATTTTTCGGGCTCGCGAGGGCGAGCGCTTGCCCTCGCGAGCCTGCCCCCTTTTGGCCTACGTATTAATAATACTACTAATACTATTAATACACCGTTTGTACAAAATGCTTAACATTTATAATAATAACTATATATACTTCTGTCAGACAAAATAAATATTAATAATAAATTATTATAAGAATAATTTAATTATGAAGAATAATAAAGTTAATAATAATAAGAAGAAAATTAGTTATTAAAACAAATTTCAGAATAATAATAGAAATTAATATAATTAATAAATTTATTAATCGAATCGAAAATATTCATAATAATAATAATAATTTAACAATTATAGAAGCAATAATTATAAAAATAATAATAATAATAACTTATAAGTACATTTATATATAATAATAATAATAATAATAATAATAATACACTTTATAATAATAAGGAGTTTAATAATGTTTTGAAAAATAATAAACAATTTTAATAATAACAATAATAATAATAAGGAATTTAATATTAATAATTATACTAATATTAATAATGGCGCCATTTGTAAAAAAGGTTTAAGATTTATAATAATAACTATATATAGTCCAGTCAGGAAAAATAATAATAATAATTAAATACTATAAGAATTTTTAAATTATTCAGAATAATAAAGTCAATAATAATAAGAAGAAAATTAGTAATTATAACAAATTTCATAATAATAATAGAAATTAATATAATGGATTTATTTAATAATCATATCGACTATAATCATAATAATAATAACAATAATTTTATGATAATAATAACAATAATAATAATCAGGAATGTAATAATAATAATAACCAAATTTAGTGTGTTTATTTATTTGTTATTCTAAATATTTAAATTTATATAAAAATTTAATAATTATAATTATAACAATATATTTAATAACAATAATAATAATCAACTTCTAATATTAATAAGGACTTTAATAATAATTAACTTCTAATATTAATAAGATTTATAATCATACTAATTTTAATAATAACAAGTACATATACTCCAGTCAGAAAAATTAATAATAATAATTAAATATTATACGAATAGTAAAATTATTAAGAATAATAAAGTCAATACTAATAAGATAGTAATTATATCAAATTTCATAATAATAATAATAATAATAATAATAATTAGACATAATAGTAATAAATTTGAATTAATTGTAATTAAAAATTTGAATAATAATAATAAATACATATTATAAAATAATAATAACAATAACAATAATAAATTTGAATAATAATAAAGACAACTTATATAATAATAATGATAACAATAATTAGACATAATAATAAACAGATTGAAGAAATTGTAATAATAAATTTGATTAATAATAAATTCAAATTTTATAATAATAATAATAATAATAATAATAATAATAATAATAATAACACATAATAATAATAACACATAATAATAATAAATTTGAATAAATTGTAATAATTATTTAGAATAATAATTATTACAAATTGTAATAATAATTTATTTAGTAAGATTTTTAATAATAAGTATATATACTCAACCCGGAAAATAATAACAATAATAATTAAAAATTTTAATGATTATAAATTTAATCAGAATAATAAAGTTCATAATAATAAGAAGAAAATTACTAATTATAACAAATTTCATCATAATAATAATTATTAAAATTATTAATAATTTTTATAAGCATAACTAATATTATAATACAAATAATAATACTAATACTACTAATTATTATTAATTGTAATAATTAATATAACTAAAAGATTAATAAAATTATTAACAAGGAATTATAATAATAATTATAAGTAATTTAATAATTACTCCCCAATAAATTTAATAAGAATAAGTAATTTAATAATAATATTTAACAGTTATTATAATAATGGATATATCATATATTAATTAATAACTATATTTCTTAACAATTATTATTATTATTACGAAATAATACTAAATAAATAAATATATACTTAATATGTGTTAATAATAATCCTGAACTGATAAAATCGACAAGTACATAAATAATAAACATACAAACATGGCTGAGCTAACATGCTTCTTTCATCAAAGCCAAGCTGACAAACGGCTTGGCTCAGATGTCAGAGGTCACCTGCATGGACAAAGCACGCGTGCTTTGGAAATTTAAGAGAGAAACGGCGTCGTTTCTCTCTTGGACAGAGTTAGACAGGGTTAAGTTAGACAGGTGATCTGTACTCAGTTTTAAGGAGTATGCATGGTTTAATCTCATGAGAAGTGGTTGGGTAAAAAAAAACTATACAGCTATATTGTTTTGTTGGTCCTTTATTTGTTTAAAAACAAGCAAAAATTAGGTGTGGGATAATTTGATGCGCCATAACATTGCCTAATTTTTAGCATTCAAATCCTTTATAATCTTATCTTCAAGTGTTTAAATTTAATTTTTTATAAGAAAATGATTGATCCTTAATCCAAATTTGAAAAGTTTGAAATAAATGAGCAAAGTCACCAATTATCAAAGGGAATCAAGTCTTTTAATGGCTTATAGCAACTAGGATTTTTAATTTGCTATTTTAGAAATTATTTATTTACTTTCTCAAAGAAAAAGGAAAGTGTAGCAATCATTAGCAAGAAATATAATGGTAAGTAAGGTATTGATTGTACAAAGAAGCAATATGGATAGAAAAGTTTAATACTATTAACTAATTTAAAGGTAACAAGTAAAGAGATTATTTTTTAGATTTTAGGATAAAGAAATATAAAATAAAAGTAATATTGACAATGGACAAGAAAATAAATGATAAGACAATTAATTAAAATATAATGCAGTTAAATAATTATATCTAGATAAGTACTTCTCATAGCAACACCTTTGACTTTAAATTTTAATTAACCTAGGTTGGATACATTCTTTAGATTGGCGGGACTTGTTAGACATTGAAACTACAATCTCTTTAGCTATAGTCATCTACTTTTCAATCGGTTAACACGTTCTTTATAAATACAAACAATTAAGTTTTGTGAAATCTCATGAAATTTCTCATCCTAACACTAAAAAGATCATGTATGTCTCCCTTAAGTACCTCGTTCAACCCCCTTCACTTAATTTATAATCTACTTACATGCAAGCTCTCTCTATTCATCTACAAGCGAATTATGATCATATTTATATGCTATCATGAATATATCAACATTAAGACTAAAAAATATAGATCACAAAAATATATTTCATATCACAAATTAAATCAAATTAATCCATAAAAAACAACCACTACAATTTTCCTCATCAAAATAATAAAAGAACTTTTTAGCCATAAAGCATATTCATAATAATAATATCAAAAGACAAAATTAGAGAAGTCATGGTTATAAGTAAATCTAGTTGAACTCCCTAAATCTGTTGTTAATTTGATTTAATGAGATGATTCTTAGATTTTGATTCTCTAGTGAAAATATATTTAAATAGATTGCCCAAGGATTGGAGAAGCCTTTTTATGGCTAACTCTAGCTTTTAGAGAGAAAATTTATGTTTTTATACATATGTTTTCACCAAAAGAAGGCTAAAGTCTCCTAAAAATTATGGTTTCCTCCCTTATATGCATTTTACTTTGCTTAAGCCATAGTCTACACCATGATTGTGGCTTCATCCATAAGCCTAATGATTTCTTTGGGAAATTGACATGACCTTTATTGTGATCATGTCTCTAAGCTGTGAAACTTTCTATTTTCTTAAAGATGAATATATGGTTGTCTCTCAAATATGGATCTCACTATTTCCTCTCTGACATACATATAAATTCCTACACAGTTATGGATCAAACCATGTCATTTATTGCACTTAATCTTTTTAAGGCACAGGCTATGACAAAGGTATAGACCAAACCTTATTCCTCTGAGAATGCAAATTTCTTCATGTTTTTGCTTAGGATTGCCTCCAATTCTTAAATAATGTCATCTCAATGTCCAATTTGCACATTCACCCTAAAAGATATTAGAAAAACTAAGTGAAAAAGGTAATATAGCATTAAAATCAAGTAAAATATTTAATAAAATATGTGTAGTTTTTATGTCTCTATGTTTAAACTTTTTTTTTACCTTAAGCAAATTGATTCTCTCACCCTTAACCTAAAAATAGAGCAATTCATATAAATAAATAAATAAATCAGTAGGAGTAATCGAGATTATCCTTCATTCATTCAATTGCGTTGCTTATCAATTAGTTAGGCTTTTAGTTACTTGACAAAAGAGCATTCAAAGACTTTTTTGAAAAGTTACCTAACCTTTGGAAGCAAAAGCAAACACTTTTGTATTAATTATCCCAATTACTTAGTTAGGTTACTATTTCAAATGACTACTAACACCACTCTTTAGTTTCAACCTTTTCTTAGGTTAAAGCTAGCAAAGTAAATTTATTTATGCTCACTTCTCTATTTTTTATTTTAATTTGTTTATATATTATATGTATTTGAAAGGATTCTAAAATACTTAGAAAAATTCACTTATAACTCAATAGTATGCCTAAATTATATAAAAAGAATATCACAATACAAATTATCCATTGTCACAGTTATTAGAGCAAATTAAAACTAAATTAGTTTGCAATGCTCATAACTATAAGGTTAAACTTATTAAATTACAAAACAATCATAATTATGATGTGTCGTCTTGGCTAATCTTCTTTCATTAACAAATTTTATTTCCTTAGAATCATTCCATTTCAATTGTGTTGACTTGATTGATCAAAAGCTTAAGTTTAGGTTTTTTCTTTTCCTTTTTGGATTGTACTGGTTTAGCCTATTTGGCTAAGTCACTCTTGTCTTCACCTAATCTGTGATTTTTATTGATCCATTTTTCAAATATAAATACTATTATTGAAGTGCCAATAAACCTAATCTTAAATTCCACTAAACATAATATTAAATTATTCTCACTTATCATTGTTAATGACATAAAATGTAAATTCTTTGTTCAAGTAATCATATATGTAGCTCAATATTATGAATCATGCAAAAATATCCCTCTTAACCCAATTATCATAAGTTTATTAATCATATTAACGAAAATTCATTTTTCCTTCTCAATTGGTTCCATAATCATAGTTATGGTTTTAAGTACTGATTGCTATGTCTATACCAAATTAATTTTACTGTAAGTGCGTGGTGTAGTTGTAGCTAGTACTGGTAAGTACGGGTAGAATCCCATAAGACAATGAATACTAGTAATTACAGTTATCTTATTATATATTCTATAAATTGAGTGTAGTTTCTAATTAATAAAATAAAACTTAAAATATTAAAATAAATAGGAATCAATGATGAGCAGAGAACAAGGAAATCACTTGGAAAACAATCAATATCAAGAATTAGTGTTTAGGTGATGAATTCCCCTAAAATCCTTAGATAATTAACCTTTATTATGCAATTGATTTATTAAATATTAGACCGTGAAAATTCCTATCATATGCTAATAACTCACTTTAGACTACTAACAACTAATCTTAGATTTATCAACTGATTTACTTAGGTTAAACATTCCAAGATTACTTTACCGATTTGTTAATTCCGCTATTAGGTTTAAACCTAATCTAGAGGATTTATGTCGACTTACCTCTAGGTTTGCAATCAACTCCTTTAAATTACGGTAAATTTATTCATACCTCGGATTTTTCAATCTCTATGTTATGAAATCAGATTATGTACTAATATTCCAGATCTATTAGAACATATATTAGATATATAATTGAATCACAATAGATCAATCAAAATAATTGCATTAAATAAAAGAATTAAAACATATTGTAGCACAAATGAGGGATCATCACACCTAGACATTAAAGATGTTTAGTTACACATGATAGAAAATGAAATCAAACATAAATAAGAAGAAGAACGAATAGAAAACAAAGAGATCATAATTATATATCTCCCTTCTTTTTTTATTGAATGTTCTTACAAGGTAGAGGTTTGATATTAAATTTTATTGGACTTGTCAATGATTTCTTCACATTTTCCACGTCTATGTATTAATATCACCCCTTCTGAATAATATCTATGTATGGAATTGCCTCTATAATTATGATATTCTAATATGCCTCCACTCAGTATTTAATCGCGCAATATGTATGCTAATCGTATTTCTGCTTACTTTCGTAAGCTAACCTATTATTCTTTGTTTCCAAACCAAACTTCAAAAGTCACTTAACTACCATATATTTACCCATTCTAACTTACCAATTTTTTCAAAATACAATCTCACCCAATTTAATTCACCATATCACAATCATACATGATGAGTTACAGTTATGACCTATTTCCAAAATCCATACCTCCACTTGTTCCTTAATTTTCACATAGCTAACGTTCGAATTAGGTTTTGAGGCCTTCTAAACATTTGTTCTCCTATGTCTCTAACTTTCATAGCATTAAAAATCATGTCATTTAAACTTCTAAATCAAGAAACATGTACAAAATATCACAAGTTGCTTCAACACAAGGATAGTATCAGTAACCATTTTCAATCCCAATTTTCATTATTATTCATCCATAATTAGGTCTAGACTTCTTCTAGAGAATTTTAATTCTATGTATTAAGATTTATCTCTAATTTGAATCAAACGTTTGAAGGTCTGTAGGTTAAATTATGGCCAAAACAATGTGACTGGTTCAAATTAACATAAGACATAATTCCACTACACGTTCCTCTCTTGTCATCTTCAACTAATATCGTACAAAGAAACATCAATGTAATACCAAGACAACATTGATCTTAAACACATCGATCTCAGTTAAGAAAACCTATAAAAATTAGAAATTTAAGCTATGAAACTTACCAATCTTTTGGGTATTTGATGAATACTTCAAGATTCCTCCAAATCACCATCAAATTGCATAAAAAAAATGACTACACTCTTCTTCCTCTCTCCTTGGTTGATGTTCACCTTTGGCTTCTCTTATTTTCTTTTTGGTCTCACGGTTACTCTTTCATCACTCTCACATTTTTGTTAAAAGAATGAAGCAAAATATCTTAAGTTTTGCTTTTTATACCCATTTAATGGATTACACATGTCACCTTCCTATTTGTCATCACTAGTGGCTCATCACACATATGTCATTACCTCATTGGTCATCTCTAACAACTGATCAATCCACTAATATCATGTAAAAAGACCAAATTGCCCTTAATGAGTACAAAATGGTCAAATTGTCCTTTAATGTATTTAATTGGCCAACTAACCAAATTAAACCTTGAAAAGATTCCACAACCTTCTTATTTCAAATTGACCATCAAATACTTTAATTAGGGTCAATTCTTATTGATTGAATACTTAAAAAAAATCGAATGGGTTTAAAATGTAACATCCCATTACTTATGGTAGGGTTAGAATGGTAATTGTGAGTGATTAATGAGAATTAGAAATGCATTTCCATGCTCGTGCATAATATGTCATACATATACATATAAATAGTGAAGTTGTTGCACATGAAAATAATTGTACATGCATTCATGAATAATTCTGGGTATAATTGGATGGATTTGTGAATTTTTGAGAATTATGAATGTTTTTACATTGGAAATATTAGTGACTAGTGGAAATATCGTATTTGTAAATGTTGGTGAATTTAGGAGTTACCTTTGAAATTTATGGAGTATTGTGAAAATAAAAATAAAAATAATAAAATATAATAGGGAACAAGAAATCAAATGAAGATTTGGAGATAGTTGGGGTGTAAAGATGAAAGTTTAAGGGAATTAGTTTCAAAAGAGACTAAGTTAGAGCATAGGTATTAGGAAAATGACAGGTATCACTTAGGCTTTTTGTACTTTTGCTAAAAGTAGGTTACTGTTCTTTGAGAGTTGACAGGTTAAGTCATATCTAAGTTCCTTCTTCATTATCATCTTCAAATTTTCTTCCCATACACAGAGTTTTCCATCAAACACCTTCTAAGAGATTTCTATGCTTTTCCTTCCATACACCAAACCCACTTTGCCATTTGTGTCCTCTACCCTAAGAAATACTAGAAGCTGGTCATTGTACTCAGTGAAGTACGAAAGTTGTGTGGAGTTTAGGGCTTGAAGATTTTGGAGTTTTCAGCAGGTAAGTAGTAAATAAATCCTTCAGAGTTGGGGATTTATGAAATAAATTTGATAAGTTACTGTCATCTGCATGAAAAATGGCATTTATGTGTTTGTTCATAAATACTGTGTTGTTGGGGAGGAAAATTTTGGTTATAGTATTAATTTAGTGTTTTGAAAGATTATTAGTGATTAGGTGTTGTAAAAGTGATTTATGGAGTTGTAATGGAAGAGATAATTTAGGTAGAAGATGATTTAGATGTAAAATATTGGAAGTTTGAAAATCTGGAAAAATGTTCAGTGAGTTTGCTTCAGTCTTTTAGCCACAACGTTTTCTCTAGTTGTCCAAATGAGACGATTCTTAATTTGGATTAAACTAGAGATATATGGTTACATTTCTTATGAAGAAATCGAATTTCAATTCTGTCTCTAAGAGTCTCAAAATTTCATGAAGTTGAGAACTGGGTGCAGTACATTGGGAGTTGAATGTAAAATTCGTATTCTGAATTCGGGGGAAAATCTGGATTAATCTAAATAGATTTTTGGCAAAGTTACCTTCTTGAGAGTTGTAGATATTTCTTTTATCTTTCCAACGGTATATAGTATGAAAATTTTGGGCATCTGAGTCAAAAGTTATGATCTTCATAAGTAGAGATATTCTAGAGAGCAAAGTAAGACAATACAAAAGTAAGATGAAGTGAAAGTAAGTCGATACAAAAGTAAGACGAAGTGAAAGTAAGACAATATAAAAGTAAGACGAAGCAAAGGAAGATGATACAAAAGTAAGACGAAGCAAAGTAAGATGAAGTGAAAGTAAGACGATACAAAAGTAAGACGAAGCAAAGTAAGACGAAGTGAAAGTAAGACGATACAAAAGTAAGATGAAGTGAAAGTAAGACGATACAAAAGTAAGACGAAGTGAAAGTAGGATGATGTAAAAGTAAGACAAACTAAAGTAAAACGAAGCAAAAGTGAGACTATACAATAGAATTGGTCTTCAAGGTTTGCATGAAAGTTGTAGATCTAGAAGTCCTCTTTATAATAGTCCAAAAACGAGATCAATATGACGTTATTTGTGAAAGTTATAGAAATCGTGCCAAAATAGGTTCAATTTGATTGAGGTCATAAACATGGTTGCTTCTTTTGGTCATAACTTCCTCTCTAGACCCCCAAATGACCTAATTCTTGAACCATTGGATTCTTAAGACATTGATCTACATCTCTACCACAAATCACAGCCATCTAAAATGAATTGAGAAAGATTGAGTGAAAAATTAGGACGGCTACAGTGAGTGTACTCTTAGATTATATGAACTGGGGTTATTCCACTGAACATACTTCAGTATTTTGATGATTTCGGGATTAGTAGACCTCCAAATGGAGTGATTTTTTATTTGGTGTAAACTAGAGACATAGGTCTACAAAGGGTATGAAGAAATTGGAATCTAATTTAGTCTCTAAGATATTTAAATTTCAGATGGAAGTTGTGCATAGTATACTGTTTGGACAAGAGCAGTCCAAATATGTTTGAAGTATATCTTTTGACTCACTGAACCAAATTGAGTGATTTTGGTATAAATGGAAAGATAAGAGATGTAGGAACACTTGTATAGAAGAAATTTTGACCTAATTTTCTCATTTTCACCTTCTGATTGAATGTGAACAGTAGACCCGAAAGGGGTGTTTTGGAAAAAAAATGTGGAAGTAAGCCAATAAGTAATGAATTGTGATTTCAAGTTCTAGTGAGGCATAAACCTAAGTATAAATTATATTTAGATGAGTTTTGATATGAGATTGATTTTATGATGGAAATTTCCTGGGATTATCATGAACGTGCATTGTATATAATTCATTTCATACATGTGCATTAATGATGTTGGACCCTATTTCCGGAGCCTAACAACCGGAGTCATAAATCTTGTGCTTATCACCCTGCAGGGTTGTTTGCCATCATTCCACAAGGTTGGTGTGCTCACACCAGTCAATCACCCGAAATACAACTAGACTTCTTCAAAGAAATGGTAGCTCTAAGTCTCTAGTTTGTTTTGAAGCCAGAATCTTCTCAATCGGAGTTTTACAGTTCAAGATATACTTAAAAAGCTAAAGCGTGTTCATACCCCAATCATGCTCTCCCAACCAACCTCTTACTTACTCTAATGCAAAATTTCACAAAACAACTCCACAAGATACTAATTTTCATGGAGAGACAGTGAAAGATGTTAGGAATCCTTTGCTTCAAGAATCACTTCATTTGGAGGTCGGATGAGGAAGTTATACCCGAAAGGATCGAACATGTTTATACTATCAATCATTTTGTACCTATCTTGGCACAAATGCCATAACTTTTGCTACAGAGGTCGGATTGATTTTGTGTTTGGATAATTTGAAAGAAGACTTCTAGATCTACAACTTTCATGGAGAACTTGAAGCAATATTCGGCCTCTAAAAGGATCGAAAATGGAATAGAAGATGACGATACAAACTGAGACGATGCAGAAAGTCAAACTAAGACGGTCAAACTAAGATTAAGCAAACTAAGATGAAACAAACTAAGACGAAGCAAAACTAAGATGAAGCAGAAGTCAAACTAAGCAAAACTAAGACGAAGCAAAACTAAGACGATGCAAAACTAAGAAGATGCAGAAGTCAAACTAAGATGATGTAGAAGTCAAACTAAGGTGAAGCAAAAGTCAAACTAAGACGAAGCAAAAGTCAAACTAAGACGATGCGGAGGTCAAACTAAGATGATGCAGAAGTCAAACTAAGATGAAGTAAAAATCAAACTAAGACGAAGTAAAAGTCAAACTAAGACGATGCGGAGGTCAAACTAAGACGAAGCAAAAGTCAAACTAAGACGAAGCAAAAGTCAAATTAAGACGATGCAGAGGTCAAACTAAGACGAAACAAAAGTCAAACTAAGACGAAACAAAAGTCAAACTAAGACGATGCAGAGGTCAAACTTGTAGGAAAATCCCGGGACGGACATCACATGTCCAGGCAGCGGAAAACAAAAATTTTTGTTCCCGGGACCTTCCCGATCCCCAGGATCCAGGTACCGGTATGAAACCATCAACCTAACAGCCAATAGAGACTGTCTCTAAAGGTGATCCACGCAGAGATCAGAAAACCTAACCGGGTTAAACCCTTTTAACCCGGGAATAGCTAGGATAAATTAAGACCTGCTAGAGCCTACCTTTATCCTGAAGAGCTTGGATCAGTCGTTGGAATCCTTGTTGGAGAAGAGAGAAACCGAAAATTACTTGAAGAAGAAGACTTGAAAACTAGCTTTTCATATCACTTAACTCACTTAAGTTTTTCTTCTTTCTCCCTTATGCCATAACCGACGGCTTCATCATCTTCAAACCCTCCTTATATGTGTTATTTAACATTTAAATGAACATCTAATAAGGAGAGGCCAAGTGGAAGGATGAGTAGGCATGTAATGATTTATGCCTTAAAATGATAAATGTTGAAAAGTCAACATTTTTACTCTTCCAATGCATTCCAACGGCAGCCATATATATATATATATAATTAATCCAATTAATTATATAATATATAATTACTAAGAGGTCCAGTCCGCCCGGGGTCGGTCCTACCGGCCCGGCGGGCCCCGATGCTGAAACAGCTCCGGAAACCTTTCTTAGCAATATTGATGTCGC
>JANKOE010000005.1:44041911-44075873 GCA_026284465.1 Erythroxylum citrifolium
AATTGATTAATTAATAATAATATTTTAATTAATAAATAGTTATATTTTAATTATTAATACTATTTTAATTAAATATAATATAATTAAATAATTAATTATATTATTATAATTAATTATATTATAATTAATTAATTAATTACAATATTTTTTATTAATGAACAATAATATTTTAATTAATGAATAATTATAATTTAATATTTAATTATTTAATTGATTTCACTGTAAATTTAATTATTGAAATTAAAGCTTTATTTATGAAATTATTTGACTCGCAATTATATCTTTTATATATTTTTTATATACAAAAAATTAAAAATATAGCTTTTATTTTTATTTCTCTGTCTCATTCTTTAGATTATAAAAGGGCCGGAGGATTGTATAACACCAAGGAATGAATTTCTTAGTTATTAGGTTATTACCGAAACATAAAAAACGAGTTAGAAACACGACCAGCTTTTAGTGCACATCAGCACTTGGATAACGAAGGAAGGAGATGAACAGTTGTGCGGGATTGGATGGGACTCCGAGTGCCACGTCGAAAGTGTAAACCAAGTGTCCCAAAAATCCACACAAAAAATACCCTTACAGCTCTAATTAAACATTCCATTCAAGGCTCTTTTTCTCAAAAGAGGAAAGAAAAAAAAATGGGATTCAAGGCTCGTTTTGTTTTTGAAGGTAACTCTTTCAGTGTATACGACCCTTTTCTTTGGTTGTGTTGATAGAGGATACGGTGTTCTGTTGTTTATTATTTGCTTGTGTTCCTTGCTTGTTATCTACTCCAGCGGGAAGTGTTGGAATGTTTCTTGGATAATTCGTAGAACCTTGGTTCATTTGATTTATTAAGTGCTACCGCACTAAGGAATATTTCTAACTTCTACACGCAAAAGAAAGTTGAAATCTTTAGTCATGGCTACTTTGGTTAATTCAGTCTCTCATTTGACAAATCCATTTCTTGACACTGTTAGAACAGCTTGCGGGTTCTTCTCCCATAGCCCAAATCTTCATTCATTTTCTCTGAATAAAGGTTTTTCTTCCAGAGTTTTGGAGTCTACCCAGATCACCATGTCCCCTAAAGATTCCGTGTTGACACTACCCAGTTGGAGGTCAGGTAAGCTTGACCCCAGAAGCCGGGAATTGAGGCTCAATGATGTCTTTTTCCAGCTGGAATATATGGTTGCAAGGGGACACAAGCCTGATGTTAATCAAGCAACACAACTTCTCTATGATTTGTGCAAGTCAAAGAAGATGAAAAAAGCAATTAGGGTCATGGAAATGATGATTGGTTCTGGAATCGTTCCTGGTGCAGCTTCTTATACTTTCTTGGTTAATCATTTGTGTAAAAGAGGAAACCTTGGACATGCAATGCAGTTGGTGGAGAAAATGGAGGAGTATGGCTATCCAACCAATACTGTTACTTATAACTCACTTATGAAAGGGCTCTGCAAGCAGGGAAACTTAACCAAGAGTTTACAGTTTTTAGAGAGATTGATGCAGAAAGGCTTAGTCCCTAATCATTTCACGTATTCTTTCTTGCTTGAAGCAGCTTATAAGGAGAGAGGAGTGAATGAGGCCTTGAATCTGTTACATGATATAATTGCCAAGGGTGGAAAGCCCAACTTAGTTAGCTATAATGTTATCTTAACTGGGTTGTGCAAGGAAGGTAGGATCAAAGAGGCAATTGGATTCTTGAGAGATTTACCTTCTAAGGGGTTCGATCCAAATGTTGTGAGTTATAATATCATTTTGAGGAGTTTATGCTACGAGGGGCAATGGGAAGCTGCAAATAACCTTCTTGCAGAGATGAAAGGTGAGGAACGCTCACCCTCGGCTGTTACCTACAACATATTGATTACTTCCCTTGCTCTTCATGGCAGGACAGAGCATGCTCTTCAGGTTTTGGATGAAATGACGAGGGTTCCTTTTAAGCCTACTGCTGCAAGCTATAATCCAATCATTTCTCGACTCTGCAAAGAAGGGAAGGTGGATCTAGTTGTCAAGTGTCTAGACCAGATGATTTATCATCACCGGTGCAATCCCAATGAAGGAACATATAATGCAATATCATTGCTCTGTGAGGAGGGGAAGGTGCTCGAGGCATTTTCCACATTTCAATACTTGGACAGGAAACAATTGGATTGGCCTACCCAGGACTTCTACAAGTGTGTAATTTCAAGCTTGTGCAGGAAAGGGAACACCTATCCTGCTTTTCAAATTTTGTACGAAATGACCAAGTGTGGATTTACTCCTGATAGTTACACCTATTCATCTCTAATTAGAGGGTTGTGTCTAGAGGGAATGCTTGATGTGGCCATGGAAGTTTTCAAGTTGATGGAAGAAAACCACTGTAGGCCTGATGTTGAGAACTTCAATGCTCTAATACTTGGATTCTGCAAGTCTGGTAAAACGGCTTTGGCCTTTGAGGTATTTGAAATGATGATTGATAAAGGATACATGCCTAATGAAACAACTTATACGATACTAGTCGAAGGGATTGCCCACGAAGAAGAAGAAGAAGGAAGGAAGCTGGCTGCACAAGTTTTAGCTGAGTTACATGCAAAGCAAGTGATCAGTCAAAATACAGTTGAAAGACTAGTTATGCAATACGACATTGATGGTTTACCCTTATGATGCATAACATAATACATGCAGGATGTGGACGTCAATGCTTCTGATTTTATATACACATTGACTTTGCATTATAACTCCAGGATGCCTGGAAAACTACTAATTCATGGATTGCGTAGATCTACACTAAAAAAGACATAAACCTTTAGAAAAAGAAGCTGGATTTGTCTAATTGGTGGGAGCATGTATATGTTTTCGGGGGCTGTAGGATGATTGGTTAAAGGTATTTGATTATGTACCAAATATATTGTTTTTGAGTTCTGCATTTATTACTTTAGACTGCAAATCCATAAAGCATGATCATTTAACTCATTCAGAGTATCTATGGTCCTCCCTTTTGAAAAAAAAATGTTTACAGTTCTGTTATGTTCATTATGTAACGGTGAAAATTTGAGTGGATCTGTACTCCGTTCAAGTGTTTTTGGCTTCTCTCGGTTGTTGGTGTATATTCTGGTATGTCACGGTGGAGACAAACTCTAGGAAGGACAAAAAAAGAAGTTATTGCTTGGATTGTATTACATGGTTAACAGACTTGAGTGGATTAAATTTAAACAACTATTTTCGTGAAGCTTCCGTGCACATGTTTTTGATAACTTTCTTTCTTCTTTATCGAACCAATTACCCCAATCTAGGTACAACAACCTCTTATGTAATTAAAAAGAACATGAACTCAGATTTTAGGAAGCCCTTGGTGAAGGTGCAAGAGGCCAGGTCCAGAGAAAAACTGGAAAACCAAAATTTGATGAACATGGACAAAGAAGGGGCATACGAGTGGGAAAACGGCAACCATGCTTTATTCGATAACTTGGGAATAAAATATACGAGAGTATGTTATGAGCAACTCCAAGAATAGATTTTTCAAGGGACAAGTGTGCTGCAAACGTGGAGTCCTTGGAGAAGGTTGAATCCTCAACCCAAAGGGCCCCCCACACCCCGGCCCGACGAAGCAACCAGGAGGATGTAAATCAGGTACTCAGTGGCTCGCTAAAGGGGAGGTGAGCAACTCACAGGCCTACAAGGAGCCCACCCTCAAAGCCCACAAGGAGCTCAAGAATGTTGCTCTCATACTGCAAACCGTGGGATTCGAACCTTACACCTTATAGCAAACTGAGCTACGCCCTGTGGGCGCAAACGTGGAGTCGTGATGGAATGTTAAGGAGCTGACGTGAATTCTCTTGTTTTCAACTGCATCTGTAGTTTTATTTGATTGTTCCTAATTTACTTATGTAAGTAGTGGGTAGTGACACATCTAGTGGATGTCGAATTATAGGAGATACTTATTAATTTCTTTGTTAAAGTTGCAAGTTGGAACAGAGAAGAATCAATATGAAATTATTTCCAAAATAATCAGTGTTATAGAGATCTATGAGTTCTTTCTTAATGAGCCCACCTTCACATTTCAACATAGGTCATTAAAGGAAGAAAACCCAAAAAATATTCTTCTCTCAAAAAATCCCAAGTTGATATTGTTGTCAATTGCCCTATAACTCAATCTCAAGTATAGAACCATAACAAATTGATATCAGAGTCAACAATTATGGGAGATTCATCTACTAGCCTACAAAACAGTTTGAAGCTTTTGTCAAGAAAAACCAATAGGATCGACAAAGGCTCCAAGAGGAGCGATAAAGGAATCAGGTTGAAATTTCCAATCGCATCGAAGAACTCTCACGAGAACTGGCGGCCACATGAGTAGAAGGGCAGCAGGGAGAAGCTGGCTGATTCTGACCTTGTTCGTGCCCTTAGAGGTCAAATCAAAAATAATCCAAGGATTGCAATTTAGGATGCAACCTCGGGTCGTTTTACTTATTTGGAACCTAAAATGAATGGACTTAAGTTAACCTATATGTTATGCTATGCAAACTAATTGGGAAAAAAGGGAAGTTTTGATCTTTAAAATGATTAACTGAACTAAATTGAAGTGTAAAAAGTATGTAAGATGTATTTTTGGGTTTTTGGGAATAGAAAATGGAAAGATGAAAACAAGTTATCAATGAGTGATAGAATCCTTTTGAAAATGAGCTTTGGACATCCTAGTTCGAAATTGATTTTAATGGGAGTAGTGATCACTAAGCTTCAAAATGATAAACCTTAAAGTACTCTTTAAGTCCAGGATCTTAATCAATGAGACTCCATTTCTCAAGATTAAGTGCTCTTAGTGTGTGTAGTCGAATCACCCAATGCAATAGGTTAAATGAAATCTCAATATCAAACACAACCATGCAAAATAAAAGAGAATCAAGAAGATCACAAATGAACATATATGAGACTTCATATATACAAACTCAAAGTTCTACATCAACCAATCCAAACTACACATAATGAATATCCAACATTTGATTAAACCATAATCAAGTAGCTCAACTACAAATGACAAATCCTAGACCTAGTAATTCATAAATCATAGCTGAACTGTGGATTGAACTACTCCCCTTTTAAGCATATTGAACTCCGGCCATCGCTATATCTTTAAGAGGAAGGAAAACGCCTAGCTACGCATTGCAACCGAAAGCCTCATAACTAGGAATGAATCCGAGCTACCCATGGTGGAAGTTGATAGTGAAAATGGCAAAATGAGAGAGATATGAGAGAACACGATGATGGAATGATATCTCTCGTGTTTTTGTCACTTATCCTGAAATAGGTTTTTGAAAACGGGTTCTCAGGTCAGGTTGTACAGTAAGTGAAATTTTCAAAAATGGTTCGGGTCTGGTTGCTGACTTGAAGGGTCACCATGGTGAAACACTGACTTTTTCGCGGTGAACTTTACATGAAAGGTGTTGGCGATATTTCCTGGAACGTCACCCGAAAGGCTTCTTACTTGATCTTATGACTTAGCAATTTCTTGCTCTTCAGTTTTGCCTCTACTTCTTGAATTTCCTGCAATAAAAAGCAATAGTTTGAAATATCAATTGTCCTATGAGCCAAATGAGTGCAATTACTAACTAATTATGACAATTGTACCCTAAAACTATATCAATTCAAAACAAGCACTATTAGACTAAATTAAGCACAATATCCAACAAAAAGAGCCGAAAAGTATAACAAAAATCATGAAAATATTACTAAATAATATGGAAAACTTGGATTTAATCAAATTCTCCCACACTTAGACCTTTGTACTCCTGAACAAAGCTTATAAAAGATCAAAGAGATACATGTGCAAAAGAAAATACCAACCATACTTAAAAATGAGAGCAGAATATAAGTAAAACAACTTTCTTAGAAATCAACTGAAGTAGACTGAAGGAGCGCTAAGAAGATAGACACTATAAGCAGTTAAGCTAAGAGATCGAGCAAAAGAGATTTCTCTCATGGTAAATTGTTTAACTCTCAACTCACTTGTCTTGGGATAATTTCACTCTAAAATCTGCTTAGTCCATTCTCTAGCATAAGCTTGTTATAATTCTACCTCTCCACTACAAGAACCATAATTTTGCAAATCAAGAGGACTTTAAGGGTTGCAATGATGGATGATGGCCAAATGAAATGGATGGAATAAAAGAAAAAAGATGAGTAAAATGCATTATAATTGTTCTCCTCATGAAACAAGCGTCAATTATTCTAAAGAAAAGATTTAAAATTCTACCATAGCAACAAATTTTTTTTGCTACTTTTTTTTCAACACAATTGAGCTCTATATTTTGAAACAATTGCTCAGGTAAATATCATAATGCAGAGTCAAACAATATTCCTCAATTGTTTGATGAATGGGCTTTTTTTTGGAACATATATGAATCCTACTTTCTATGAAGATCAATTTAAACTTAAAAACTAGAGATAAAAATATTTACATGGATATATGTGCATGCACTCAAAAAGATGGCTTAAGGGGCTAGCAACGGTTAAGTGTTTGGGGTTTGTGTTTGGGTGAAGGCTTTTGAAATGAACGCCTCTATCATACTCACGAAATTTCAGTTCATCAAGCTTTGATTAAGAATTAAAACAAGTTATAGAGAGATATGAAATTAAGCAAATACACACAAGTGAAAGACTTCAAGCTCTAATATCCTTCCAACAAGGTTAGTATATCAATTAAACAATCTCAAGGTTTAAAAATACGTAGTGCCACTTTCTTGGCGTACACTCACTTACCTCTCGTTGAAAACATTGAAAATGGAATTAGCTAAAATTAACTATCATTTAAAAACATGGATAATTTTTTCAAAAGTATATGTAAAACTTTGAAATTCTCAAAACTTCATCACAAAAGTATTAAAAATCTAATTGGAAGAATTGTTGAACTGAGTTTTATTCTTGGTCGCTGCAAATATGCAAGAAGAGAGCTTCGTCACAATCATTCTCCTGATATATGTAATGATATATATATATATACACACACACAAATGCACATGATATTCCACTTTCATTATTATTTTGTTATGACCGAGTACCTATTTACTGTCTCATATCTCTTGTGGATATCGGGCTCATTTCAAATACTGTCTCGTACCTTTTGTAGATACCAGACTCATTAATAACTAAGCCTGTAGCTCTTTATGCACATTTTTGACTAGTTACTTCGGTCACAACTCCTTTATCTGATCATGCATATTCATGTGATGGAATGCATTATTTCATATAATATGTAACTTTTATTCAAAGTGCACAGTCACTTATCATATTCATCAGATCTAAGTCTAACATTCAACGTACAGTTGAGAACACATTTCATATTGCACATTCAATTTGAAAACACTTCCAATACAATCCCGAATATCAAACTCCTCGAGCAATTGATGGTCTGGAATTATCACAATATCATAATCACATGACAGTAAAATAATGCATAAGTATGAATTCATTTCCTTATGCTCAAATTGAACCCATTCATTCTCACCTGAACAAACTTATCATGCCTTATAAACATAAACATTTGTAATAATGCACCAATGAATACATTAAGTAATTACACTTTATATGTATTCACATAGGTTCCCAATTCACAAACATTCGTAACTAACGCATGACTCTTGTTCTTTAAATCATATTAACATTCATAAGTATACTCATTCCTTTAACAACTCTTAAGTTTCAAATTTTGATTTGTTATCGAAACACCTTCCTTAAGTTATTACTTCAATTAATAAGCCAAATCTATTTAACCTTTAATCAATTTATTCCACATGAGACTAGGTTCTTTTTCAACCTTAATTAAGTCCAATTAAACCATTATAAAGTGCGTTAACCTTATATAGTCCAAAAAATGTACAAAACAAACCTTTTTCCCTTCCAAAGCATTTCCCACTACCATGGGAAGGCGCCATATAAATCTCACGATCAATCACCTATGACCCTCATTTTGTTTCCAAATTTAACTCCTTCATACTCCATCCAACACAACCTCACCAAAATCCATCAATTTTACTTTAATTCTACCTTATTCATGCTTCAATCCCTTATCAAATTCATGTCCAAATCCAATTCAAAAAATCATTCATTAGATAACTCACAAATCATTATCTTACATGCATCAAAATCCAAAGCAAAAGCTATCAAATAAGTATCATGTTCCAGACCTCAATTCATCATCAACTCAATACATATTCTATCCAATTCAAGCATCATATAATTCATATTACAACATGCTATCAAGTTTAGAATTCTTTTACCTATTTAACTTCTAAGAACAAGCCAAACTAGCCTTCTAAGCAACAAGCAAAATTACAAATCCCAAGTGAAACTAAGGTGCTCTTAACACCAAAAGACAGCAACATAGAAGATAGCATGTGAGAGCTTTCTTGATGCAATATCTTGCAAGAATTCTAAGTCAAAAATCTAAGAGAGGGTGGATGGTTTCGGTGGAGATGCCAAAATGAAGGTTGCATAAACTTCTTGCAAGCTTAACACCTAAGTTGTTAGGTGTCATTCTCTCAAGATGGCATTTGTCACCATTACATGTGTCCCATTTGTCCACCATATAAGCTACCAAATGTCTCAATTAAATTAGGCTACTTGTCACTCACTTATTGTTGCCACTTGTCAATTTATTAACCATGCCATTTGTCACTTAATTTTCCAAGCCAAATGTCACTAATTCATAGGCTTAATCATTCAAATTTTCATATACTAACTTGTCTTACCATTTGACAATTTTCCTAGTCCAAATGTACATTTCATTCATCAATTATCTAATGGTAACAATTAATTTCAAGTTACTAATTATGGTTTGATGGACCATAGATTCAAGAAATATGCAATTCACAGTCATATTAAAATTTCAACACCGATTACTTTTACTTTCATAGACATGTAATATTTCAACTAGGGTATAGTTTGGGGCCTTAAACCTGTTTTATAAAGGACCAACTAATATAATCGTAAGCTTATTTGAATCCACTTTTATAGCATAATTTGATGGCAATTTCTTTTGGATTATCCCTTAATAAGTTCTTGCAATATTAGTATATTGCAGAAACTTATATGGATGTGGATCATGTTATATGGAAAACCAATGTTAATGGAAGGTTTACTGACCAGACCTGTAGAAAGGTGATTGTAGTTACCAACATTAACTTAGACAGAACAGGTTTTGTTTGATTATCATCATCCTCGAGCTTCCATAATTTTATGGGTAGCCACACTGATTAAACTACCAACTCTTAATAGAATTGTAAAATTCACACACCTTACTAATTGGTGCATTCTCTGTAAGAGGGATGAGAAAATTTTCGATCATTTATTCTTCAAGTGCAACTATGTGTTCAACACTTAGAAAAGCTTTATTATAAAGATGCTTGATTTTAATGAAGTCTCATAGAACCTAGGCCAAATTAAGGATTTGTGCATTGATATGAGATTTCATAATGGCACTGCATGATGGTGTTTTTGCTTATCCTTACCATTTCTTGTTATTGTTATGTGAAATGAAAGAAATACTCGAATTTTCCATGATAAGCATCTTACTAACCAACAGTTTGGTTTCCTTCTAATGCAAAGGATAATAACACGTATTAGCATTCACATACACAAGGGATTGGATCTTCAATTTCTTAATTCTCACTCTGGAGTTTAACTTATTTGTAACTCTTTGTCTCTATTTGGACTATATTTAGCTTGTGATTAGTTTTCCCTTGTAATCATAAGTTGTCTTGCACTGGAACTCATATCTTATTTATCTTTTATGGCTTAATTTAATTATTCATACCTTTTTCACACAAAAAATATTAATATATTATCACCTATCTAGCATCCCTCTAGGAAAGAAACCTATGTTGGGTTGATTAGGAGGGCTAGTGATTTCTTCATTCATTTAGCTAAGAATTTGCCTACTATTTTATATGAGAAGTTAAAACACGAAATCAGTCTAAAAATCACTTAAAAGAGTTAGGATTATAGCATTTAACAACAAAGAAAATGAATGTTTTATTTATAAATTTTAAAAGCTTGCTCATAAGTTCCAAGATTGCTTTAGTAATAAATTCTTTAATCTTAGGCCAGGTTTTTAAATAAAATTTACCATTCAAACTTGTTTAATTTTATAACAAGTTTATGTTTGTAAGATTCATGAAATATTACAAAATAATTACTTCTATTTTTTAGTAACATACACCACCATGGTAGGTGAAATGTTTCAATAAATGAAAGTCATACTTCAATTCTCATTCTATCATATTACTTCTCAAAATCAAGTGATTACTGATTAAGTTTTATTTTTAAGTATTAACTATTAGATTAAACAAACAAATATTATAATTCAGGAATCAACAATAAAGTATTATTTACCATTTAATTTTTTGGGGAAAAAACTTTTATGAAGATAAAAGAATAACCAGAAAGAAACTAAAAATTATATTCAAACTAATCAAAAGACATTTTCATTTAGTTTGAAAATTTTAAATGAATTACTTCTTCTTGAAGACCACTTTTAACCTCGCATACTGGTCAACTCAAGGCTTAATGAAGTTGAAAATATGAGAAGAGAAATCAAAATGGGAGGGCAATTAGAGCAATTAATTTTAATCCCTTTCTTTAACCTAGTTTTTCCCTTCTAAGAG
Source organism: Erythroxylum citrifolium (assembly GCA_026284465.1). Classification (NCBI taxonomy): domain Eukaryota; kingdom Viridiplantae; phylum Streptophyta; class Magnoliopsida; order Malpighiales; family Erythroxylaceae; genus Erythroxylum; species Erythroxylum citrifolium. The sequence continues at coordinate 44,052,534 of JANKOE010000005.1, forward strand.
TTGTTTGGTTCTATTTTTATTTTTCTGTTGTGATTGTTAGTTCTCTTTATATTTTCAATTTCTATTTTTCTTTCAAATAAAACGAAAAAATTATTTGGTAGACAATATAAATGTAGTCATATTTTTATCACTGATAATAATTACATATTAGTTAAAATTTAAAGATAAATTATTTTAATTAAATAAATTTATTTTAATATCTTATATATTATTTATTGATAAAAATATTTTATCTCATTAAAATTAAATTTTCTTTAAAATTTAAAATATATTTAAAATATATTTTACTTATGGAATCAAATTTTATTTGAAGTTTATGTATTTTGAAGATATTTTAAATTTAGGTTATTAATTAATAATTATTAAATTAATTTTACTTAATTTACAAAAATTAAGTAAAAAATTAAGTAAAATTAAATTATTCCTAATTCATATTAATAATTAATTTTAGTTAATTAAATATAATATAAAAATAAATTATTCATAATTCTTACTAATAATTAATGTACTAGATAATTAAATAATAAATATTTAGTTGATAGTAAATCAAATTACGGAAAATACAGAAACTGAAAAAAAACTATTTTTATAGTTCTTGTAATTTTTGAAAATTAGAAAAAAAATAAAAATAAAAACATAAACCTAAAATTTAAACAAATACATTTTTCAAAAGTTGAAAACTAAAATTAAAAATCGAAACAAGCCTGAACCCTGAACCTTACATATATATATATATATATATATAGCTTAATTACATACTCTTTTCCCCTCATAGGTGTGGACAATTAAACCAAACACTATAACTTAATTAAGAAATTGGTTATGGAGTAGGTAATTAAACTTGATATCGAACTTCTTGTCTTGTCCAAGGGAAGGGAAGCGACCATGTAAGTAAGTCCACTTAATTTATGAATTCATCTCCAACCGCCCCTTTTTGGACTATAATCCTAACGGATCTCTGTCAGGTATAATCTTTTCTTTCCAGTTGCCATTCCAAATTGTAATAGGAATTTGAAAATAAACATGAAGCTAATTACAGAGAAGAAATCCAAAGATAACACGGATCTCAAAAACCCTTGATTACTCACGTACGTTCATTATAAATTGCTAATGGGAATAATTGTATCATCTGAAAGAATCTTCCGTCATCCATCACCCAATATGAGCAACGAAGACAACGCTTCGGCTTCGAATCCGCAATTAGCCGCTACATGTTTTGTGCCTGAAAGAACAGACGCTGTCGTTAATGACGGACCTCAAAGAACACACAACAGATTCAGAATTGAGCCGCAAGACTTCGATTCTGTTGTATCAACCAACAAATTGGTTTGGTCAGAGATGATGGTAAACCTATTGAAGGAGAAGAACCCAGAATTCACAAACATAACCGTCCAAAAGCTTACAACAACTTCATCAAGCGACGGAACACCCTTGATCATCATTCTCATGGATAACGAATACGAATGCAGAGTCGTTTCAGAGATAATCGACTTGTGCGATGACCACCAACTAGCTCTCATAGTCCACGCCATAACCCAGAATCTTCAACTCTTTGTCCATGCATCTGTCAGTAAACCAGGGTCGAGTTTGATTAAAAATATCATCCAAAAGCTCAATAACTCATCAATTTCCATGTTGAAGATCATAATCAGAAGTCTGTGTGATGGGTTTTATGAGATAATGACTGATCGCAATGGGTCGTACATAATCGCTCACTGCCTCGGCCTGCTCGATGCAGATCAAATTCAACCAATTTATGAGGCAGCCATTAGGCACTGTCTCAGTTTGGCAACAAACAAGAGAGGATGCATATCGTTGAACAACTTCATCGTTGGTGCACGGGGCAGGTACAGAGATCAACTCCTAAATTTAATCTGCGACAATGCGGTGTCGCTTTCACAGGATGAATCAGGGAATTATGTTGTCCAAAAGGTACTAAGTTTGGAGTGTCCTGACTTCACCAACAAGATCAGTCTAATACTCAGAGGTCGGTACGCAAGTCTGTCGATGCAGAAAGTGGGGAGCCATGTGGTGGAACAGATTATCATGAAATCGTCACTGGGGATGAGAATCGCAGTTAATGATCTTTTGGGGAATCGAAACTCTGCTACTGATAAGAATTTACTGTTACAAGTAACCAAGAATCGGTACGGGAATTATGTGATACAAAGAGCATTGAAGGTGACAAAGCAAGTGGATGGGGAGCTTCACCGTCAACTTCTGTGGAGCCTTCAACCATACTTTGCAGAATTGGAAGACGGTGGATATGGTAAAAATGTGTACAATTTGATCGTCAATGGCGTTCCAATTGACCAACAGTCTGTCAGATTTGATTTGTAATTTTAATTTGTATACCACAATGCATCGTTATTATTTATTCACTTTTTTGTTTATGAGAGTGGGGAACTGCGTCATCAGGACTCAGTAGAAATTCACATTGAATTACATTTCAGACATTAGATTATTTTTCAAATGTATTTAATTTTTTGAAAATTTTAATTTATTATGTTCAATCAAATCGTATCCAATTCGACTTACAGCCTGTTTGGAACCAGGTGAATTCAATTCATCTGTTTAGAACAGAAAAGTATACATGAATTGAATTCATTGGAGAAATTGAAACTCACTCTCTTTGTTAATTCAATTCAGCCAATAATTCACGTGACTTCAATTCCTCAACCCTGCTACTCTTCTTCTTCAGCTACTTCCTTGGGCTTTTAAGCAAGCATCCAAAACCTAAAGTCCTTTTATTTCCAAAATGGTACACATATGTTCACTTATTTAAATAACTATAAAAAGTGATTTTTATTTTTTATTTTGTTTTTTATAATTTATTATCAACTAAATATATTATTATTTATTTAATATATTAATCATTAATACAAATTATGAATAATCTAATTTGATATTATATATTTAATTAGTTGCAATTAATTATTAATTAAAACTATGAATAATTTAATTTAATAACTTATTTAATTTTATAATTGAATTAATAGATATCAATAAATAGAATTAAATTTAAAATATCTCTAAAATATATAATTTCCAAATAAAATATGAATTAATAATTAAATATTTTTAAAATAAACAAAATTTTAACTTTAAATTATTTTATTTTAATAAAATAAAATAATTTTGTAATTTATTATTAAATATTATATAAGAGATTAAAATAAACTTAATTGATTAAAAATAAGTCATCTTTAATTTTTATATAACATATAATTATCATCAGAAAAAATAACTAAAGTAATACTAAAAATCAAATAATTTTTTATTTAAAAAATAAAAATAAAAATAAAAGAATCTAAAAATCACATTAAAAAAATAGTAAAACCATATGCTATCTAGAAGCATATGTTCCCTTCAAAACTTTTTGATTTCTTTAATAAGATTATTTTTTAATCAAGAGTAAATATATCGCATGAAATAATTGAATTCATTTTAATTGTGTTCCAAAAAGTGTTTAAATTCAATTCTAATATTACTGAGTTTATTCTAAACAGTGTAAATTGAATTCAATTCAACCTCATTAATATAATTAAATTAAATTCAAAAGTTTCCAAACACTCCGATAATTAAACTATCCACGGTCCGATTTTCCACAAACCACTATAATGGACATACGCTTTAATAATCATCCAACGAATAGGTGATTGTTTGGCCCATTATGCTTCTGTTATATCAGTAGCTATTTGAGAAACATCAACAGAATGATAACAATTACATGGGTGATTGTTTGGGCCATTCAAATATTTGATAAATACCAACAGAGATAATTACTTTTGAACTCAAGACTCCACCATCATAATCTAAAACATACAACCAAATGAGAATATGGTTTTATTGCCACCTATTACACAAGCCTACTACCAGAAAAACATAGAAAATCCATATTCCCCACCTGCTTCATAACAAATACCACAGGAAAATGGGAACAATTCTGTATCATATCCTGTACAAGCTACCCAGCTACACCTCAAAAGATGGGAATTCCACAGCAGAGCATCAAAATAAGCTCCCAGAAGAAGGGTAATAAAATGAACTTAGAAAATCGAGTAGATCCCACAGATTTCTACCTTACTAGAAGATAGTAACTTGGAATTTAACAGCAAACAACCGAATAATTAAAGCAAAACGGAAATCGAGACCCCCAAACTATGACAATAGATTGTTTGAGGAGGCTCTGCTTCATTTACTCCATTTGTCAATTACTATGTTTCAGCACAGAATAAAACAGATACCTGAATATTGCTGATGCAATCACACCTCCTATATTCACTTGATGTCAAGACAGTACTGTCTCCGAATTCACGTGACCACTACTACCCCTACCAACTAATGAACGTTGAGAAAGATCATATAGTAGCTTTTTCTGGTAATCATTGGTGTGAGGAACACTTGCACGCAAGAGCTCCATGGGTAATTCCCTCTTTATAGCTTCTGCTGGATCTGGTAGAGAAGACTGCATGATACTGTCATATTTGTTTATGCAGTACTTTATCAGCAGCCCAAAGAACTCATCAAATGAAGCCTTCCATAGTGCCCGATTTGTTGCATTATAGTTGGTAGCATCATGAAGATCATTTAACAGTTCAGTTGCCCTCTCAATAACAGAAACTAAAACTACAGAAGCACCATTTCCTGAAGAGCTTCCAAGAGGACGAAGTGGGGGCTGCTCTGACGAGCAAACTACTGCTGCAAGACAAGCACTTAGTGAACCAAGGTCCATCTGGCAGATGCAAACTGTTACAACCCTTGCAAGATTATTTACTGTCTTTACTGCTTCAATATCAGATGGGAGACCACCAAACAAATACCGCAAATGACGAAAAATGGCCATGCAGACAATTCGCATAAGGTCACTGTCAGGAAAAAGAAGCTGAAGGTATCTGGTAAGTAGTTTCCGGCCCTTCGGAAGAGATACTATTCTCAAGAAAACAAGATCATCTTTGGGAGTAAGTCCTCCTGCATGGCCATTCTTCCCAAGTGGATCAACCAACTGAAGAGATGCAGCCAAATCCTCTAATAAAGCCTGCCTTCTGCATCTCACGTGGGCTCCCCCATCAGGAAGCTGATTAAATTCTATAAAACGGTCAATATCATCTACATCAAGCAGAAGGCAAAGGCCATCTTCAATTGTAACTCTAGCCGCAAGCATTGGCTCCTGTTCTAGGGGCTTTTCAGATACCTTTTGTTCAGTAATACCACCAGTAGATGAATTTGGTGGGTCAACTTCAAGAAGAGGGCGAGGCCGACGGATTGAGGAGAATGGAACTCTTCCAAGAGCATCAACCTGGAGAAACGCGTGTGGTTCAGTATTAGCACGTGCTTGGGGAGGAAGATCCCTCAAGTGAGTTGGGCAGAAATGATGTTTGAGCTTTGCCCCAGCTGACTTTTTAGCCAGACAAGCCTGGTGATAATAATCATCCACATATGGCTCATTGCTGTGTGTTGCAGCAAGTTGCATTCTGAGGATACTTTCAATCTCTTCAGCTGTCATATATTTGGATCTGAACTGTGGCCAACCACTATCAATCTTGTGGCTGTAGGTATCAAAACCCTGTGGAGAATAACGGAAATTTTGCCTGCCTCTCTGGACTGGCCTCAGTCTTTGTTCTCTTGGATCTGGCAGACCAAGCATGGCTTCAAACTTGCTTATCATGTGAGGTGATGGAGAAAGATGAGGACTAAATAGCTGAGGCTGCATTCCTGATAGATGACCTAGTGATGGCTGAATTGGACGATGCAATCTGTGATGTGGTGGCTGCAATTGTTGGATCATAGGTGGAGGCACTAATCCATTCTGATGAGGTAATTGTTGTTGTAAAATGCTGTTCAAGCGGTTAGGATGATCACCAGTACAAAAATTGGTATTACTGACCCATTGGTTGGGTGGTCGCCCATTAGTAGATAGACCAGAAGGAAACTGTGACAAGTTCCCACCATACTGTGGTGACCTAGGGTGTGAGCCAGTCAATTGAATCTGAGAATTGGAGAAAGCAGGGGCCTTCGGAGAAGATAACATCATTTGGGGACCACCAGAAAGATAAAGAACATTCTGGTGATTATCATTTGGTGAAGCTTGTGGAGATCGTCCACCTGGGGGAGGATATGAAGTGTGGGATGATTTGGGGACAAGAATTGGTTCGCTGGAAAAGTGTAGGTGCTGTGGAGGTGGCTGTTGCTGCTCGGGATAAGAAGATGTTCTGTACAAAGATTTTGATTCAGTAAGATGGGAAGACGGCCATCTTTTGCCATCCTGAATTCCTTCAGCATCTAGTAGCTTGTGACCAAACCAGTTAGGATAATCCTCCTCATGTGCCCATTCAGCAGGACATGAATCTGAAAGAAAATGAAAATTATATTTCTCTGTTTTTTCTTGATGGGATGAATCCAAACAGAAAGCGCATGAAAAATTGTATTTTTTAACAACAATAGATACAAAATAACACAAACACACAGGAAAAAGGGCAGGGTAACAAGAGCATTTTAGCTTCATTTCCATAGAATCCAGAATGCCAACTTACAGCCAATCCATCTCTCTTCCCCACCCCCTTCTCCCTCTCATTCCACTTGCACCCGCCCCTTTGCCCCCAAACAAACCCCTAGTGCTCCCTTCCCCCTCCCTCAACCTTTGTCTGATTGTTTCACCATAAAAGCCTACATCCAGAGGAAATCTTCAACAATTTTGTTTCAACCAGTGGTTCAAAACTTGAATAAAACATTGCGATATCAAGATGGAACGATATTGCAATGAAATTAAACTCTAATCAGCCAATGACCTCAAGTGGTTTCTGATTGCAAGTATTAGCATAATTAAATATATTTGCTATGTGCCCTTTCAATAACAACTACGAATAATTACATGATTTACTTGTGGTTACCACAACATATACAATTTAGCTTGCCATTGTTCATATGTTGAGCAAATATAAATCGTCTAGTTGTTCAAAAGATCAAATTAGCCAAATTAGCCCAAGTGTAATCAAGGATAGAACTACTAGAAAATATTATCAAAATTTCCAATCAGCTTTTGGTATTAAAAAATATTGCTTCTGCAATTCCAGAAAACAAAATACAGGGCCTATAGGCATCCAACATGTGATGACCCAATTTTACACAAAAAAAGTAACTATCGCAGTGCTCACTTCTAGTGACTATCATAATAGAACAGAATCGGGTAATAAAATAAGACTCCAGAAAGATAGAATCGAGTTCAACATTTTGTTACAAACTAAAGGACAACCCAACAACATGACTAAAAGGTGACATTTTGTCAGAAATTCAAAGTTCAAAGGAAATGATGTAATCACAATACTCACTTTCTCTAGAACCCCTATCACCAATTACTCCTGTACCTTTTGGTCCACTAACAGCCTTGTTCAACTGCAAGAAGTATAAATAGTTAGGATACCTCATAGTTTAACATTTTAACAAAATTATCATCATAAACAAAAGCTATGATTAGAAACAAAGATATGAAATACCCAAATATAGTAACTGGCGCCATAATATTATAGTTTTAAAAAGCAACCCATCCTAATGCTTGCAAATAACGCTCAACAGAAATGACTAATTAAGTAAGGATATCTTCTGGTATTATTTTCCCGAGAAACAAGACATCCTAAATTAGGAATGTATCAAGAGAGATGCCAAGGCATTCCAAAATCCAAAATTAGGATATATTCTAACAAATGTATGATATTCTGCTTCTGGATATTCATTTGTCAATCACTATGGAATTATGAAGAATTTCCATGTTCTGTCTTCTGATTAGGATTCATTCTTCAAGGCTATAGATTAAGCAAATTCTTTGTTCAACACGAATTTCTAGATGAGCAATTTGGCTATTGACCCAAAAAGTAGACCATTACCGAGCATTACAACAAATCTAATTGGGAAAGCACAGATGATTCACTTCTATCCCATTAACTAACATTTATGAGTACATTTACTTTAGGCAAAGTGGTGTGCAAGATGTCCGTGACATCATAATATAGAAGAGGAATTTTTTGTTAATTCTGTGAGTAGATGGATGTCTCTCTCTAAAATATTCTGATAAGTATGATTAACTTCAACATATCTTGAATAACCTCTAGCATTCCAGAGTGCTTCCAGGTTTAAGACAAGCCATTTAATGATTTTGAACCATACATAACAACCACTATGCAGGGTTTAAGCAGAAAAGTAACATCATTTACAAATCTTCCACATCTCTAGAATGCTGAGCAATCCCCACTGAAAGCTATGAAAATACAGCAGGATGTAAAAAATTTAGAAAGAGAACATCAACATTTTCCAGCTTGCAAATAAAAGCAACTTATTTTCCAAATTCTGGTTTCAGCAGGCACCACATAACTGGAAGTAAATACATTTACAATTTTTTTCCCACTAAATATGAGTATTATATACGTTATTATTATACAGCCTTTTATATCAATTAATATTAGTTGCCTGCAAGAAGCTAAACTAAGAAAACATCTTTACCTTGCTCACTTATGCTATTTTTCAAGCTTATACATGCTTATTCACTTGCTTAAATCATTCTTTCGACAGTACTTTTGCTAAAGGTATCATCAGATAGTTAGCGCTAAATAAATCAATTATTAGTACATTCTAAATAAACGTTTGCTACATTTTGTACTAACAAGTTGCCTGATAAGATAGCAAGCAATATATGTTAGCCATGGAGGGTCTGATTCAATGGTTGGACCGAAACCATTACTGGTTTATCATAGGAAGAAGAAGCAGAACGCTGAGGTGGAGAGAGAATGAATGATGAGCTGGAGAGTGAGGCATGCATGCTTAACCGTTAGGGAGAATAAGGGAATGATTGTGTAGGGTGTATGGGTACTCTAGGTGGAGAATGTAAGTTAGTTAGAAATGATGAACAAATCATCTTTTATTTTTGACATCAGTACATTGTACGGCCTTTGGCTGGGGAGCTATAGCTCTACGGAGTCTTATCAATACACATTGTCTATTTTCTGGAATTCTCTATCCTTACTCTATCAAATTGGTGCGGTGAGCATGGAACCTTATGACCAACACCAGAATAGAGAATAGGTTGGAAGTGGTAGAGAGGAGTCTGGGAGCGATGGAGCAAAGATTAACAGGGCTTGATGGAGAAATAAGTGAGATTAAATCGATGCTAGTTGCTGCGTTGAAAGGAAAGGCAACGGAAGAAGCATTAGGTGGGCAGCTGTCGATGACAGAGGGAGGCTCGGCAAATACCCCTGTTCCTGGGAGGTCATCAGCACGGGTAGTGACTCTTGACGATGTGCAGGTAGCAGCCAAACGTATCGAGCTGCCAAACATCACTGGTGTCGACCCCATGAGCTGGGTCCGACGAGCAGAGTAGTATTTCCAGATGCAAGAGACCCCTGAAGAAAAGAATGTCACGCTAGCTTTAGTGTGCATGGAGGGTCATGCTCTCCACTGGATAAGTTGGCTACAAGATCGAAAGCCCCTAATGACCTGGGAAGATGTAAAGAAAGAAGTGCTCACTAGGTTCGGAGGTGCACTGGCAACTAACCCTTTTGAAGCTTTAGCGGCTGTTCGTCAAAATGGGGTAGTGGATGAATTTATCCAGGACTTTGTTTCCAAGGCAGTGCAAGTCAGGGGATGTTCGGAAGAGTTCTTCATCGGGCAGTTCCTGAATGGACTGAAGGAGGAGATTAGGGCATGGATTCATTCTCATGAGGCTGTGGATCTCAATCGGGCAATGAACTTAGCCAAAGAAATCGAACATGAACAGGAGGTTTTAAGTAGGAAGAAGAGTGCGCAGCCATATTCTCATAGAGAGGGCTTTGGGTTAGGCGTAAAAGCAGGGTCAGTAATTGGGGTCAAAGGGCCTCAGACTATTTTTCAGGTTATTGAGGGAAGGAAGAGTGGGTTTGGAGCTGGGTGACTCACCCAAGTGTTGGACCAGCCCAATCTTGGAGTCCCTTAAAGGGAACCACCGGACCTGCTCAGTCTAGAGGGAGCAGCACTGGGTCAAGTGCTCATACGGGTCAGCCTAGTCTAGAGGGGTCGAAAATAAACCCAAAAGGAGTTTCAAGATCTTAGGGCAAAAGGGCTCTGCTATCGTTGTCTTCAACCCTATCATCCTCTTCACCAATGCCAAGGAGCATCACTACATACAGTGATTTTGGCCGACGACGATTCGTCGGAGGATAGGGGAGAGGTGACATTGCCGGAGATGGAGCCGTAAGAACTCCCGAGCAACCAGTAGTTTACTAATCTCGAACTTCCTTATTTTGCTCTCGGTGGATGCAGAAGTCACCAAACCATGAAGTTACAAGAAATGGTTTATGGAGTAGCTGTTATTATTATGGTAGACAATGGGGCGAGCCACTACTTCATCACCAAGGGGTAGCGGAGAAGATGGGACTCTATGTTGAACCAACAGTGAGGACTGGAGTGCGACTGGGAGATGGGCGACGAGAAGAGACTTAGGGTGTTTGCCGGAATGTTTCAGTAGAAGTTGGAGGTGCTAAGTTTAAGGTCAACTGTTTTGTGTTTCCTTTAGGTGGTGTTGACCACATTTTGGGAATCTCGTGGCTACAATAGTTGGGAGATGTTAAAGCAAATTGGGGTTGAATGTCTATGGAGTTTCAGTTCAGTGGGAGAACAATTAAAGTTGATGGAGACCTTTCTCTGGTTAATACCCCAGCATCAATTCGGTTTTTGCAAAAGTCAAGTCCAACTAGAGGCGGCATGGTGCTTTGGCAAGCTTCCTTGATAGAGTTGAACACGGCTGAGGGGGAACGTTCAGACGAACAGGAGTTAGACCTACAGCAGTTACTACAGAAGTTTGCACGTCTATTTAACGAGCCTTCGGGGCTACCACCAAGTCATGCCATTGACCACAGTATACCCTTACAGCAAGGGGTTACTGCTGTGAGTATAAAGCCTTATCACTACGGTCACACGCAGAAAGATGAGATAGAACGGCAAGTGTCTGAGATGCTGGCAACCGGGATAATTCAGCCAAGTTTTGGGTCATTTTCCAGTCTCGTTCTGCTAATGAGGGAGAAAGACAGAGGGTGGTGATTCTGTGTTGACTATAGGGAGCTGAACAAAGTAACTGTGGCAGATAAGTATCCGATTCCAGTGATACAGGAGCTACTGGATGAATTACATGGCGCTAGGTTCTATTCCAAGGTCGATCTACGATCTGGATACCACCAAATCAGAGTGCGGGCTGAAGATATTCCTAAGACGACCTTTAGGACGCATTCCGATGATTATGAGTTCAAAGTGATGCCTTTTGGGTTAAAAAATACCCCAGCTACGTTTCAAGCGACAATGAACGAGCTTTTCCAACCATATTTACGACGGTATGTACTGGTGTTCTTTGACAGCATCCTTATTTATAGCAAGGATTGGGATGAACATATGGGTCACTTGTTGGTTGTTTTGGAGATATTAGAGGAACAACAATTTGCTGTAAATGAGAAGAAAAGTCAATTCAGGCAGACCAAGATTGAGTATTTGGGACACATAATCTCAGTAGGTGGTGTATCTATGGATCCGGCGAAGGTGGCGAGTATACTAACATGGCCGCAACCTAGATCAATCAAAGGGCCGCAACCTAGATCAATCAAAGGGCCGCAACCTAGATCAATCAAAGGGGTGAGAGCTTTCCTTGGCTTAACAGGATATTATAGAAGGTGTATACAAAATTATGGGTACATAGCGCGTCCACTGACCGAGCTACTAAAAAAGGAGTCTTCTCAAAAGTTTTCATAGACAGCTGAGGCATAAGTAGCCTTTACCGTACTTCAGCAGGCTTTGACCACTGCACCTACACTAGCTATGCCCGATTTTCACCAACCTTTTGTTGTAGAATGTGATGCATCCGGGGGAGGGGTAGGAGCAGTTTTAATGCAAGGAGGACGACTAATTGCTTTTTACAGCAAGAGTTTGGCGCCACAGAATTTAGCTAAACCAGCTTATGAGAAGGAGTTAATGGCTCTTGTGATGGCCATCCGACATTGGCGACCATATTTAGTGGGAGGCAAATTTACGGTGCGCACCAACCATTGTAGCTTGAAGCATTTACTTCAACAACAAATTACGACTCTGGCTCAACAAAATTGGGTGGTGAAGCTTATTGGGTATGAGTTTGACATAGAATACAAGCTGGAAATATTGAACAAGGCTGCGGACTCGTTGCTAAGACGACAGGAAGATGTAGAGTTGTCTACAATTTCTTTTCCTTGTTGGACTCAATAGGCAGATCTCGACAAAGAAATGGCAGCAGATGATACTTATTAGAAACTCAAAATGCAAATCATTGACTGCCTTGCTGAATTCAAGAAATACAAGATTGTGAATGGCAGAATATTTTTTAATGGGAAACTATTCTTACCTGCTACTTCTTTGTGGATTCCTAACCTAATTCATGAGTTTCACTGCACCCCTCAAGGAGGACATTCCGGAGCCTATAGAACTTACCGAAAAGTGGCCGCCAATGTTCATTGGGTGGGGATGATGAAACAGATTCAGAAGTTTGTGGCTGAATGTCAAACATGCCAACGCAACAAATACAACACTCAAGCTCCCACTGGGTTACTACAGCCGTTACCCATACCAAATCAAGTATGGGAAGATTTATCCATGGATTTCATCACTGGTATGCCTCGTTCTCATGGAATTGATTGTGTTTTGGTAGTGGTGGACCGTTTGAGCAAGTATGGTCACTTCATTGGTCTTCGACATCCGTTTACTGCACGGTCAGTGGCTGAAGTGTTTTCTAAGGAGATTGTGAGGCTTCATGGAGTACCATACTCCATTGTTAGTGATAGGGACCCCTTCTTTATGAGTAATTTCTGGTTAGAATTTTTCAAAGGATGGGGTACCCAGTTGAAAATGAGCACTGCCTACCATCCGGAAACGGATGGCCAAACGGAAGTCTTAAATAGATGTTTAGAAACATATTTACGATGTTTCTCTTCTGAACAGCCTAGAGCTTGGAGTCGTTGGTTGCACTGGGCCGAGTACTGGTACAACACAAACTATCAAGGCGCTACTCAAACAACTCCCTTTGAACTAGTGTACGGTCGGAAACCACCCACTCTTGTTCAGTATTTGTCTGGAGAGTTTAAGATTGCTGCAGTGGCAGCAGAACATCGGGACCGAAATGAAATATTGAGGTAGCTACGCTATAATTGCTCAAGGCGCAACAGAGGATGACTAAGCAGGCCAATAAACACCGATGACATATTGAGTTCCAGGTGGACGATTGGGTCTACTTAAAGATTTGACCATATAGACAGACCTCACTTGCACAGCGAGTGTATCACAAGCTCACTCCTCATTATTACGGGCCATTCAGGGTGCTGCAGAAAATAAGTCCGGTGGTGTACAAATTAGCCTTGCAACAGAGTTCAAAGGTTCATCCCATTTTTCACATTTCTAAACTAAAGAAGGCAGCAGGAGACCATCAAGTTTTAGGTGAGCTTCCTCCTAATTTAGTTGCTGAATAGCCAAGTTTCATTCCATAGCAAATTCTTCAAACCAAGTCCTTCGAACCTCCTGCCACTTCTTGTCATCAGTTGTTAGTCAAATGAGCTGCCAAAGGACCTGATGAAGCGACCTGGATCAGCTGCTCTGATTTTCGGGGACAATTTCTTAAATCAGACCTTGTGGACAAGGTCTGTTTCCAAAGAGGGAGTATTGTTAGCCATGGACCGAAACCATTACTAGTTTATCGTAGGAAGAAAAAGCAAAACGCTGAGGTGAAGAGAAAATGATGAGCTAGAGAGTGATGCATGCATGCTTAACCGTTAGGGAGAATAAGGGAATGATTGTGTGGGGTGTACGGGTACTTTATATAAGTTAGTTAGCAATGATGAGAAAATGATCTTTATTTTTTCTGGATATCAGTACATTGTACAGCCTTTGGCTGGAGAGCTATAGCTCTACAGAGTCTTATCAATACACATCGCTTATTTTTTGGAAATTCCCTATCCTTACTCTATCAGAAACTCTGAAAACGTGTACCTTTGAAGGAGTACTAGGAATTGTACAGACGGGATATGGCCAGGTTTTGGCTGACATTCATAACACTTGGTCTTCCACTTAACATGGACAGTAACCTGCTTCCTGGAAATGGATAAATAAAAGGAAAATGACCATCAATTTAAGAGATATTCAAGTTAACAGTACAGATGACCAATCCACAAACAGAAAGTTTCATACACAAGTTGTCACATGATACAACATAGAAGAGTGTAAAACAAAGAGAGAAAAATCGTTGAATTTTAACTGAGACATAAAAATCCTGCAATACTAAAATCCCAGACAATAGTTACCATCACAACTCATTTACATTGATGCAGTGTTCACTGCTAAAAATCGCCTATTACGACAACCAAATTGTATCACTTAGCGCCACTTGTGGCTACTAATCTTTCATATCATCATCATATACACGCATTTACCGGAAGAAATAAATTATGTTTCTATCGACATGAATACTGCACCCACACGAGTGAGTGACCAAAAAGAAGACGACGTTGCACTGTAATTCCATCAGTCATTCCATGTCATTTGCAGGGAGAAGTTACTTTTGACTTTTAACTTTTTCACCAATCATAAATTTGCCCACTGTGTTATTTTACATTGTGGAATTCAATTAATTATTGATTTTGCATGAAATTTTTGTAAAATTAAAACGTAATAAGCCATAATTCTTTCATTAATGTTATGACTAAAGCTACCAATAATCTATATTAATTAATCTTGAAGGAATTTTGATTTCAACATATCTCAACCATGGAGCAATTGCAACTAGAAATTATTTATGATCAAAATGTAAACAGAGAGAATCAGCCAATTCTCACCATCTTATTTCAAGCAAGGATCCTTTCTTTTTTTGGTTTCATTATTTTGCATTTTCATACTGAAGTTGTCATTAAAAAATTATGTATCTTTACAATAATGCTAATATGCCAACCAATTGTACCTCATGATATACATATATATATATATGTATATATACTATAGCAGCTGGATGTGCTTTCTTCCAACATTTCACACAAAGATAATTGTGTTGTCCAGAATGCACCAGCTGATTTCATGCCACGAAATCATGCAGTAAATGGGAGGAACTGAATCTATGCTGCCTGTTCCCTGGATTTATGCACTCAAACTCAGTGGTTTCTTCATCTATAGAAGTTGCTGCTGCTGCATTGTAGATATCATCCCCTCTCATGGGAACAACAAAACTGTCATGTGTAGCACCAGACATTGGTAAGCTACCCTCACAGTGCTGTAAACCCAATGTGAGTGACACCCCACTGCTATTGCTACCCCCGTATCTCCCCACATCCGCCATTTGGAAAGTCATAAACCTATCGCTGCCACCATCAGAATGAACAATTCCTTCAGGGAACAGACCACATTCATCCTCTCTTAGCTTAAGTAATCCAAATCCATTTGCACATTCCGCTCGTATCCCATTTTGGACATTGCTTCTTGTACTAGAACCAGCCATTTCAACCTCATGAACATAGCTGGATTTGGAATCCATCGATTGTCCAGCATTGTACCTTTCCGTGGCTGTGGAACTTGCACTTTGCTGCATTTCTTCACCTCTATCGTCTGAGGACATCTTCTCACCCTTAGTTGCTTTCACTGCATTTTCAGAAGAAGATACCGAGTCCATCTCGGTGTCACCAGTCTCTTCTTTGTACATCTCCTCCACCATGGGCTTCCATAGCCGTACACGTGCATTAATAAACCAATTTGACACCTGAACAAAGGCAACAAATGATTGGTGCATTGGTATCATAATGCTACTTTTTGGAGAGATACGTTCAATGACGATATGGAGTTGAAACTCAAACCAATACATAATTTTCTACTAAGAAACATAATCTGCCTCAGCTTCAAAAAGCGTGGGATCTACAGGGATTTCACTTCTTCAAGAATTCAAACTTGTTCCTACACAAGTTGAACATTATCCAGATCTAGATAGTATAGTTGAAAAAAGGGCTAAAAAAGGAAATTTTGGGGATCGATTAGGAGAAGATATCAATTGTATTATGCCAATGCCTGACAATTCTTTTACCTGACTTCTAGTCAAGCCTGTCTGCCTTGCCAGCAGTATCTTGTCAGAATCCTTGGGATAACTGGCACAAATAAGACAAACAATTTACTATCACAGAAATAGTAAAAGCGTTTAAAAACAAATTAAATAAGTTCCAAAGTACTAGGACAAATGTGGCTAGTAGATTACGGGTGAAGAAAATGCTCGAACAGCCAGGCACGAAGAATTGATACAGAGCTTTCAGGCAGTCCTCTTTGCGGCCTCCAGGCATGTTGGGTCATACCAAGCTGTTGGAGGGCTCTCTGCTGTCTGAGTTGCTGATCTACGTACCGGAGACGAGTGATTCCAACTCCCTTACTATCTGAAGTTTCTTGCTCCCCAAGGCTTTTACGAGTTTCTCGAATTTGACCACTTATTGCATCACGCAAGCATCTGAAATGCCTGGAGATAGTCTGCAGGGCAAGTGTTGTGTATGGTTTTGCCGCCCCGCATCCTGCTATGACATCAAATGATGAAACCACAATCTGCATCTGATGATAATACTGTTTGTACCTTCTATCAACCTGCCACAGTTGAAACATTGTAAATCAGACCTTGTCTTGAAAAGGGTCTAATTCTGGACCATATCCGATACATAAACAGGATATACCAGCGGAACACCCGGAATATTACTAATAGTTTGGGCAGGAAAATGTAATTCCTAGTAAGATAGGAAAAACAAAAATACAATCATTTATATAGTTCTGTTTTTGTACATGTAGCCACTATAAAGGATTGCACCCTCGAGCAAACATTGTTTCGAGATATCGTTGAAGGCAATGGAGAATAGCCTTGCAATTACAAACTCATAATTGCAGCGATGTAACAGATCAAAGAATAACAGCACCATGCTTTAAGATGTACCATAAGAGAAATGTTCCCTGTTTTGATAACACACTAGTAGCCTGTTTTTGCTATTAGTTGAGTTTAGTGATAATTATGCTCCCATGTCTATGTCCCAAATCCTAAATTACTCTTTGAACACACTAGTAGCCTGTTTGTGCTATTAGTTGAGTTTAGTGATAATTATGCTCCCATGTCTATGTCCCAAATCCTAAATTACTCTTTGAATAGAATTCCAATTACACACTGACTACAGAAATGTTCATAAGAAAGAGTCTGTGACAGGATTGCAGAAAGAGGACACAAAATATCACTTATTTTACACATACAGGAAACTAGAAATTAAATTTGAATACATCACGAAACAAATGAGACATATTTCTTACCTCATCCAGCATTGCTAAAAGCTTTGTCAATTTGGTCTGCAATTCTTGTTTCTCAGCATGTGAAAGCTCACTTGCTGAGTTGCTGGACTCTTCAGGATTTGGAGCCCCATTCTTTGATCCATTGTCAACCTTCTTTGCAATGTTAATACCGTTCTCATCTGTGTATTGGTTTTTCTCTTTATCAGGCTGTTTTAATGCTTTTCGAACATTAACAACTTCGTCAAGCAGTTGTTGTGCTGCTTTAAGGTACCTGGAATGGGGAACGGTTCTTGCAACACTAGTCATTCCATAGGGTGACAAGTCTCCTTTAGTCAAGTCTTGATTCCCTCCTGGAAAACCTGGTGGCAGATATTCAGCATTTCTTGATAGTTCATCTCTCGAAGATCCATTTCTATCACCACTTTCACCCATAACAGATATATTTGGACTTAAAAATGAAGCAAAGCCTTGATTGGGATTTAGATTCCGGTAGGGGATGGAGGGCATTTGAATTCTAGATGAAACTTGGGTGCCAAGGCTGAGAGATAAGCCCTGGCCCTGCTGGTTCTGCCCACCATGAAGAATGCTAGAAGGACCACCCATTGACTGCATGACCAATATCTCATTTCTACTATCCCTCCATGCATCGAAATCATGCTCTCCAATTCGTGATCCACTAAGATTTGATATTATCTGTTGCTGCTGCGGGGTTGAAGCTGAAGCCTCTGCAGGCTGAATTTCAATGCAGCTATTTTGTTGCTGAGAATTTCCATCCAAGGCATCAGAATATGATCCTGAATTCATATAAACCATCATATTGCCAGGAAGAACAGGTGCCTCCACATAGGAACCAGGCAAATACATCATTGGTGTAGCTTCTCTTTGACTGTTGGAACTTGTGTAATAAGTAGCCATTTATTTACTCCCAAGTCATTCCACCTACATTTCAAAGTCCTCTGTTAACTGATACAATCAATGAAACAGCCCAAGTTAACAAAAGCTCTAAATGTGCACTGAAGCAACTCATGGCGCAGTCACTCTCACAAGAGGAAAGAAAAAGTACGAGGAAAGAATGGACGGATGAGTCGAAATGTTCAGTGCTTTAAATTTGAGTTTTTGTTCCACGTTCATAAAAGAACTGTTAATAGTTAGAATTCACCAAATAGGAAGGAATTAACAATGACTACGCATTACAAGTATATATGAAAAACCCTGACGTAAACAGAAGCCATCATTATGAAACTTTTGAGTTACAATAGCAAACAATCAACAACCACAGATTGTTCAATCATCAAACACAAATTAAAACATGAAGAAGAAATCCTGTCTTCAAATTTTCATCCACCACTCATGGTGAGGAGATTTTTCAAGGAAAAAAGAAATTTTAATAGAAAGGACTTTAAAAAAAAGTCCCTGTTTTTTTAAGAAAAGAAAAAGGCAAGTACCAGTAAGGCCAATAACCCAAAACAATCTTACACAAGGCGCTATCAAATTTACAAACTGTGGATAAGAAGAACTTTGAAGAGCAAAAACTAACACTTGAGAAAGATCCCGAGATAAACAACAACTCAATCAAGGATGATAAAACAAAGCAGGAAGCTAAGGTAGTTAACCCAGTTATCTGCAAATCCCAACAAATGGTCACTGAAAAGATAGAAGGAAGAATATTCATACCTTATAATATCGTCCACCTTCAAGCAGAGAGAGAAAAAGAGAGTAAACGAAGAAAAATGAAAAAGAAATACTTACAAAATTTTTAAAAGAAAAGCATAATGAAAGAGATAAATGTCGACAGAAGTCAAGCAATAAAAAATTACCTGGAAACCAGCAACCCCTGTGGGTGTTTTGGGGAACAGAAAATCTCGAAGACAACAGTCGATCGGCTGATACACAAACCGATCCCAATACAACATATCAACAACAACACTACACTTCCCTTTTCACGACACAATCCTAGGCATACAAATACAAGGACCATAATTAACACCTGGAAAAACATAAGAAAAATGAAAAGAGAAGCCAAAAATAAAAAGACCTACCTTTTTGGTTCTTATTGAAAAAGAAAAGAAGGTGATAATTGAAAGCAGCAATGGATTTTCTCACTGTTGATTTTTTTCTCTCATCATATATTCTCCATACATCACTCTATCGAAAACCCACGTGAGCATCTTCGCTTTCTCTTCCTCTCTAACACAACTACCGTTGCTATGCTTGCTTCTCTCTACAAAAGGTGTACTCTTTAAAGCAAATGATAGCTTCCTCTTTCTAAAGCTATCTTGGTTTGACCTTGTTTTTGTTTGAAAGCTTCTCCTTTTCAAGAGCTTTTTGGTTGCTGCTTGAAACTCCAGTTGCCGCAGAAGCAGTATATTAGTAATAAATAAAATCGACCTCCCTTGTCTTCTTGTTGTTATGACTATTGCTTCTGAGTATTATTGTTGTTGTTGTTTCTCTTCCTCTCTTATTCCCCGTCTTGTTGTTGGTGGTGTTTGCTTAATTCTGGGTTTTTTGGCTGTTGAGGATTGAGTTTGGTTAAGGAGTTCAATCTCTAACCACCAGTTGGTGGACCTAAAACCCTCCCTAAACCCCCGTAAGAACTCAACTCACGACAACCATCTCTCTCTCTCTCTCTCTCTCTCTCAGGCTGTCTCTCTCATCCTTCAGCTTGCAGGGTCTGGTTCTGCTTCAATATCCACCATACAATCATATTCTGTATTTTCTTTTCTTATTATTCCTCGATATTAACTTGCTTACTTGGATTGTATGTCAGTAAATATTATCTATTATATATGTTATTTCAGATTTTAATTTTTATATTGAAGGAGCAACATTAGGTGGCCATATCGCTCTATTTGTCCTTTAGTTCTAACTACTATATTTCAATGTATTACAGAAGTAAGGTCACCCACAGTGAGTTTCGCTTTTGGTGGATAGGTAGATTCCGAGACAGTTGTCCTTTCCAAGGTAAGCCTACGTCTACAAAAATTTGCACTATCATATTGTCAAAACCATTGACACGTTTTACTTTGTTTTTTCTCCCTTAGCTTAGATAATTGTCTACACAGCACAGCCCGCCTTAAAGAGCAGCAAGTACCTATTCATGGTAGTAGAAATTTAACATTGGAAGTTGGGTTTCAAAATTTTAAAGAACAAATTCTAATTTAGTTTTTAAATTTTTATTAAAAGTTTAATTAATACTATAAACTTTATTTTTATCAACTTACATATTATAATTAAATATACTCCTTAAACTCTTAAACTTATAAAGATAAAGCTATATTCTAGGATTAAGAAGTTCTAATTATATTTAACAAATTTAAATTTTATTTAATAAATTTAAACTTTAAAGTGTTATATACAATTTTTAAATAAAGAACCAAATTTATTTTTTTCAAATTTTAAAGGATTTTTTGTAATGTTAAAAGAAAAGGGTATATTTTTCTTGTATAGAAAAACACAATAAAAGGAGACCCGGATGAAAAAATATATATTCTTTTCCAAACATTAAGAGGAATTTAAAAAATCAATTTTGTTACACTTTGTTTTTGGTAGAAGAAAGACTTTATTCAAACTTGAATACTTTATCAAAATTATAATCATGTTTAGGGTACTAGATCCTTTGAGCATTAGCAGAAAGCAAGGGACAAGTACCTTGTAGGAGAAATGAGTAAGTAGAGCGAGTCCTTATTAGCCAAACCTAAATTTATTAGATAATTAGTAATAAAAAAATTTCTTCAAGGATATATTGGAACTTCATATAAGAAATAGCAGTAAAGAGCTAGCAATAATCGATAATGAGAATCATCAGCGTGCTCACTTAGATGGAGGGATGTAATAGAATCTAATTCCACCAAAAGCGAGAAGTAATTTCTATCAACTATAATTTTCATAACTTCTCTAATCACCCAAAAAAAATTTATTGAAGGTTAGTACTACTTAAAAAACAAGAGAAACCCATAGTCCATTAGATGTAATACATTACAAGAAAAATAGGTTTTAGCGACGGAAAGTGTCATCAGAGAAACAGTTGTAAGTAAATTTTGACGACAAATATTGTTAATCCGTCGCAAATTTAGCAACAAAATATTGTACAGTCATCGGTATATTTCATGCTGGAGTTTTATATTTTTATCGATAATTTACCGACGGTAATACAATATTCTGTCGCTAAATTTATGACAGATTCACAATATTCCGTCGGTGAAATTAACGATGGTTTTGTAAATTCGTCGCTAAATATACTGACAGAATTACAATATTCCATCGCAAATTTCACCGAAGGATATACAATTTCCGTCGCAAAATTTTATTTACAGATAACATTATTTGTCACTAAATTTTTACCGACGGAATACATTATTCCGTTTGTAAGTTACCTACGGAATTACAATATTCTGTCGCTAATTTATTGACAGAGTACTTTAATTTCGTAGAGAAATTTAACTATTATAAATTTCGACCACTATTTCTCACTTCCTACCCGACTTTCCGTTGATAATCTTTTGATTTTTTTATACATTTAATTTCTATAAATAATATAACATTGATTGATAATATAAAGTTAAAATTATTCCGATTGATAATATAATAAAAAATTATAATGTACACTAATAAGTATCTTGAAAATAACTGTAAATTAAGAATTCGTACAAAAATTTAAGAGTAGCAAAACATTAATCACATTCACTTATCCATCTAAGCTATGCAGTTGGTGAAGGAGAATGCTCTGACTGCTGCGATGAGATTATGTCCCTGCTCTTCAACTCATCCACCTCATTACAGAGCTGGGTTATGCACTCCATTAGCCTCTTTACTGTATTCTCAAATTGAACGACACACTTTTTTTATGCGAATCGCCTACTAGATTCAGCTGTAGTGGATGTGAAAGATTGTGAATAACATGTGTTTGTAAATAAACATAGGCCAAAAATCCTCCCACGGCGGCCCCTACTACCCACTACATCAAGATATGTCTGACTCTCATCAACAGTTTCAGAGTTCTGAGACTATCATTCACTACTTTCTTGTATTTGATCCTATCATTATAATTGTTTATGTTAATAAATGATATTGTTTAAGAATTAATATTAAAGTATAGATTTTACATACCTGAAGTTGTCTGCATTGGAATTTGAAGAAGATCACACCATCTTGCTTTTTAATGTAGGTGTGCAAAAAGAGTTATAGTATAGGTTTCCTGCCCATAGACTTTTCCTACATCAGAATAAATTGTTATAATTTAACTACAATTTACAAAACTTTCGGCAGAGTTTCCTCTATTTTTATGATATTTACCCCATGTTAAACAAAAAGATTTACTCAACAACACAGTCATTAATGGCACTAGACATTTATAACATTATTATTCTTCATAATACACATATATTTTCATTCTAAATTTCATACATGAAATTACATTGAAATCAAATTTCATATATCAAAGTACAAAAATGAGAATATAAATGTAAAGTTTTGATACTTATAAGTTTCTTTGCGTGCTCTTGGTGGGTCATAGATCCTCTATTATGTACGTGTAGACTCTCTCCCTCCGATTCTCCATGTCTGTTTGTAGAATTGTAATCTGGAATGGACATTGCCTTGATGCTCAATACTGTTGCCAACAACTCTATTTTTCTTCAGATATATAAGGAGGTCGTATACCATTCTTGTATATCGAACCAAGAAAGTCTTTATAATGTATACGAACTCCCCTCTCTCATACAATATAAATTACAACATCAAATTTTGAATCCCAAGAAAAATCTTTCTGAAAAAAACAAAAAACACATTATAATTACTTATGAACTACAATATTTATCTAATTAATGTATAAAATTAGATAAAATAAAAAAGATTAAATAATATATTTTTGTATCTCAAACTCTTGATAATAAAAATCCTTTGTTGCCTAATAGATATTCTTCTATACATAACCCTCAAGATCTATCCTCTCCTTTCTCGTTAGGGATGGCAACGGGGCGGGTATGGGTCGAGTATGCCATCCCCCGTACCCGCCCCATGAACCAGCCC
>JANKOE010000005.1:44181451-44191752 GCA_026284465.1 Erythroxylum citrifolium
TCCCAAATTGTACCTAAAATCAAATATGAATTAAAGTGAGTATCTTAAGCATTTTTGTATTAATAATCGCTAAGTGAAAATAATTAAAAATATCAACAATTAAGCACATATCATATGTTCAATGGAATAACACCAGTTCATAATGCTTAAGAACACACTCACTGTACCCGTCCCATGCTTTTCACCTAATCTTTCTCACTTCAGTTCAGATGGCTATGATTCTTGGTAGAGATGTATAGTAGTGTCTTATGAATCCAATGGTTCAAGAACCAAGTCATTTGGAGGTCTAGAGAAGAAGTTATGGCCAAAAGAATCCAACATGTTCATATCTTTATTCATATTGTACAATTGCTATAACTCTCACTACAAATGTCAGATTGACTTTTTTTTTAGACCATTGGAAAGAGGACTTCTAGATATACAACTTTCATGTAGACCTTGAAGGCCAATTCTATCGTCTGACTTCTGTATCATCTCGCTTTTGCATCGTCTCACTTTCCTTTTGTCTCATTTCTATCGTCTCATTTCCATCGTCTCATTTCCATCGTCTCATTTTCTTCCGTCTCATTTCTTCCGTCTCATTCCTTCCTCTCATTTTCTTCCGTCTCATTTCTTCCGTCTCATTTTTTCCGTCTCATTTCTATCGTCTTATTTTTTTCCAGAACGTTTCCACTTATAAGGATCATAACTTTTGATTCTGATGTCCACAATTTTCATACTATATACCATTGGAAAGATAAAAGAAAGATCTACAACTTTCCAGAAGGTACTTTTGCTAAAATCTATTCATATAATTTCCAAATTTTCCCCTAAATTTCGAAGACGAAATTTTCCATTCATACACCAACGTACTGCACCAAATTCTTAACTTCATGACAACTTTCGAGATTCTTAGAGACAGAATTGAAATTCAATGTCTTCATAAAAAATCTAGCCATACATTTCTAGTTTAATCCAAATTAAGAATCATCTTGCTTGGATAACTAGAGAAAAAGTTATGGCTAACAGACCGAAGCACACTCAGTGAATATTTTCCAGATCACTACTAATCTTGTTTCTAAATCTTTCGTTATCACAATTCATACCAAGATCACTCTTTCTACTCCTTCTACTCCCCATTTTCAATAAAATCATATTTAATATCATTTATACCCGGAAGTTGTCAAGGAATGCATGTACCACTTTTTATACGAAAACATTCAGTATTTAGGTGCATGTATGCTAACATGATGCATAAGCAAGAAAATGCATTGTCTTAATTTCTTTTTAAGCTCACATGTACTGAAATTTTGGGTCCTAACCCTTAATATGAGGACGGGATGTTACAAATGGTGTCCTCATTAAATGGTTTAATGGTATTATCATTAAATGGTTTAATGGTTGTCATTTAATATTGGCATACAGAAAAACATATCAACATTTTAGCATTATTTTGATTAAAGGAGTAAATGCCTTTGATGCTCTCTCTTCCTTCTTTCATCTTGCAATCGAAAATAAGAATATCATTTTTTTTCTTTTCATCTAGCCATATTAAACAAATGTGAATGTTTCATTTATGGCTCTCTCTTTCATTTTTGATTAAGAGAATGAAGTGGTGCAAAAGTGACCTCTCATTCTTCCTTTGCCGAAATTGGTAATGAGAAGAGTCTCGGAAAACCTCTTCAATATTTCTTCTCATTTTCTACCAAATGGTCTTGTTAACCAAGTTGTCTAAGGAGAACAAGAGGTAGATCGGATTGGTTGAGGATACAATAGCAAAGGAGTCAGTAATATTTCAATCTTGCTTTTATGCTATTTATTTTTCTAATACCTTATCATGTATGGATTAACCATGATGATTTAGTTATTATGCTTCCGCTGCGTTTTGATTTCAGAAAAAGTTTTTGAATTATATCGTTTGGCCAAATCTAATATGCTTTTTTTTTCGATCTGACACAAATATGTGTCTTCCATCTAGTGTTAAAAAATGGAAGCTCTGATATATTTATATTTTAGTTATAGTTCACTATATTTAAAATAATTTTCTTAATTTTTAATAGAAATATAATCTATTTTTAAGATTAAAAATAAGACATTTTATTTTTGTTTTAGTTTCAATCCAACTCATACAAATAAAAGAAAATCACAAAACTTATTTTATTTTGATTTTTAGTATTATTTTTTTACAAATTAGTTAGTATTAGTTAACAAAAGGGTTAAAATATTAAGGATACTATGTGTTGTTGTTGTTTGTTATTAAATAATTCAATCAGTTTCTTCAACTAATTTTTATTAAATTTTTGATAAAAGTATAAATTATATTTATGATATTCTTATTTACTTAACATTTTCTAGTACTAATACAAAATTAATTTTTAACATTAGAAGATTAAATTACATTTATTTTAGTATTATAGTCTTATACCTTTTGATCTCATTATATAACTCTTTTTATTAAAATAAATTTAATTAAATGATTTGTTTGTAATAAGAAGTATTGACTATTCTTATGTCTTAAATTTTTATGTTTTTTCATGTTTATTAGTTTATAAAATCAAGATCTTTCTCATGCTAAATTTGAATTGATTTTAGGCTAAAGAAACCATTTATAAATTGACTTATTTTAATAAAACCAACTCGCATTATTCACCCTAGGTTTTAGATTTAGAGGGTAGCGAAGTCCAAACTCGTCTATCCTCCACAGCCTGTGACCTTGCATGTCCGGGCGAGAGATAAGCTACCAGTTATCTCCCTTGTAGCATATTAGTAACAAAAATAGAATGGCGATGAGAATAGCTTCCACCAACCTCATAGCTCCTAGCTCGTCACTGATATCGTGTTTGTCCCAATTCTCACGTGTTATGGTTATTAGAAACAGGAGATTTTCATTCTCGGCTTCCAAGATAAGCATGAGCTTGAAAGCCGGCATCGTAGGGCTCCCTAATGTTGGCAAATCCACTCTCTTCAATGCTGTTGTAACGTTCTTTTCATTGCCTCCTCCTATTGTTATTCCAATAAAGCAAATGTTTGAGTCATTGATATTTTATCTGCTGGGAAAGATGGAATTTTTGGCTTTTCATTTGGTGATACTTCCTGGCATCAGTTTCGCATGAACCTCTTGTAGCATTTGATAAGGCTTAGTTTGTGCAAACATAAAGGGGCAGTACAACATCGTGCATTAGTCATTATGTTTGCTAGTTGCAGGATCTGACCATCATATCGTCTATCCGCTGCTATGAGCTTGCCCTTTACTTCTTTAATGTATGTCAACTAAATAATGGCATAATCCTCTACTTTAATGAGACTGTTAGATTCATATAGTTTCATGAATTTGGACGACTCTTCCATCGTTTAAATTGCATTTTTCTTTTGATTGATTGATATGGTTACTGACTCTTGTAGGTGGAGAATGGAAAAGCTCAAGCTGCCAATTTCCCCTTTTGTACCATAGAACCAAATGTAGGGATTGTTGCAGTTCCAGATCCACGACTCCATGTACTTTCTGATCTCAGCAAATCTCAACGTGCAGTCCCAGCATCCATAGAATTTGTGGATATTGCAGGGCTTGTTAAGGGTGCCAGTCAAGGCGAGGTTGCTTCAGTTCTTTTTCTGATGTTACTTTGTTTTTTTACCAGTGAACTTGGATATTTCTTGCTTAGTTTCCCTTTTTCACTTGTATCTGGACTTTCTCTTTTTAATTCTGTAAATGTTTTTTCTTTTGAATAATCTTGTAGGGATTGGGTAATAAGTTCTTGACACATATCCGTCAAGTTGACTCCATTCTTCAGGTTTTTGTCTGTGCTTGCTCATATTTATGTTCTGTTGCAGCTAAAATAATTTCTTTTCATGAATTGTGATATCAATAGTAGTATGATCCAGAATAGTTTCATTAAGTCCAAACCTTCATAAGACAGGCATTGATATATATTAAGTTATGCTTGGCATAGCAGTCCAAGGAATTCAAAGGCTCTAAGGGCTGGGACATCTGAATTACTTGTGTGTTGGGCTCAAAAAAGGTGGTCATCTCAGTTAAGCAAGATATCTTTAATAAAAAATAAATTTGTGCAAAATTCAAATTAACATTGCACATGTTTATTATTCCTGCATTACGTATGCTAATAATTCTTGATCTTTTTATACCACGTCAAGAATTATTTATAATTTGGGTAGACTTGCAAGTATGGAACTAGTTAGAGATATAACAACCGTGTTTCTTTACTGAACTGTTATTTCTAATGCTGACCAACTCTTTTGTTGCAATGGCTGAGTAATTGTTGAATATGGTCAGCAAAATGTTATTATCAGCATTCATATCATGATGAGAGTAAAATATTCAATAGCATCATATGTGACGTTGCTCTTGCTGTATACCATGAATGAGAATTGAAAGTGAAAATTTTGAATTTAGTACTTAATTGGACCTAGTACACAATAATTCTTACCAGACAATGTGTTGTATTCGAATCGCTACTTCGGACGCAAGCAAGGAAGCGCTAACCTATACCTATACGATTCCTATTCTTATTGATATTGATCAATGAGGGCTAAGGACCGTCCCTTTTGGTTTACCAAGTCGGTATAGGAGGAAAAAACAGGAAAATCAGAATCGGTTATCTAGAGTTATAAAGAAATAGGCTCATCAAGGACCTGCGAAGTCAGAAACTGCACTGGATCCAATCTTAGTCGATTCCATCCATTAGATAGACTAGCCTCGGGAAAGATAAGAGGAATGAATCCCATAATAGTCAAGTAAGAAAAGAAAGCACCTATTTTCTTAACCTTTTGCAATATGAGTTAAATATGTTGAGAGAAAATGATGTATTTCTACAAGAGAGAGTAACAAGAGACCACAAGTAAATAGTAATCACATATTATTTCTCTACCGTTGTGTAAGCCTCGATGATAGCATTGCATTAGGTTCATATTACCTTGTATCTTTGGCCTTTTCTTTTTCTGGTCCCAAATAAAATCGATTGCTGCAATCTTTATTGTTGTTATATCTTTACGAGGTTTCTGCATATCATTGCTGGACATGAAGTGACACTGTCACTGATTAGGCAGATACATAGTGATTGATTGTCATTTCAGGTTGTACGCTGTTTTGAAGATAATGACATTGTCCATGTGAATGGAACGATTGATCCCAAATCTGATATTGATGTGATCAACTTGGAGCTTGTTTTCTCAGATTTGGAACAGGTACGGAGGACTGAACTTGTCTTATATGGTAGTGTGTGTGTGTTTGAGTGAGAGACAGAGAGATGATTTTCCTCATTCATAACCTAATTGTTTTCTGAACCATTGATTTCACTTTTCTAGACTTCATTATTTTTGGCTATTACATTCATTGCTGCACTGAGATTTTATGAATTGATTGTTTAAGAAAATTTGTTATATATCCTAATAGGTCATGTTACAGTGAACTTATATTAAAGTCTCTTCAACTTGAAAAGTTCCTCTATGATGAAATAAACCATTGTAAGGTAAGCTAATGAACCTAAATTTGCATCATTTACAAGAAATGCAGATTGAGAAAAGATTGGACAAACTCAAAAAGGGAAAGGCAAAGGATTCACAGTCCAAACTGAAGGTAAAGGCAATGTTTTATTAAATTTAAATATGTGGATTGCTGTACTGCCTACTGAATGTGGATGCAACCTATAGGATGGTCAAAGAGAGTACCACAAGATAAAAATGGTGGGAGATGAAAATGATCCTAAAATCTTTGTTTCCCTCAGTTTTGGAGGGATAAGAAAGCTTTTCTTTAAAAATGGTGGGCTCAGGACCTAACAATTTGGGAGGTTTGCAATCATGAGACTCTTCAACTCTATGAAACAAAGAGTGCCAAGTTTAATGTATGGGCCGGCTTGGAAAAGCTATCACTGATAGGCCACCATTAGTGGCTTCGAGATAGCCTGATGGAAACAGGGAGCCTGTGAACAAATTTGAACTGGTTATTACTGAAAGATATATTTGAAATTGAAATATGGATGGCGTATTGACTTTTTCCAGTTGGTGGGGATAAAGATGATTTGAAACTGTATCCAGATGGTACTTGGGACCTCAGTGTTTGAGTGGCCTTCTGACATGATGTCAACAACATTATCTCCATGTCTTTATATGGATAAAAAGATAGAAATTCTGGAAGGAAAAGTAGACGGATAAGTAAAAAGCATTGTCTTACCGAATTAATATTTGTAATTCTTTCAGGAGGAAGCAGAAAAGAAAGCCTTGGAAAGTATTCAGTCAGCACTCATGGATGGAAGACCAGCACGATCTATTCCATTATCGGATTTTGAAAAGGATTCTATTAAGCATCTTTCCTTGCTAACAATGAAACCCGTTATATATGTGGCAAATGTTGCAGAATCTGACTTAGCTGCACCTGAAGAAAATCCTCATGTCAATGAAGTGATGAAACTTGCATCTGACTTGCAATCAGGACTAGTCACAATTTCTGCTCAGGTTATTTTTTTAAATCATTTTCTTGGATTTGTCGCTCACTTTTTCTATATAAAAAGCTTCTGGTTTTGGTTTTTGTGCTTATATGATGCAAATAATAGGGTGAAGTTTACTATTGCAGGTTGAATCGGAGCTTACTGAGCTTCCCCATGAAGAAAGAACTGAGTATTTGAAATCTCTTGGCGTCAGTGAAAGTGTTCTTGGGAACCTCATAAGGGCAACATATAGCCTTCTAGGTCTTCGTACGTACTTCACTTCTGGTGAGAAGGTGAGGAAGAATATTTAACAAACCATGAAAAACATTGAATAAACTTTTAAACGGTACTTTATTGTTTTCTGCAGGAAACAAAGGCATGGACTATTCTTGCAGGTTAGCCTAACTTGCTGGTTGCTTTTGTCTGCCTTAATAAATTGCTTGTAAATGGTCTAGTTATTCTTTGGAAAACTTGGTTATTGAGTATCTCAGCTAATAGCTGTGTGCTGGAGGACCATAAACTTATTTCATTCTTTATGTGGCACACAGAGTTCAGTTGCGCATTTCATGTTGTTGAAAACTTCCTGTGTGAGGGATTCCCATACAATCCTTCTTGATCTTAAGGTGATTATTTTCTAAAATTTTTTTCTTTCTGATTCAGGAATGACAGCACCTCAAGCTGCCGGAGTCATACACTCTGACTTTGAGAAAGGTTTTATTCGGGCCGAGACAGTAAGTATCACAGTTTAGTTGTAAGTAATCATATTAAGATTCTTGACAATGCTGCTTTCCAATCTAAGTGGTTAATTTGTGTCCAAACACTTGTTTTAAAGTTTCGAATGCATCTTTGGAGTTCTATCAGAATTATCTAAATGCAGCATCTATCACAGAACCAGACTTGCAATGTTAATTGGATATTCATGGGCTTTTTGGAAAGAGTTCCATATTTTGCGAATTAACAAAATAACTTAGTGAGTTCTATTTTATCATTTGTAATTTTTATTAATTTTATCGTTGGAGTAATATTCTCTGCAGACTTTCAAGTTTTCTTGTGTAGAGTTCTTTCTTTAGTTTACTTCATTGAAGTTTTTACTAATTGAAATATAGCAAGCAGATCCTTTATGTCAACTGCATTAAAAATTTTCTTGTATTTTTCAGTTCTTACTTTATTATGTATTTTTTTACAGTAATATATTTTACTAGAAAAAACATTAAGAAGGCTGGCATAGTAAAGTACAACTAGTGGACTTACATTTTATTTTTCACCGTATCCCTGACAATATTCATGTCAAGGACTTGATAAACATTATGTTAATAATACTCGGACTCAAATAAATGAAAAATTAAAAGTATAGAATTAGAAACATGTGATAACTGGGTTAAAAAGAAACATGGGTTAATAAACATCTCAGTGCTCATAGAATGTACTATGTGGCTTTTCCTGTTAAGTTTCCTCCAGATCTCACTCATAACTGCAAGATATCTTCTTACTTAAAGGATTAAAAAAACAGCTTTAGTTTGACCGCAATGTACAATGAAATTGAAACAGCCTGCACCCATAAACAACTGCTCAATATCGCAGATGGATGCATGTTGAAACTTCTAGTTAGAATTTTCAAAAAACTGCTAAAAGCATTATAGTTATGATTAATATATACAATCAATATTTTATTTTTTGTTAACAATTAATTTATATATTAATCATGTTTGCCATATACTAAATGTTATCAGCACAATTGAATAACATCTTGCTCCATTTTCCTTTTAAGGTGTCATATGATGATTTTGTTGCTGCTGGTTCACTTGCGGCAGCGAGGGAAAAAGGACTTGTAAGTTTCACCTTTTCTGTTTCAGCTTTTACGAGGCATGACTTTTGCTTCCTTTAAAGTTTCATACTTTTCCTCCCGACATTGGTTGTGGGACTTGTGCTCTTTGCCTTGACTTGCTTTTTACTTGAACCTGCTCAGAATATTAGATCCCTGAGACAAAAGTTTAAAACATGGGTTAGCTTGAACCTAATTGGCTAACTGAAGTTTAACATGTCTCTTAACTTACAATGCTTAAGTAATTTCATATATGTATACTTTTTGAATGGTGGGGTTGGCTTGCAAGAGGCTGAGCAGTATTAACTTAGTTTTATCTTTCTATACCTCAATTGGAGTCACATTGGCAGTGTCATGCGTAAACCCTACAATTAGCTAACTGAAAGAAAACAAATCTTCTCGCTGTCTGTTGAGTGTGAGTGTGTATGTGGCTCATGCATACAGGAACATTTACGGATTGGGAAGAATATGATCTAAAGTGCCTTTTATTTTTTCTGTATTCCGAAGAGTGATTGTGAATGGTTTTTTACTCTCTGCAGTTGAGGTCTGAGGGAAAAGATTATGTTGTTCAAGAAGGAGATGTCATGCTGTTTCGATTCAATGTTTAAACTGCAGTATCATCTTACAGAAAACAACGGTATGCTCTTCCAGGCAATTCAAAGCTGATGGATGATTCATTATCGAGTCTAATGGGAAGTGATGTTAGCATCGAGATCACCTCTCCAACAGATTGCAAAAGGGAAATTTATGACGAAGCATTCTTTCATTATTTCTGTGAGAAAACTCATATTTTACTTGTT
Source organism: Erythroxylum citrifolium (assembly GCA_026284465.1). Lineage (NCBI taxonomy): Eukaryota > Viridiplantae > Streptophyta > Magnoliopsida > Malpighiales > Erythroxylaceae > Erythroxylum > Erythroxylum citrifolium. The sequence continues at coordinate 44,190,490 of JANKOE010000005.1, forward strand.
CACTAAGTTATATTGGAGGCGTTTTGTGGTGCTAAAGGTGGGGATATTAGTGCTGCAGTATTACCTGCTTTTTGATCCTCCAATTATTTGAATGTCATTACTTAGCTTATAATTTAGGTAAGAGCTGTAATGTTGTGATAAAATTGCTTAGTATATGTGAAGGTGCACAGGTGCCCTTTTTCCATAAGTGGTAATTATTCTGCATATTGAGCAAGCTTCAGAGTCAAATCTTTAAGGTTTCAGTACCAAATTCAACATTCTTGGAAGGTTTAGCTTGTTGGTTTTCTCACACTCTGTTCTCCTAATACCATAAAGTATTAGATATAAATGGTTTATTTCATATTTTAGCTTTTCTTTTGGATCACATCTGTATGGGCAGTTTGTATCTTCTGTTAGGCTAAGTCTCTTGTTTATATACTATGTCATGTCATAGAAAGAATTGCTTGCGCGAACATACGAAATTAGTGGCCAATTTTGTCTACGATTTGAATTTCAAATGTCATTATAGGTCAATTAATTGTAAAATTGATTGAGAAAATTTGAATTTAGATTGTCATTATGTTAATCAAATATTAGGTTCACATCAACCAATTGAGTTTGCTAGCTGACCTTTTATTTTATATTATTATTAAGGATCCAAGCTTTCATTATGTTCATATTGGTTTGATCGTTATACTGATCAGTATTCAGTATTGTTTTAAAGGCATTCCTTCTTTCATTCTAATGGCTATTAAAAAAATAATTAGGTATAAATACCTTAGTTTTTGATTGGTAAAGAACTTAATGCTTCTTAAATGAGTTTTATAAACCTTCAAGATATTTTTTTAGTGCATTGATTATATTTGAGCATTTTCATTAAGTCATAGTAAATTGAGCTGAAAGAGTAGGAATTCACTTGTAATTCATTCCCTTATTAGAAGCCACCTAAGCTTCCATCGGAGAAAATATAATGTAGGATAAATAATTGAGCTCTAAATCTCTAACTAGACCAAGAAGGGCACAATTAATAACTTCAATATTGATCTCACAGAACATATATTGGGTTTCTCACTTACTAGGCATTTCGTTTGAGCATGAGGTTGGTTATAGATATGGGTATAATAGTAGAAGGGGATGGGGATAGGTATGAAAAATAAAAAATGATGTTTGGTTTGTAACTTGGGTTTCTATATTAATACTAATAATATTGTTTGGTTTGTTGCATTAATGGGAATGAAAGATAATACAATACCATTTTTACCCTCAATAAAAATGAAAATAATT
>JANKOE010000005.1:44328969-44341263 GCA_026284465.1 Erythroxylum citrifolium
ATTGTTACGAGAAAGTTACCTGCATTGATAAGACTAATTCAGCATTAGCATCAGGGGCAGGGACAGCCCGAGATTCTCTTGTTAATCTTCTATCTATGTCAGGCCTTTGTCCTTTGCTAACTGCAGTTCCTTGTCTGTAGAGCAAACAGAATCAGAAAAACGGCATCGACCTTAGAAACCATACTTTTTCAGTGCCAAACATGCAAAATGTCAGAATGCTAGAAAATCAAGCATCCAATATGAGCAAGTATGAGCCATCAAAGCATTAAGAAACTCCAAACAGACCAACTCCATTATCAGCCGATCAATTTGCATTTCTGCATTTACCACACCTATAAATTCGGCTGTTAAAGCAGGATTTTGCAATAGAAATGTAGGGTAGGCAAATTCGCAATTCTCTAAGGTTTCATTAATAATCACAACTAATAAGCCATAAAACAATATCACTCAAAAAAGATAATAGCAAACTCATGGCTCTCAAATGAGGAACTTCAGATTGTAAAAGTGAAATCATATACTACCACGTTAGAAGAAATGATAAATTTATACTTCATATATTAAATCTTGCACAACATTCACCTTCTGGCTTCCTCGTCTCGCATTTTGGCATCAAACTCTTTGCTGGGAGGATACTTTGGCAAGCTTGAAGGATCACAAGGAAGTGGTTTTGATAAAAGGAACTGAAACAACAAACCAAAGCAAGTTAGATATTCATCAAAAGTACAATAATACGGGGAAATGAAGCAAACAGAATCAGTATAAAAAGTGGAAACCGCAAATGGCCGTACTGATAATAACGCTGCTGATATCTAGTGTAGCCCAAAATAGACAACTCAATAAAGGCCACAGTACACAATCTTCAGAGAATAGTAATGACCACCTTAAAGACATACAACCTAAAAACAGATCAGAAAACTACTTGTTGACTATAGACCTTCACAGACTCCTATTCCAGAGAAAACTTTTACAGAAACCTCAACTCAATTCCCTTGAGAACAAAGTAAAAGCCACTTTGGCAATGAAAATCATTGGATGAAGATTCTAACTGCACATAATAAACGCTGTTCTAACATCTTTTCAAGGATTCATTAAAAATATGTCATCAGGAATATTGTGAATAGATTGTAATCCAATGTACGCCAATATCATCATCTTCCGCCATCAATTATCACAGAAGCAAGCTACAGGCAGAAAAGCAGTCATTTAAATGCATTCAAACATATGAAGACATGTAAGAACCTCACTTTACAACCATAAGCCTGGTCATTGTGACAAGCTAGGCATTTGGAGTTTCACATCCAGATGAAATATGGATTGCAACAATACCAGACCGAAACAATGATACTAACAGAAAGCTCAAGGAACTAGTGGCTAAGATCTGATAAAAACTAAATTGATGCTAATAAAAAGAACTCCAAAGCCAAGAATAATAAGCAAAAGAAAAACGCAATTTACAGAAATTAGACTCAATGGAAAAAGCAGTACCTAGTTCTAAAAGTTAACAAATACAATAACCTGAAAATATCAAGCTGCAGAGCTAACTAATAGTGGACAGGCAATATTTCAGTGGCAGCAAAAGCCTAAGAGAACATCAAAAGTTGAACAAGGACAAAAGCTTAAGAGAATCAAGGTGCGGAATTAACCAATGCATGTACAGGAAAAAAAATTGAACAAGGACAATGGTAAGACCAACAAAGTTAGATTTGTAAATATGATAAAACAATTTGGGCAGAAAAAGAATAAAATAAAAGGAATAATTATGGGATGTGAAAGTATGTGAGAAAATCAGTACTGACTGAACAATTGCCCAAAGAATATCAGACAAGAACTCACCACCATCCGATATAAATGAAAGGGAACTAGGCAAGTAGCACGGTAAACTAAGTTCATCTATAATTTGTACCTCACTCATAAGGGCAGAAGAAGCAGTTCCACGATCTGCAGGATCAATGGAGAGTAGTGTCTCCATAAGTGCTAAAGCTGGTGCAGGGAATTCCTTAAATGTTTCAGCAACACAGCGTCTATAAGGTTGTTGAGGCTTAAAGATGGTAGCATGAGGCAACTTTGATTTCCTCCAATAGTCCTCAGATGGTGAGCCACAAAGTTTGAATATTTTATGCAATTGCTCTACCTACAAAGGGCGCAACATGACTATTTATAACAACAAAATGGAACCAGACTAATTTCACATGAAAATCTGAAACATAGCCAAGGACAGAAACTAACACCACATGATATAATTTTCAAAGTCAGTCTTCCAAACTTTTATTCTGTTAGGCATCTTTCTTGGTCGAAACTGTTTGACTACATGTCATCATCATGCCCTCTTTCGTGAAGGACTGGGTGTTACCTAAAAGGCCTTCTTTCAAGTCATTAGGACTACAAGTTTCACTAATAATTGTATCCTATAATCAACATGCATGCACCAATGTTCCTTAGCAGTAAGAAGCATTCCTTGATTTTTACCAAGGTGTACTATAAAATTTCTTGCTGCTAAGGAAAAAAGCTAAGATTACTAAAGAGGTCGACCAGAGATGGGGAATTTCGATGAATTAGCATGTAACAGATACCTTGTAAGTAAAAGGATGGGAAGCTCCTGCTATTTGTATTTTTTGATTGTCCATGCTAAATAAGATGAACAAATCAATCACTCCTTGTACATTTTAAGGCTTTGCCTTCTTTTGGAATATAATTCTTTAATTTCCAAAAAAAAAAAAGCATGCACCAATGAGAACTTAAACAAGGATGATGTTTAAGCAACAAAGAACATGGACTCCACACATTTTCTTCTTCTATTTTCTCCACTTGCGAATGGCCGTGGGTTCAAGCAACAAAGAACATGGCGTAATCAGTTCTACATTACTTTTTGTTTTCAATCATTTTTAATGTTAACCTAGTAGTTAGGGACTTGGGAAATTATCAGCCCTTTTTGCAAGCAGAACTGTAAACAGTAACAATGATGTTCAAGAAACAACCAAGCTGAATCAAATAAAGTACTTAGAAACAATAACATTATATACTAATACACTAGACATGTCACTTAATCTGCTCTTTCTACCCCAGAAGCATTTATAATTTGTCCAAACTACAAAACAATGCCTTCAGAAAGAGAGATCTTTTATTAGTATTGTCAGTTCACCAATTCAAGATTGGAAGGGCATGCAATACAAGACTTTAACACTCAGAAAATTGCAGTTGAAACAAACAAGTTAATAGCATGCACTATCTTTTCCATGTACGCAACACCAATTGCTATACTCAGACAAAGTTTGCACCTCACAACGAGTCATAAATGGTGGAAATTGTTGTGAATAACAATTAGTACTATATAATGAACAGACTGTCTCATAGAAAATAATGTATTTTGTTTGCAAAAGAAGGACACCTCAGTTCTTCCAGGCATAATAGGCTTCCCAGCATAGAGTTCAGCAAGTATGCATCCAGTACTCCATAAATCAACAGCAGGCCCATAGTAGATGGCTCCTAGTAGAAGCTCCGGAGGACGGTACCAAAGGGTCACAACACGGCTTGTCAATTGCTGAGTATGGGTTGGATCATAAAAACTTGCTAGACCAAAATCTGCAATTTTCAAGATTCCATTGTTGTCAATCAACAAGTTAGATCCCTTTATATCACGGTGTAAAACACCACGGCTATGGCAATGCTCAAGTCCCAATAGAAGTTGTTGCATGTAACATTTGACCTGCCAGGAAATACAATATAGACAATAAAGAAATGTTCTAAGTAAAAAAGCATGAAAAGTGCATGATATGTACTGATATCAAACAGTAAGTGCTTCTTAAATGTCATTTTTCCACACAAAACATTTTTAATGAAGAAAATGTAATATCGTTTGGTGCTATTCATATGGAACATAATTGGACGGTTAAAAGCTAATGGGCAAGTAACCAAATCTAAAACAGTTTCAAGTTGCGCATATACCTGTGGTTCTGTAAACTTTAAACCAGGATTTGAGGCAAGCCCAGCCAAATCATGCTCCATGTACTCAAAGACAAGGTACAAGCTACAAGACATCCTTGATGTGACTAAACCTTCTAGTTTTATTACATTAGGGTGGTCAAGCCTGCGCAAAATATGAATTTCTCGAGCCATGAAGCGCACACTTTCTGGTTCCAAGTTATCAAACCTTACCTTCTTTAAAGCAACAATCTTCTTTTGATCAAGGTCACGAGCCCTATACACATTACTGTAGGTTCCTTGACCAATCTGCAATCAAAGGAAGCTTGTCAAGGGGTGAACTGAAAGTAGACACAATATGTAATGTTCAATTCAATGAGCATAGCCAGTGAAGAAAAAAAGAACATTGTATGAACACAGTTTTTGACACAAGTGCCTGAACAGAGTGGGTAAAACACCTAGTGGTTCAGCAATATAGAGAAAGACGGCTCATGTATCATTTCTCTTCAAGAAAAAATTATATGTTAATTAACATAAGATATGCCAAATTTTATGAGTTAAATTATCTTAATCAAAACAAGGAAAAATATTTCCTTCCAAAATAAAAATTCTCCAAAGGTCTAGCACAGTCAAATCTCATGCACATGTAAGCAAAGCAGGTAGTAAATAGAATCAGGAAATACCAGAAATAAAGATCATATCAGGCATTTTGATATTGCAATTTCAATGCATAATTTTAGAAACCGATAATCTTCATTTCATTAGAACTAAAGATGAACTATATCACTGGTTATATACCAAAAGAAAAGAATAAAACCACAAGAAAAAAGGACGCAGAAGCTAGAGAGTATATTTTGAAACCTTAAACATTGTTTCTTGTTTAACTGATTCTCTCAAAATTAAATATTTGTCTCTACAAGATATAAAATGAATCGTGTCATTCCTTCTTCTGGGACGTCCTTCACTAAAACAAAGCTCTCAAAGAATTATTTAGGACTCATTAAATTTAAAACTAATGTTTGCTCTCATGTTAATGCTAAAGACAGACTAGCCAAGTAGATAGTGATGTGAGGCATGTCCCGTGTCAACACAGAACTCTCATTTAGATCCTAACTGATACAATCAGGTGTAAAAAGGTCATATACAGATATATATGTGCACATATAACCAGTAATCAATAAATGTTTAAAAATGAAATCAACAGCAGTTGTTAGCTATGCAATGACAAAGCATGATAAAATGGCAGTTTGCAGGACAAGTATTATTTACAAGGGACCAAAGTTAATTTCACAAGAAAATCAGGACAAAGCATACTTTATCCAGTTTCTCAAAAGAATCAGCACGTCGTGGGACCCATCCTTTAATTGCTTCTCCAGCCACTGTAGCTAGCCAGGAAGGCCACCCTGCTGCAACCTGCTCCCCTTCGGTGGCTTTTGGTACACTGCCTATTCCCGGATGTGAAGTAGGAACGGAGTCCATATGTTCCCTCCTCCTATCAATATATTCAACTCCAGGCAATCTAGCTGATCCATTTGCTGGCTTATCAATTAACATTGTCCTCCCATCATTGTTGTCATATCGATCCTTAGCCCTATATACTTCTTCCCTCCGTGAAGAGGTGGTCCTTGAAGCCCTCAAGTCCGAAACGGCCTTGGCAGATAGTCGTTCCCTAGGACTGTCTTTACTGTCCTCAATGGCTGAGGGCTTACAACAAATGCAACCCATCACCCACCAAAGCCACCTCCCACACCAACCTCTTTTACAATCAATAATTAATTTTCAAAGATCCCATTTGTTATACTCTTGATCGAGTCCCATTTCTTCACAAAATATCCCACTATGAAAATGTGAAAAAGTTTGAAATTACTGAAGCTAAAACTTTGTGAATCTATCTCTTTTTACTTTTCTAACACTCCCAAGATGAACACAAACAAGGTCCAAAATCACATCTCTACTTGAATCCTCAAGGAAGAATAAATTCTCTGAACCAGCATAGCATCACCTTCACAACTGCAGCAACCAACAAAATAAAACCAAGATTTCTAGGATAATTAAGTACATACCTTGAAAAAAGTGCATGAGTTTCAACAGATTCAACATCTAATCGTGAAACCCATGCAACAACTGACACTTAAAGTGAAACCCCAAGATTAGGGGTTTTGGAGAAATGGATAAAATGAGGAAGTGGAAGAGAGAGTAGAGATCTAGGGCAGAGAAGAGAGTGCGTGTTCATTGGGAGAGAGGAGCGAATAATAGCAAGAGTCAGTTACAGTGATACAAAAACAAAATAAAAATAAAAAAGGTCATTTTTAATTAAAAATATAATAATGGGAAGTCATCCCAACCCAAAGACATTCTTGTTTCGCGTTGACTTGACGGAAAGGTTTTATTTTCTTTGGGCAAATACATAGCAATTACTAAACATAAAAGCTTTGCTTTCCTATGAAATTAATTAAGTGCTGGTCACCTTCTACTGAGTTGAGTATGATATGAGTACATACATACATACGTGCCATATCATGAAGCTTTTGTCTGCTACTTAAAAACGACGTTGAAATAATTCTAAGGGGTGTGGTTGAGTAGTAGAGACTCATCCATTCTTAACCAAAGGTCAGGGATTCGATTTTTGACTTTGAGTATGGAACAGTCTTAAATCCTTGGGCCAGCTGTTCCACCATGTGAGTTGCCTATAAATCAGCGAGGGGATTAGTCACTGAATCCGTCGGTAGATACCCTGATCTAAGAAAAAAAAAAAAAAAAACCTAGAAATAGGATATAATGGTATCGTAGATCCAATAATGTCTTTAACCCAGCCTTTTTAAGATCTATTAGCTTTCAACTCAATTGGTTTGGTGTTAGAAAAGATTTAACGGCGGCGACTTTGGTCAAAGCATTACCAAAAAAAATAATAATAATATACAACCAATAATAACGAGCAGATGATCAGATCAGGTATGCATGAAACTTATGGCTGTGTCTTCTCTGATTGAGACAAGGAGAAAAATAGAATATTATTTTAATTGTTCTTGCTTAACAACACGTAGAATATAGAATGGTGTTAATATCTACTTCAAAAAAAAAAAAAGAGTGGTGTTGTTAATATCGTCGCAACGTCATATTTTATATATATATTTCTTTGATAATAAATACATAAAATAATTTAGTACTTAAAAACTAAAAAATGATTATTAAAAATGGGGGAATTAGTTTGTTGATCTGAAAGGAAAAGGACTAATCAAGGGTGGGGACAGAGGTTGCGAAATGGATCCGTCCCACCGTCCTCCGCAACCGCAACTTGTATTCCCCATTCAATGTTTTCACCAAATAATTAATCCTCAACCAACAATAAAAGTAAACATTATCTTTTATTACATTGGTCCACTCCACTGCCCCTTTGTTTTTCTTCCTCAAAGTCAATCCTAAAGCCCACACTTTTTAGCTTTAACAGAATTAACCGTTATAAAACTCCTTTCATTCTCATTATTTCTTCCATAACCAAAAAAAAAAAGAAGAATCCAGAAAATTCTTTTATTTTTACTTCTTGCTTATAAAAATGACTGCATAGATTTTTTTAGTTTTTTATACTCTTCTTAAATTCAAATATAGATTATTATTTTTTATTTTAATTTTTTCTCTTTAGTTTGGTCATTTAAAAACAACATCTTTCTTAATTAAAAATAAAATTACGTAGTATTAAATCTCTTCAAATTACTAAATATTGTTATTATTAAATTTTACACGATCTTCTTTATTATACAAAATCTTCTTCAAAAGTTTAACACACACACACACACACAAAATTGTTCGGGAGGTATACAAAATGGATTAAAAAAATATTATTTAATCCATTTTGATCAAATATAGATTCTTGTTTTTTATTTTTATTTTTTATTTTGATCATTTAAAAACAACATTTTTATTAATTAAAAGTGAAATTACGTATTATTAAATATCTTCAAACACCGAATGTTCTTCCTCCTTAAATTCAAATATAGCAGGAAATTTTACGCGGTCTTCTTTATTATACAAAATCTTCTTCACAAGTTTAACACACACACACACAAAATCGTTCCGGAGGTGTACAAAATGGATTAAGAAAAGAACACCTCTTACCAAACATGAGCTTCTCTCTGTTACCTTTACGTAATTGACTAATAATATACTTATTGTTATTCTCCGCCAAGCATTTTAGTTAATGCTCATGAGTCATGACACTAGAGAATAAATTATTTCAATTGCTATTCGTTAAGATTTAAAAGGCTCAATCGGTATTAGAATATTATAAAATTGATTAAAGATTAAATAAAATTAAAGAATTTAAAATATGATTGAAAGAAATTGTCTTTACCTATCGAAGAATTTAAAGTTTAATTGAAAAAATATATTATTAAATCAAAAATTAATTGATTTATTTTAATTTATAAAAATTTATTATTTTATGAAAATGACCGATTAATTAATAAATTAATTGATTTTTAAAAATAATTATTATTAAAATAAATCATACTGAAAAGTTGAAAAACTGAACCAAAAAGATAGAAGGCTCAAGATTTTTATGTTCGAACCGATAGAAATGAATGAATTTTTGAATCATGAATCATTATCATATTTTGTAGTCATCACAATATTCATATTGAAATTCAAGTTATTCACAAGGCTTCCTTCTTCAAAATCATTATATATCATTTTCGACTATTAATTTTTTGAGTCATTGGTTCTAATGATCTTCTGTCATATTTATTGAATTTCTTAAGCAAACATTGTATAACATATGTTGTGGTTATTTTTCATTAATAAATAAATAAAAATACGGGAAAAGAGTGATCAATTAAAAAAAGAGAAATAAAATACATAATTCGTATTTTTATTTAATAAAATTGATTAGAAGGACTTTTTACAATCCTCATAAATTCACACACAACATTATTATTTATCAATAAATTTTGACCGATTCCCCTGTGTAGATAATTATTTATCCTTCAAAATTTTGCTGCAAGGCTACGTGATAAGTCACGAAAGTCACAGGGTATACCTAAGAAGAATTCCAAGTATTTTGACTACATTAAAATAAGTTAAACGTGGTCATTGAGTGTTTGCTTAGAAATAGAAATAGTTGTTATTTAGTTTAATTAATTCTCTGTGTTGCATAGTGTCAGTTTCACTTCTTAGAGTCGTGTCCTAAGAAGTAGGAGAAAGTGGTTATTTTCGTATGTATTTAAGTTGGGTCAGTCATCAATGGAAAAGGGAGGCAATATTTCAACAACAACCCACTGGTTTATTCTCACCAAAAGCAGAATATTACTTTCTAAACTTATAGCTTTGACTGGGACCTATCATTGGTATCAGAGCTTCATCGTATGGCTACTAACAAAGAAAGAATTGAGAAATTAGAAAATGGCCTTAGAGGACTCCAAACTATGTTCAACCGAATGGAGGCCGGTGTTGCTGACAAGTTGCACCAATTGGAAGAGTCCATCGGCCAAATTTCAACACTCCTACTTTCCAACCAACCAGCTTCCACCAGCAACAACATTGACCCCACCACAACCCCACTTACCCAACACCCTCACCCCACTAGGGAAGACTCTCGAAGCACCTTGGAAGGGGGCAGGCTTATGTTCTCGTCCAAATTGGCAAAGATCGAGTTCCCAAAATATTCAGGGGATGATCCCACTGAATGGTTCAATCGGGTAGAGCAGTTCTTCGGGTATCAAGGCACCACCGAGATTCAAAAAGTGCCATTAGCTTCATTTCATCTCCAAGGTGAAGCAAACCAGTGGTGGCAATGGTTGAAGCGCGCTTATAAAGAGGAGGAGAAGGAGGTGACCTGGGCAGTGTTTGAAGAGGAACTGTGGGCACAGTTTGGACCAACAGACTGTGAGGACTTTGATGAAGCTTTGTCCAAAGTCAACCAGGTAGATTCATTACGGGAATATCAGAAAGAATTTGAGAGATTGGGAAATAGAGTGCAAGGATGGACACAAAAAGCTTTGGTGGGCACGTTCATGGGGGGCCTAAAGCCTGAAATTGCTGATGGTGTTCGAATGTTCAAGCCAAAATCCTTGAAGGAAGCAATTAGCCTAGCCAGAATGAGAGACGAACAAATAACTCGACAAAAGAGAGTTACCCGACCAAATACTCCTCCACTGACTTCTTCTCCAATAAAAAATGAGTCGGAGACTCCAATACGGCGGTTGACTTGGGAAGAAATGCAGAAGAGACGTGCGCACGGACTCTGCTTCAATTGCGATGAGAAATTTACTCCTGGACATCGTTGTAGAGGGCCCCAACTTCTTCTGTTAGATGGCGGTGACGATTGCTTAGACGAAGAAGTTTAGTAATTCTGTTATCCCTAGTAAGACAAGTTCCTTAATGTCAACCTTGAGGACAAGGTTGCTGTCAAAGAAGGGGGTATTGATAAGTCACGAAAGTCACATGTGTGTTTTTATTTTGCTATGTTACGTGTGTGTTTGCTTAGGAATAGGTCAAGTGCAGTTTTTATTCTGTTTCTTTTACTATGTTACGTGTCCCATTATTTGGAGATGTAGGCCAAAAAAATAGGGACAGTTGTTGAGTCCTTATGTATTTAAATTCCTTAGAATCATGTAGAAAGGCAGACGTTGAATTAAAAAGAATTTTTGTGGTTTATTCCTACCCTAAGTGGAATACTTTCTTCTTATCTCCTAAAGCTTTGATTGGGACCTATCACTTTGCCATGTTGAATTACTAAACAACATTACACATCCTTTTGAAGCCCCTTACAAGCAAAACATTGTCTTCCTTTCACCCATCTTTAATATCATAACCTCATAGACAATTTGTTACACAACATCATGGTTTATTAGGAAGATATTTAAATAAGAGTTTTAAAGCTAGATTCTTTGAAATAAGACCTTTATTATTGTGAAAAATTATTGGTAGAAGAGCCACAATTGATTTTTGAAGATGATTTATTGTAAATTCGTAGTACGTAAGCTCCTAATCTTGACAAGATATCAGTAGAATATGGGTACATTTATGGTCCATAACTCTTATTGGTAGCTATGGGTCAAATAATAACAAACATCTAATGTCAATTGGCAGTAAGCTTTTAATCATTTTTTAATGTTATTCTATTTTATGTTATACGATAGATTAAATCAAAATTTTTATGTTATACTATTTGAATTTGATTTTTAATATTATTTAAATTTAATGTGGGCCAATATGTACAAGCTCATAGATGAATGACTAATTAAATGGGAAAATAGTAAAATTACCTCTTTAATATTCTCGAAAATTTGTAACTTTTTTGTGATTTTGAATCAATAGTTCCATTAAGGACCTCTTATAAAATAAAGAATCTTGGGAGGAGATTTTATAGCTACAGTTGATACAAAATATGTTAACTATGGATTTATCTTATTATTAAGTTAATAAATTTGAATTTAAGAATAATAACATCATGTTTTATTGCTTAGGGTAATTATAAGTGTAACTTTTTTGTTTGATGTGATGACAAATTCATTTAAAGGCATAAATTAATTAATAAATTAATAGAACAAAACATTGAAATTATGAATAGTGTTAAGTTAACCACTACTAAAAAAATAAGAAAGATTTGGATTTGGTTGCTAGTTTTCTTATTTTTGTTTATTATGATTGCTTTGATGTCATATAAGATGTACATGTCAACTTAAGAATTGTGATATTTGCATTGTCACCTATCACAATGTATTTCAACGTTTTAGACAACTCTTTATTATGATTATATAAAAAAATGGATGTTACCCTTTATTTTGGTGGTAATGAATTTGAGTGAAGTTACTAATTTTTTTAAAGTACATATAACCTAATTAAAGGTTGTTAATGTAAACCATAAAAGGGCAAGTTAAAAAAAATTGTAAAACATAGGGGATAAATTGAAGAAATATAAACCATAAGGGATAAGTTCTTATAATTAGATCATCATCCTCATCACACCCAGTCCGAAGTTCCGTAATAAAGCGGGGTCTAGGGAGGTCTGATAGTATGTAGCCTTACCCCTACATAGTAAAGAGGCCGTTTCCGGTAGGCTCACATGCAGATATGACAATAAAAGAGTGATGCACTAAAAAATATTCGGGCAATATTACTAAGCATATACACATCCTAAAAGCAAAAGAAGCACCAACATTTCCCATACATATTCTTGGTTGGCAAGAAATCAATATGAACATGCCTTATTTGGAGAAACGGTAGATTTCAAAACTTTTTAAGAAATCATTTTGCAGCGGAAGCAGTATATCCAAATCAACATGTTAATCCATACATGATATGATATAAGGATAATAAAAACATGAACAAGATGAAAGGAATTACCGACTCCTTCGCTACAGCTTTAAATCCTCGCTGCGC
>JANKOE010000005.1:44341363-44358316 GCA_026284465.1 Erythroxylum citrifolium
GGTGTACAAGTCGACTTATCAGTACCGAGCAAGCATAAGTCGACTTACATCAGGATACAAGTCGACTTACACTTACACCTAATTACTTTTTCTTTTTAGAGATTGCATTTAAATTAAATTCGATGATGCCTTATTGTTATATTTTCCTTTGGAGTTGGACTAAATACGCTACTATATTATTTGTTGGGAAACTAGATCAAGATTTGATCGTAGCAGCAGTGAAATAATTATGAAACTATTTTGCAAATCAGTTTCTCGAAGATCAAAATTATTTTAATTCTATAAAATTATTAATACATAAATTATAATAAAGCGTGAATATAAATTCGTACCTTATTTCAAAGTTTAATCATATTCTTCTCGTATACCTTAAACTATTTCCAAAATCAATCTATCTCAACCACTGTAGCTACACAAATGTTTGGCCTCTAATGATATTCACCAAACAAGTTGAGAAAACTCTTTAACTCGTACAGATAAGGTTAAGAAAGAAGTGTTAACTCCATTAAAACTTAAACATATTTATAATAGGTTTTGGATGTTTTAGTAATTTAATTGAAATTAAATTATAATTTCGATTAAACGTTAATTGGAATTATAAATAATTTTAATTAAATACCAATTATGTTCAAATAAGATCCAATATCTCATATTGATTCCTATTTATTAAATATCTCATATTTAATCACAAAGTTTCTCAAACTTTACAATAAAGTCTAACTTGATTAAAATATTTTTGTTCTTTTCAACCCATTTTTTATGTGAGACCCATCAGGTTCTCAAATATATGAGTAATGATTATAAATTACAATTTTAATTCATAATTCATAATTCATAATTAGAATTAGTTAAATTAAAACTTCATTTAATTTATCTTCAATTCTCCAAACAATTTATAATCATAGATCAAGATTGGCATCTAGCACCTTATCATGACCATCCAAATATTTAGAAATGTCAAAGTGGTTTTGACTAACCTTTCAGTGTATGATTTTTTCGTATAATTTAATCATTTCATCATACAATATTCTAATTAGCCAAAGCATGGAATGAACGTCTACTCTTTTTGAGTCAAATCATATTAGTTCTCAATCATTAGCTATTGATTCAATTAATAATATTTATAAAATATTTACAAAGCGTCATTCCACCTTAGCTAAGGATTTCTCGAATCAATACTAATCGAGAACAATAAAACGTTCTCGATAATTACTTTAGAGTGATGAATCATATCTTATCACATAACTACCTTTATATAGTTCATACTACATCCAGTAATTACCGATTCAAAGACCTATAATTAAAATAGGTTATAAATAGTATCAAAATATAACAATCCTTGTACAAGATAACTTTGGAGACCTCAAGTCAAAGAATCACTTATACAATCATCACAGTGAGAATTTCCATAGACATACAAGTGATGCTCCAAATGGATTTCTCATATCGGGTTAGTTTAGTAAACTTGTTCTCTAACAAGCACTCATATACTTGTTTAAGTATATCTATACTTTAGTGTATGAGATCGACTACTTCTTTCATAAGAAAAAACATAACTTATATTAGCCTTTTACGTTCTATTAATATCTAGTATTAATAGGGATAATATAAAAATGCAATATGAATCTCATAATTATAATCTCATTATATTTCATTTGCAATGTATAATTATTATATGAACTTAATTATATAAATTTAAACATGTACAAGATAAATAATGCCTTTAAATATTTTGTCACTAAATTACAACCAAAGTGATTGGATCTAGGACATAAACAGTATGATCTATAGTGTAATTTATAATATAATACCAATATTTTGAAAAATTAAAATTTCTCTGCAAGTTGTTATTTTTATAGAGACGGAGAACCAATTTTTAACTCATAATTTATAGAAACAAGGGCGTGAAGACAAAGAAAGGAAGTATATAAATAGCAATTACATGACCATATATAGAATTAGAAATGGCCATTAAACAACTATGAAGGGAAATACAAACAATCAGACATTACAGGGTAACAGGGTGGAGAAAAAACAAATTATTCAGAACAAGTTTACATTATTGAGTGATTGGTAATCACTTCTGAGTCTCCAGTATAACAACATAAGATTTTCTATGAAGAGCTTAAAGAAGAACACAAGCACTACACTTGCAATTACCGTCATGCTCAGCTGCTGGAACCTTCGTCGCAATAACGAAGACAATGCTACAAGAAGAATCATTCGCATGCATCTATCCGTCAATGTTAAAGGACACATGTTGTATAGTAAAATTGTGAAGCGCTTATGAAAATCTTCTTCTTTTACGTGTGCATACATATATAAATAATAGATGATTGATTTAAGAAATGACTCCAATTTTTTTTTTGAAACTAAGATATGATATTAGCTATAATTTATAATTACTAGTATCCTATTATACAAGCCTCTTGGTCTCGCCCTTAAAACATTAATTTAAATCACTCTATTCACTGACTTGGGAGAATTTTCATTTCCTGCTAGCTACCTTTAAAAAAAAAAATTGATTCAACGAAATAGGATAAGGTACAAAAATAAGAGAGTTCCCGTTAAAGCCCAAGTCAACAAAAACAAGGAAACCTATCCAGACATATTAGTAAATACAGCTTAAGGAAACATAACGCGAAATCTTTGGAATGTCGGTAGCTTAATATGTGTACCCGTTTTCTTATGATAAAAAAAAGCGCTAAAATGAGTTGCTATCCAAAGAAATCCTTAAATACGTAAAGAGCGTACGGAAGGACTACATCTTTGTTGGAGCTTCCTAATCATAATGATCTCCCAAATCTCTGTTAAAATTAAAGATATCAAACATTCTGTAGTGGGTGATTGATGCTTGAACTGTCGGAGATTCCATTCCCGCCATAATCTGTAAATACAAATGCCCAAGACAATCGTGTGAATTGGTGATTGCATAGAGAGTCTTTTTGTAATCTCCAAGATGATAGTTCCTAGAGTCATCCAAAAACAAGAAGCACAAACTATTATTATTATTATTATTACAAACAGAAAAGAATCACAAAGATTACATAATCCTAATTAACGGGTGGTGTAATAATAAAGATGGCAGAGATACGCTACTCACAGCAGAGTTCGCACCCGGTGTTAAGATGTCAGGATGCTTGATACTGCCGAATTGTCAGTTTGTGATGTACCAGATCGTCTGCTTCCTCCGTTAGCTTATGCTCCGTCGCTGGCGACAACGATACTATTTGCAGCTCTGAACTTCGACTACCGCAAGGTATACAACTGGAAAAAGTGATCTTTGTAATGATAGGAGTTTATTAACGTATGAAAAAATTCTTACAATCACACAATTTTTCCTCTCACTCAATTCCTAATACACCAGCACACTCACAAAGAAATACCCAAAACAAACTCTCCAACTCTCACCTCAAAAGAAGAATTTAACTAGAGTCAAACTTGTCATACAAATCTTTGACTTTGTATAAGTACATTAACTAAGGAGGTAGTAACCTTCTTATATAGGCAAGAGCCTTGTCCCAATTATTTTTTTCCAACCAATATGATACAAACAAAGGAGTCAAAACTCAACACTAACAGCCTTTTCTAGCCCAGCACCAAAGCAACTTAATGCATACTTAGGGGATAGTTACAACCTATTTATAATCTTGTCAAATGCAACCCTATACTCTTTGACTAATCATGTCTTTTTTCATACATCATAAGGTTCTTTCCAATCTCTCCTTGAGATGTTTTACATATTCTTCCCAAAGGGGTGTTAGATCGCCTTTATTTTTCATGTATGATTGATGCCACTATAGGGCATCATCTTCTAAATACACAGAAGCCAAATGACCTTAGCTTGCGCACTGATATTATCTAGAAAAAAATCTCTCAACCTTGAAGAGCCATAAGTTTGTGTCGTCCCCATTAAATTTAGTGAAATCTATTTTGGTGACCATAGCTAGTAATTAAAATAATTGGGTTAAGGATATTGAGTTGGCACCAAAATTTGGGATTACTTGCATGTTAAAAAATTAAAAATATCAAATAAACATTAATTTTTGGTTAAAAAATATTAACATCCACAATACGAAAAGCCTACATATAGAGTTCCCGTTTATTTATTCAACAAAAAGTCAATATCAAGCAGCAGCAGTTGACCTGAACAACTGGACCTAAAAAGTCGGCCGAAATGGGCTGTACATCGGCAGTCCATATCATAGAGAAAAAAAGGCTAATTCAGGGTGATGGACAAGAGGGAATAATTATATGCCCTTTTCGATACCCTTCTTGCTTAGGTATCTACACTACCGACTAGAGAAACTGGTCTTTCGTTTGAGCCGCCACCCTTGCTGCCTCATTCTCTTATCTTCAGGTTTGGATTTTATAGCTGCTGCGTTTCGAATATTTGTGGATTTCCATGCTTGTTTTAGATCTGGGTCGTAAACAGATTAGTCATTTCTCCTTCGATCGTTTCTTTTTTCTTTTCTACGTCTATACTCTTTCTCCAGTATATTTGTCTATTAGTTGTTTATCATATATAGTGAATTATGTTGGTTGACAGCCTGTTAGTATTGGTGAGGATGGATTAAAATTTTGGTTAGTTTTAGCGAGCATGGATTGAAAGTTTGAATCAAATCAACTTGTGAAAACGTTTTCTTGTTTCGTCTTTTTTGTTGATGTCTGAAAATTCTAGTGTATCCGAAATTTTTATCTTATCTTGTGCTTGATTTTCAGTTCTTGTTTAATCTTTGCCCCCAGATTTTTCTTGGGGTTCGGTTGAATTTGCTCTTTATACTTCCAACTCTTAGTATTTAAGAAGATGTCTGAATTTAGTTCTCTATGAACATGCTATTACATTTATTTCCGGAAATTTATTGCCTTATGTTTTGGGATTTCCTTTCTTTGTCGTTTTTACTTTAAAGGCCGTATGGGTTTGATTATTGGTAAGAATGTGAACTTTAAAAGAGAGTTGTTTATAACTTTATATTTCATTGTAGAGATGAAATTGTCCAAATTCATTTCTTTAATCTGTCTTAAAAATCTATATTTGGGCGTGTTTTGAAGTTTTATCCTATTTATTTTTGTTGGCAGGTTATTTTGATTGTTTCGGTGGAATTTAAAGACCAGTCAAAATGGTAAATTCATTTTGCATCTATAAAATTAATTTTTTTCATTTAACAGCTTTATCTCATTCATAAATCCTTGATGCGGATGTCTTATTGATGTGATCAGGTGAAGTTTACTGCTGAGGAGCTTCGTCGTATTATGGACTACAAGCACAACATCCGTAATATGTCTGTTATTGCACATGTTGATCATGGTACTGCAGATCTCATCAATAGTGATACTGTTATATCTCAAGCTTAAAGTGTCTGTAGGACAAATATAATTATGATTGTGGAATACTGTCTGCTGTAAAATTTAGGTTCACTTCCTTTTTCCTGTGTATGGAAGAAGATGCCATTCAGGATTCCAAGCTTGTCATTGGCATTTGGGAAATGCAAACAATGTTACTGACCATAGTATTCTTAGCTGTGACTTCTTATGGATGCTCCTGTTTGTCTGGCTGTTTTATGTTGCTAAAGACTTGGAATACCTTGGTCTTTAGTACTTAACATTTTGTTGTCCCTTGTAGGAGTCATGTATGGAGTTTGTGCTTGCTTTTATGTCTTTATATCATGCAGGACTAACTTTGACCACGGTGGATGGTTAATTTGATCTATGTTAACCTTTGTTCTGTGTTTCTGTGTTTGTAAAATCTCATCTTGACCTGGTATGAATTTTCTTACTGTTTTCATGACATTGCAGGAAAATCAACTCTTACAGATTCTCTCGTGGCTGCTGCTGGCATCATAGCTCAAGAAGTTGCTGGGGATGTTCGCATGACAGATACGAGACAGGATGAAGCAGAACGTGGCATTACAATCAAATCAACTGGTATCTCTCTGTACTATGAGATGGCTGACGAGGCACTTAAGAGTTTCAAAGGGGAGAGACAAGGGAATGAGTACCTTATAAATCTCATTGACTCTCCTGGACATGTTGACTTCTCATCTGAGGTCACAGCTGCTCTTCGTATTACTGATGGTGCGCTTGTGGTGGTGGATTGCATCGAAGGTGTTTGTGTCCAAACTGAAACTGTGCTCCGCCAGGCTTTGGGCGAAAGGATTAGGCCTGTGTTGACTGTCAACAAGATGGACAGGTGCTTCCTTGAGCTTCAAGTTGATGGTGAGGAGGCTTATCAAACATTTCAGAGGGTCATTGAGAATGCCAACGTTATCATGGCAACATATGAGGATCCCCTTCTTGGTGATTGTCAGGTCTATCCAGAAAAAGGAACTGTTGCCTTTTCAGCTGGTTTGCATGGTTGGGCTTTCACTTTAACCAATTTTGCGAAGATGTATGCCTCAAAGTTTGGAGTTGATGAGGCTAAGATGATGGAAAGGCTGTGGGGAGAGAACTTCTTTGATCCTGCTACAAAGAAATGGACCACCAAGAACACTGGCTCTCCTACCTGCAAGCGTGGCTTTGTACAGTTTTGTTATGAACCCATCAAACAGATTATTAACACTTGCATGAATGACCAGAAGGACAAGTTATGGCCCATGTTGCAAAAACTTGGTGTCACCATGAAGTCAGAGGAGAAAGAACTGATGGGAAAGGCATTAATGAAGCGTGTCATGCAGACTTGGCTGCCTGCAAGCAATGCTCTTCTGGAAATGATGATCTTTCACCTTCCCTCTCCAGCCAAGGCACAGAAGTATCGTGTTGAGAACTTGTATGAAGGCCCACTTGATGATCCTTATGCCAATGCTGTCAGGAATTGTGATCCTGAAGGCCCACTTATGCTTTATGTATCCAAAATGATTCCTGCTTCTGATAAGGGAAGGTTTTTTGCCTTTGGTCGTGTGTTCTCTGGCAAAGTCTCAACTGGTATGAAGGTTAGGATCATGGGTCCAAACTATGTGCCCGGAGAGAAGAAAGACTTGTACGTTAAGAATGTCCAAAGGACTGTTATCTGGATGGGCAAAAGGCAAGAGACTGTCGAGGATGTTCCTTGTGGTAACACTGTTGCCTTGGTTGGTCTAGATCAATTTATTACTAAGAATGCCACACTGACTAATGAGAAGGAAGTAGATGCCCACCCAATTCGTGCTATGAAGTTCTCTGTCTCACCTGTTGTGCGTGTGGCAGTTCAGTGCAAGGTTGCATCTGATCTGCCCAAGCTTGTTGAAGGTCTGAAACGTTTGGCTAAATCTGATCCTATGGTTGTCTGTACTATTGAGGAGTCTGGAGAACATATCATTGCTGGTGCAGGAGAACTTCACCTTGAGATCTGTTTAAAGGATCTGCAGGATGATTTTATGGGTGGTGCTGAGATAATTAAGTCTGATCCAGTTGTGTCTTTTCGTGAGACTGTCCTTGAGAGGTCCTGTCGCACTGTCATGAGCAAATCCCCCAACAAACATAATCGTCTCTACATGGAGGCCCGTCCTATGGAGGATGGGCTTGCTGAGGCCATTGATGACGGTCGTATTGGTCCAAGAGATGACCCAAAAACCCGTGCCAAGATTCTATCAGAAGAATTTGGTTGGGACAAGGACCTTGCAAAGAAAATCTGGTGTTTTGGTCCGGAGACCACTGGCCCCAACATGGTGGTTGACATGTGTAAGGGAGTTCAATACCTGAATGAAATTAAGGACTCTGTTGTTGCTGGTTTCCAGTGGGCCTCGAAGGAAGGTGCAATGGCTGAAGAAAACATGAGGGGTATTTGTTTTGAAGTTTGTGATGTTGTTCTTCATGCTGATGCTATTCATAGAGGTGGTGGCCAAGTTATTCCAACTGCTAGGAGGGTTATCTATGCATCCCAACTTACAGCAAAGCCCAGGCTTCTTGAACCTGTATATCTGGTGGAGATCCAAGCTCCAGAACAGGCTCTTGGTGGGATTTACAGTGTTCTTAACCAGAAACGAGGTCATGTGTTTGAGGAAATGCAGAGGCCAGGAACACCTCTATACAACATCAAGGCATACCTTCCTGTTATCGAGTCTTTTGGATTCTCTGGTAATTTGAGAGCTGCAACATCTGGACAGGCTTTCCCACAGTGTGTTTTTGACCACTGGGAAATGATGTCTTCCGACCCTCTGGAGCCAGGTTCTCAGACTAGCACTCTTATTGCTGAAATTCGGAAGAGGAAGGGTTTGAAGGAGCAGATGACACCACTTTCCGAGTTCGAAGACAAGCTGTAATGAAGATGGAAGTCATCTTCTGGCAACTTGATTATGTAGGACACTCGTAGGGTTTTGCTTCATGCATCTCTCTCCTGTCATTTTAATGTCTCTTATATTTTTCATCATGATTTTGAAATTTCGTACAATGAATTGGGATTTTGCTTCATCTCTGCAAGACTTAAGTATCAAGTTTGTTTGCTGGTAAAATTCTATATTTTTGGTATATTGGCAAAACTTGTTAGAAGTTGCATCTTTTCCATCTGATCTTGTTTTTGTTTATTTGTTAAGAAATTTTCATAACTTCCGACTTCGTAAAAGCGGGCGATGAAAGGCGAGGCACCGAAGGGGTTTAACCGGAACAAGAATATAGCGGGTCTGGTGGACTTTAGACACAGGACGATTGGTTAGGTCCGTTTGTAATGAAGGTTTTGAATCCATAAAGACTACAATCAAGCATACGAGACTACGAGGTTCTTGCATGCTCAATAAAGACTCGGCCCTAAATTCGACTCAAAACTCATCCACTGACGATTTCATTTTTTGATCCTTAGTTTCAATCCAGATAACCAACTCCCACGCCGCCACTAGTCGACTACACCACTGTCATCTGTTGCTACTCTAACGTTGTGTTTAATTCCTGTCCCCGTTAGTGGAGACACAAGATGAGACATAAAAATTCTGTCTTCATGTGACGTTTGATTACTGTCTCTAAGTTTTTGTTCACCGTATTCGGATGACAGGGATAAAATTTTTTGTTCCTCCCAAAAAAGGAGGATAGAGACACGTAATCCTTGTCTTCGCAACATACCACGCTTCTTTTGACACAACTAACCCCGACTCCTTGACCCTGTTCTTTCCTAACTCCTTCGGCTCTCTTAATTATTGGGTCGTCACCACTCGAGTTATTGGTCGTCGAGTTGTCGTCGTCGTCACCTAAGCCTTACGCAATTTGAATCCAGCAAACATTGACATAGTTTTAAAAATGATTTATTAGATGTTAGTTAAACGTGCCATTTATACTTCAATTATTAGTTATATACAATCTAGAGACTAGAACAATTAGAAGAAAAAACAAAGAAGGAAGCCAAAGTGGCATAAGAGCCAATTACTTTAATAAAACCATGAAAGATATAGAAAAAGGCATAAAAACTCTGTCAGAAGAAACCACTCAATTTGTCAATACAAATTATACTCATCCTTGGAAGGAAAATCAAAGTCTATTAAAAATATCTATTGGAACAATATGAAATCTCATATTATGCATTTAGAAATATGACTTTTTATCAACCCATTTTAACTTCATCCTTTTCTTTATGTTATTAAAAACAATGAAGAGTCTAAAACTAAAGTTTATGACGAATTTAATAGATAAAATTATAAAGACATGCTTGTACTTGGGAAAAAGTGAATACAACTTATTTGTATGTATCCTACATATATTGTTACAGTCGTTTAATTGTAAGGAGTCACTCTTATAGTCTCTTTTCGTAATTTGACAACTAATATGGTATAGAACATATAACAAACAATTTTTAATATGATGAAAATTCATGATAAATATACCTTGTTGTTACTTGTAGTTAGGTTAAAATTACAATATTTATATATTGTAGATTTTCTAGAAATTCATTCTATTTACAAATTTGACATTAAGTAGGTATTACCCATGTTAATCAGCATTGACAAATTTTAGCTAACAAAGGTGTGTTTATTCGTTTTGTTTAATATAACTTTGTGAAAAAAGATAAAAGTAGAGATATTAATTCTAGAAATTATTTAATTAATTAATATTAATTTAAAATTTCAAGCAAATAATTAACTAATAATAAAAACCTTATCCTTAAATTCTATTACATATTTCACATGATCAAATATTGTTAGTTATTCCTAACCATGTAGGGGGATTAAATTTTTTATGTCACCACCGAGCTATAAGTTTAGTTTTATAACTTATCAAACATTACTTTTGACTGTTTAATGATTTGAAAGTTTAAAGAGACCATATACAGTTTTGATTTGAACGGTCAATAACCTACAAAAATGTGAATTTCCTCTTTAAGAGAAATCCTTTATCTGTATTTTAGTATGCCATATTTTTCTATTGCGGGTCAGGTCTTCTGTAAGATCCAACCTAGCCATCCTAAAATATTCCCTAAAACTTTATTAGAAAAATCTAAAGGCTTTTATGTTTAAAACAAAGCTTTAATTTGTATTATAGTGAAAGGAAAGACTTATGTCACGAAGTGAAGTGAAAAATTTACGCATGACGAGCATTTTAGACTATCAAAAACAATCAACGTGAGCTTATAATAAGTAATACATAAATTAACTTCGATGTATCTTGATTTTCTTGACTTAATCTTAATATTAAAGATTGCAACTTCACCTTTTCTTTCGTAATCATTCAATACAGAGATATCTTGTTCTCATATTCCTTTTTTATTAACACCATTAAACTTATTAGTGATACATATGTTTTGTTATCATCAAAATCTTGATTAGAATGATTTACCAAAAACAAAATCTTGATTAGAACCTCCCTTAGTTCAACAATAATTAGTAAGCGATAAAAAAATAGTTTTACATTTAAGGTGAGCTTCCTTAAAAATGAATTTCTTCTTATCACTTAATTATGTTTTGGATAGGGGCAGAATTTTTCTAATCTTTTGGAAAATATAAATAAATTTGAAAAATTAGGATATAAATATCCTTTAATTTAGACCATGCCTAAAAAAAAAATTTGGTAGCAAAGGACGCTCAACTACTTCCTTCCCATTTGAGAGTGATAAATCATTTTCTTTAACTTTGTTTATCTACTCAGTGCATTTAATTAGTAAGGCCAAATTATATCTTAAAAATTCAAGTTTTCATATTGCTTAATAAACTCCTTTTTTCAAAATGTTAAATGAATAGTATTATCTTAGCAAAAAGGAAGCACAATAAGCTTATACCTAGTAAACCAAAAACCAGGTAACAAGCTTAGTGAGCAATAAAAAGAATAAGTAACAAATTGAGATCAATCATAACAAGGAGGAAACAAAATACACAATGACACGTGGAGCTAAGAAGCTTGGAACCTTTGAGTCCAGATCCTCTGTCCAGTTTTATGGTGTCTTATTGTGTCAAGTGAATCTCAGCCAATCATTTATGCGGGCTCCACGTTTATTTATGTAGAGCCCATGCGGGACCCGCATAAATAAATGTTTGAGATTCACTGGACACAATAAAATACCATAAAACTGGACAGAGGATCTTGTCCCGGAACCTTTAGCGACATGCTAAGTAGGAGAAGTTGAAAGAAGTAGACCCTCTTAAGCTAAGAGCCTTCTTAACTTTGAGTTAAATGTTCTATATCAAGACTAAATCAAAGTTCATCCTAAGATGAATATTGTAAGTCATAATTAACTACCTAATCCATCAAGTTATAGAGTGAACTCTTGAAGACGTTAGAATTCATTCCGAAAGGTCCCTTTATACCTCTCCCTCCAAATCACATGAGTTCTATAGCTTATCACTAATTTAAACATTATTAAGTCACCATGATATGTAAATATGTCATTCATTACACAAGCTATATATGGACATTAACTAGGTATTTTCAACGTATTAGATTATGCAAAGATTATAAACACAACTCTAAAAGGATTTTGAGCATGAGCAAAAAAAGAGGAGATGATTCAAAGTTTTAAGGTATAAGCCACACAGTTTGCATAAGATATTAGTGGGATCATCGTATCTTGAGTATTAAGCCTTTGTTTGATTGTTAACCATAGAATAAATAATACTTTTGCCTGACATACGTATATTATATATTGAGAAATCCTTCAAAATTAAGAGATTGAAGGCCAATTAGTGGATAGACTGAGAATTCAATGCTAGCTATTAATCTTATAATATCACATAATTACCTCGCAATTCTATTGTATAAAATTTACTCCACTGCATATGTTAGGCAATTTATGTACATTTATATATATAATATGATACGTGAAATGTCTGGATATGCGAGTGCATGCCTGCCAGATAATAAACTTAAATTAAGATAGTATGGCGTTAAGTAAATTTTATCTTATAAATGTAAATATTTTATTTCCTCTTAATGAGTTAAAGACAAATCATTTACCAGGAAGGGAATTTCCCACAATCTCATTCAATGGCTGGAAATGCAAATATTTTGTTTCCCTTTTCATTTAAGTAAAATTAAGATAAATCAATATTAATGATTTTTCTAATTGATTCAATTCGTTATACAATTTCTAAGTTGGGCAATTTGTTGTAACTAGATTACTAACCATTTCAAAGAAAGTGAATAAACCAGGCTGTGACGACTTTCTTAAATTCACCAAAACAGTTGCAAATTTTTGCATGGATATGGAATACAGGCGTTTCCATAACGGGGAGTAGAGACTGGAATACAGGCGTTTCCATAACGGGGAGTAGAGACTGGAATACAGGCGTTTCCATAACGGGGAATAGAGACATTCCAAAACAGATCAGCTACCCTTTAATTTTCTTTAAATACCTTACAAACTTCGAAAGCTCAAGCATAGCAGCAGCAATGAGGTTGTCCGTTATCAATGCCTTGCTTCTACCTTGTTTCCTCTTTTCTCTTTTGCAGTTGCAGACCCCAACTCATGCCAAACCAAAGGTGGGATACACCTTCAAGTTGTTTTCTTCCCGTGACTTGAAGTTTGTGTTGATAAACATACAATTGGATTTGAATGGCCTGCTCCTGTCGCTGAAGTTTTGTTGGAAATGAATTCTCCTTTCCGTTTTCATTGTCTTCTTGTTCGTGGTTTTCACAAGAAATTTCTCATTTTTCAATGCAGTCCTATGTAGTGTATTTAGGTTCTCATGCACACGGAAGTGATCCAACCTTGAATGATATAAAGACTGCAACTACCTCTCATTATCAACTATTAGGATCAGTCTGCAAAAGGTTGCACCTTCTTGTCTTATTCCTCTATTTTTGCACTAGAATTAGGATCGTAGTTTCTTTATCATGTGATCCTATTTTATTTAACAGCATAGAGAAAGCCAAGGAGAAGATCTTCTACTCGTATAATAAGAACATTAATGGCTTTGCAGCGATGCTTGAAGAGGAAGAAGCAGTAGAACTTGCCAGTAAGTTAGATTCTTGTTTGTTTAGAATCGAATGAGAATCTTTATCTTATGCTCCGTTCCAATCCTTTTGCGTCTACGCTCTAATATGAATAGAAAAGGTTTCATAATAACTGGTTTAAATGGCTTTATGTTACTAAATATTGCAGAGCATCCACGTGTGCTATCGGTTTTCTTGAACGGGGGAAGAAAACTGCACACGACACATTCATGGAGTTTCCTTGGACTTGAAAATGAAGGAGTAATTCCTGACGGTTCTTCTTGGATAAAGGCAAGGTTTGGACAAGATGTCATCATTGCTAACCTTGACACCGGTTAGTCATTTCGGGTTGTTGAACTTATTCAAGCTAGAATTTTAGGGACTATAATGGATAGTTGCACCATTTTTGCCTGAATATTGATGTCAAACATATCCGAGCCTCATCATACACTTTCTACTTTAAGGAAATAGCGCTAGATAACCTTATTTATGCCATAGATTAATGTTCTTCTTACGGAGAACACCAAACTGTTCCACGAAAAAGAGTAAACCATCAACAATCCTTTTAATTTCTGCTTGATGAATGTGCATTCATACAACATTTGATTCGATTTGATTGCCCAGGTGTTTGGCCAGAGTCAAAGAGCTTCAGTGACGAAGGTTTCGGTCCGATTCCATCCAAATGGCGTGGTATATGTCAGAAAGATACACGAGGGTTTCCTTGCAATAGGTGCATTCATTTTACGTGAAAAAGACTTTTTTGACTCCCTTTAGCAATTGTTCCTGATATATTTGATTTCTTCCCCCACTTTTTTTTCCCCCCATCATTGTCCTTTGATTGTGAATTAATCTTGCAACCAAAGTTTAGAGTTGTGGATTGTAGATAGCAGTGTGGTTGCGGGCCAATGTAGTAGTTACGGATGAAACGAGTGCAATTGCAGAAAATAAGGACCTAATTTTGGCATTTTTTACTGTTCTTAGGAAGCTAATTGGTTCCAGGTTCTTCAACAAAGGAATTGGTGCATACGCTGGCTATCTAAATTCAACATATCGCACCGGACGTGACACTCTGGGTCATGGATCACATACATTATCAACTGCAGCTGGTAACTTCGTTCCAAAAGCCAGTATTTTTGGAGCTGCCTTGGGAACTGTTAAAGGAGGATCACCAAATGCGAGGGTAGCTTCTTACAAAGTCTGCTGGCCACCAATAGCTGGCGGCGAGTGCTTTGATGCAGATATTATGGCAGGCTTTGACAGTGCCATATATGATGGAGTTGATGTACTCTCTGTATCTGTAGGTGGGTCTCCAGTTGAATTCTTTTCCGATCCCATTGCCATTGGCTCTTTTCATGCCATTCAGAGGGGCATTGTTGTAGTCACCTCAGCCGGAAATGAAGGTCCAGGAAAGGAGACTGTAGGAAATTCAGCACCTTGGTTTGTCTCAGTTGGTGCTAGTACGTTAGATAGAGAGTTTTTAAGCTATATTGCGCTTGGAAACAAGAAGCACCTCAAGGTATTCCTCCCCCTCTCCCCCTAACAGTAAGCTTCTCAACAACAGATAATATCAACTAATAAATACCTATTATGTAATAATTGGATGCTCTACTTACTAACAGTTCTTACAAATATAAAGATCAGTTACCAGTTATGATAGAACTACTCTTCACTTTGTTGATTAGAATGCTAATGCTCTTTGCTTTACTATTTTGGTTTCATTGTTAGGCTGCAAGTCTTACTGCTAAGAGACTGCCAAATGCAAAGTTCTATCCTTTGATCAGTGGTAAAACAGCAAATGCTGCGAATGCTTCAGCATCGGATTCGTAAGTAACGTATATAAAACATTAATGCAAATATGTGAATCCAAAAAGTTACGTCTATAACAACATCATATCTTCTTTGTTTTGATTCACAAATTTGTATCAGTGGGCTTTGCTTTCCAGGATCACTTGATCCCAAAAAGGTTAAAGGGAAGATATTAGTTTGCCTTCGAGGTCAGACTGGAAGGATAGATAAAGGGCTTCAGGCCCTTGGTGCGGGTGCAGTTGGATTCATATTGGCCAATGATGAAGCAATGGGTGATGATGTTCTAGCTGAACCTCATCTGCTTCCTGCAGCACATGTTAGTTTCAAGGATGGCCAAGCTATCTATGCCTACATCAATTATACGAAGTAAATTGACGTCAACCCAACTAAGAAACCTTACCATTCTAACATTTGAGAATAACGTTTGCATGAATGACAGGAATCCTATGGCCTTCTTCACTCCTTCCAAGACAGTTTTGGGAGTACGACCAGCTCCTTCAGTTGCCGCTTTCTCATCTAGAGGGCCTAGTCTTGTTGAGCCATCAGTTCTCAAGGTTTGGATTTATTGCTTTTGAACTTCAACCTAACCTTTACCACTGAGCTTGTTGATATTCTATTTCGTGTAGCCTGATGTAATTGCTCCAGGAGTTGACGTAATTGCCGCTTACACTTTAGTAGCAAACCCAACTGAGGAAACAATCGATAAACGTCGGACTCCTTTCAACGTGTTGTCAGGCACTTCAATGGCGTGCCCTCATGTTGCTGGAATTGTTGGTCTTCTCAGAGCTTACCATCGGGATTGGAGTCCTGCTGCAATCTTATCTGCCCTTGTTACTACCGGTACAAACAATGCTTGAATACAATTTTCTGTATGTACATTTCACTCAACTGTGTGATGTTATCATCTATCCACAGCGAAAACAAGAGCAAACGACGGAAATCCAATCATTGATGCCAATACCAGAAGACCTGCATCTCCATTTGATTATGGTGGCGGACAAGTTCGTCCAAGCCGAGCATTGGACCCTGGACTAGTTTATGAGTTGGAGACCGGTGACTACTTGAACCTTCTATGTGCAAGAGGTTACAATGAGTCGCAGATCAAGTTATTCTCACCAAAGCCATACTCATGCCCCAGTTCCTTTAGCTTTTCAGATTTCAACTATCCCTCATTCTCTATCCCTAATCTCAACACAACCATCACTGCAACTAGAACAGTTAAAAATGTTGGTTCTCCTGGCATTTACTTTGCCCGTGTCAAGTCACCTAGAGGAATTAAAGTTTCAGTTAAGCCTTCAATATTGAGGTTCAAGAAAACAGGTGAAAGTAAGACATTTCAGGTCATTTTCCAGGCAACTAAAGGCTACGCAGTTGGCCAATATTCATTCGGAGGGTTGCTGTGGTCTGATGGTGTGCACAATGTGAGGTCTCCTCTAGTCGTCAAGCATCTCTAAAATCTAGATTACTTTCCAGAAATAAGATTGCCAATTGATTTTGAGCTATTCATATGGTTACCATTACTATATCTGCTATTAAATTTCAGAGGGTTGTTACGCATTCCAAAGCCAGATCATACAAAGGAAACTGCTATTTGGAGACCTCAAGTAATTAAGACCGAAATATCGGATAAGCATCCAATGATACAAGCTTTGAACCAAACTAGTGGGAGGGGCCCAAATAGTAAGAATCATTATTTGCCAACTTTGTTTTGATTTGGTTGCTCAAAACATATAATGTGAAAGGTCTATTTGATAAAAGTTTTGGAATAAACTTAGGGGCCGTTTGGTTCCACTTCCGTTTTTCTGTTGTCGTTTTTTGTTTATTTTT
>JANKOE010000005.1:44459272-44475991 GCA_026284465.1 Erythroxylum citrifolium
TTCCGATTATACGTGATATTTTTGTATGGTCTTTTCCGCAGCGTATTGTGAATACTCGGACCATACGCGATCCAACAATGGGTAGGTGTATTCTAGGATCAATTTCATGCATGTGGTCCTTTGGGTTTTCCAATTTGAATCCTTTTGATTTGGAGTTTTTGTTATTGTTGAAGAAAATCAAGAAGGGCAAGAGGAGCAAGAGGAAAGGAATTTTTGAACAAGCTATAGTCAAGGACTTCAAGGTGGGTTTCACTTTTATAGTTAGGCGATAAGTTAAGAAAAAGTTTCTGTTCATAAATGACAGTAATTAATTTTGCAACCACCTCCTTCATGTGCATTTAATGTTGTTAAGTGTTGCAAGATTTTTACTGTATGCTTATACATGATTTGTGGGATGATACATGGAAAGTTGTTTTATTACAATGATTCTTTAAAATGATGCATGATTTTGAAACCATACTTTTGGAAATGGTTTTCAAGATATAACAAGCTTATGAAAAGCAAGTTTTCAAGAAAATGTGCCTTTGTGGGCATCAAGCTTACAAGATTTCGAAACTCTATGTGTTCTGTGGGTTTGTGGTAGTCCCTCAAAAACTGTCACGTGCATGTTGACCCAAGTATAGGCTTCTCCCGCCTGCCCACTAGTGGCATGGAGTTCCCTTAAGGACTCCCTCAAGAATTCACGGCTACACAGGACCATTTCATTGAAAATGTGTAGTGCGTCATGTTTTGGACTTACCCAAACCATTTGATATGTTTATGTGTTCATGCTATGTTGATAGGAGTAATGCATTCATGGTTTTGCATACACATCAATTTTTGCATTGAAAATGTGTTAAAATTGTCCTTACTTGTTGCAAACTGTAAAATTGTCACCCACGGGCTTCAAGCTCACCCCCACTTTCTTCTGCACAAAACAGGTGAAGAGCAAGAGATTGAGTAGTCAAGGGCCAAGGGCATCACTCCATTTTTGGAATGTTGTTGTATTTTAAGCTACTCTTGAAACCAAGGCTTTAGTTGCATTTCGAGTAGTTCATTGTTCAAGTATCTTTTGTATTTGAGATTTTTGAAACATTATTGTTTTGGGGCTTGAAATGCCCACTAAAGCTTTGTAAAAACTATGATCTTCTGATGCTATTGATATATGATTTTGCTATCTTTCATGATTCGCAAGGTTTCATAAGGGGAAAATTCGTGTACAGACTTTAGGGAGATTTCTGGGTTGTTTTAGGCTGATTTTGACAAAATTATCTTCTAGGAAGTCCTAAACTCTAGAGCTATTATTCTCTGTAACAAAGCTCGCAAACATCTTTCTGTAAGAAAGAAGAAAAGCTGAGAGCCTGAGGAAGCTAAGTGAGAAAAGAATACTTGCTGTAAGAGACCTAAAGAGGCTCGGTGAAAAGAATACTTGTATTTTTGGGAAGTATAGTGAAATCTCATAAAGAATTCTGAGGACTGGACGTAACCCACGGTTTGGGGTGAACCAGGATAAAATTGTTGTGTCAACTTCTACTCTCAACTCTCGACTTTTATTTATATTGTTTTATACAAGTACTTAGAAGTTAATTGCAATACATCGTAATAATCTTACTCAGTAGTTTTGAAAAAGCAAAGTTTTCAAAGAATTTGAAAAGGGGATATTCACGAAAAAGAAGACACAATTCAACCCCCCTTCTTGTGCATTTTGTCTATCGAATATAAAGTCTATACTAATGTGTGATTTACTTTAGTAAATAAAAAGTTAGGTGTATGAGACCTTTCAAAATTTTCGTGTCATAATGTAAAGGGAGATGGAGAGAAAGCCAAGAAAATCGACAATAGAGGCAAGTACACTTTCAATAAGTTTGAAAAGTATTGTGCGAGACATTGTATAAGACATGAGAAGATAGACCTAGTACCTCGCAACATAATATTGTTGCCAAAAGGATGAATAGAACCATTGTGAAGAAGGTTTAGTGTATGCTTTGAGTTTCAAACTTATTGAAGTCGTTTTAGGGAGAGGCAGTTAAAACCAAGTGCATGTGATCAATAGAACTCTTTTAGTCCCTTTAGATCTTGACATTCCCAAGAGAGTGTGGAAAGGGAAAGAAAAATTACTTGCATCTAAAGGGTGTTCGGGTGCAAGGCCTTCAAGAAAGTACTAAAGGAGTAGAGATCAGAGCTAGACTTAAAGATTACTCCTTATGTATTTGTTAGATATGGTGATGAGGAGTTTGAGGATAGGTTCTATAGCTCAAAAAAATGGAAAGTTATTAGAAGCAAGGACTTAGTCTTCTATGAACATGAAATGGTTGTAAATCTCATCAATAAAGACAAATTACATCTAGAAGCTATTTCGACAATGAACATATGACTCCTATTCATGCTTCCATTGATCAACTTATGAGTGAAGAAGGCAAACATAAGCTTACACAGGATGATGAATATCAGAGGCAGCTTAATGGTGATGATTAATATGGAACACATCCTATAAATGATGAAGAAGGGGTCAATAAGCATCATAAGCAAGGGGAGTAACTTACTCAAACATTGAAAGATGTCTAACTTCAAAGGTCAACTAGAATGAAGAGAACTTCGACAAGATAACTTAGCTCAGAGTATCACCTAGCTACTGCTGAAGGGGAGCCAGAGAGCTCTGAGACAAAGACTCTTGACCCAAGGCAATGCAAGGGTATATGGTTTCACACGGACAAGAATGATGTCGAAATATTAACAAAAGTGGTTCTCAAGAGTAAGCTTAAGCTTTCTAGTATGCTCACTCATATGGCTTTCAATTACTTAATAGAGAGGTAGATTTCTTCTCTAAAATAGGTTGGAGAAGGAGATTATTGTGGGTCCAACCACATTTTATGGATGTTAGCTTGAAGAAAACCACTTTGGACTCCAAAAATATTAGTTATCTTCATAGATCAAAAGGAATGAAGTTCGAGCAGATTTGAGGTAGAAACCGATGAGTTTTGGAGTACACACCAGTGTTTGCGATGCACACATTCATGTCAATAATGAATAGAAACTTGTGTCAAGTGTACATGTAAAATCTTATCTTTTTTAGATTTAAAGGTAAGTTTGAGAAAAATCATAAGTGTGGGACAAAAACACATGATAATAAAAGAGTTTTAAAGTTCAAATAGCTTTCATCAGCTACAATTTTATTAATTTTTCATTTTTGAGAATTTGTTTAAGAGAAGTATTTATCTGTGTGTATGTGTGTGTATCATTTTGTTCTCAATTCTAAAGGTTAGAGAGGATTTTAAAGATAGAGCTAGAAAAACTTTAGTTGTAGTTGTTTTGTAAGGTATACTTTGCTCAAAACCTTCACACTTATATCTTGCTATTATTGAATTTATTAGATCTCTTGTTAATAAAATCTTATGTCTCTCTAAGTGATCAAATGATCTCGTGGACCTTATGAGTGTTATTGCTTGAAACCCGAACAAAAAAGACTATTTAATTATAAGTATGAAGACATATATAAAAAGGACAAAAAAAGGGAACAAGGAAAAATGGTTACCTTCATGATTGCACTACCAACTTCTATAATTTAGAATGAAAGACAATGGCCATACTTCCTTAACAGAGGAGTCAATTTAAGCAATAAAAAATGAGTTATTTATATTTGTATTTATATTGTTTTCTTTACAAAATCATGAATATAAATGCTCTCACAGCACAAATCAAGCGTCCCTTAAATATATTTCTGTAACAAAGTTTGTACATATGAATATGAACTTTCAGATGTTTGCTAAAGTTTTAAGCGTCGCAGTAGCCTAGAGTATATATCAACTCCTCCATTTACTTAATGGAATTTTTTCTTTTTTCTTTTTTGTTTTTCACTCATATGCAGAAAATGTGACAACAAACTTAATAGAAAAGAAAAACTATAGTTATTGGTCCACTAATGTCTAAAAACATTGAACTCTTTCCTTGTATTGTAAAATTATATCCAACAAGAATGTGTAATGTTGGATATAATTTAGAATGTTAGAGAGCAACGAGTCGAAAGGTTTTAAAATGAGCAGAACTAAGGCGGAGTACTTAGAATGCAACTTTTCGGGAAGCTCAGATAGTCCATGAACGGCGGTGGCAATTGGTACTAACATCATACCACAAAATGGAGCTTTAAATACCTTGGTTCTATCATTCAGAGTGATGGTAATATCGATGCCGATATAATTCATCGTATAAGATCTGAGTAGGTCAAATGGCGAAGCGCATCAGGGGTCTTATGTCATAAAAAAATTTCATTAAAGCTTAAAGGGAAATTTTATAGAATGGTGATTTGGCCAACCATGTTATATGGGGTGGAATGTTGGCCCACCAAATGTAGATATACAATAAAGTTGTTAGTAGCCGAGATGCATATGCTCCAATGGATGTGTGACATTACCAGAAGAGATAAGGTTTGGAATCATGTGGTAAGAGACAAGCTACAAGTGGCTAGTATTGCTGATAAGTTAAGAGAGGCCATGTTTAGGTGGTTTGGGCATATGAGCAGGAGGCACCCTGATGCTTCTGTGTGACGCTGTGAGAAAATAACCCTTCGTGATTGCAAGAGGAGAAAAAGAAGGCCAAACAAGAATTAGAAAGAAGTGATCAAGAAGGATATGATAGAGTTGACCCTTACCGAGAAATTGGCTAGAAATAGAAAGTTCTGGCATATAAGGATATGGGTAAAGAATATCCTTTAAAGTGTGTCAAAATAGTCGTGAAAGTTATTGGGAGCTGTTTACCGTAAAGCTCTGATGATGTATTTACCGCTTAGGAAGTCTAACCCTAGTGTCCAATCTGTCTTTTCTAGTTGCAAGTCGTGAACAAGTCTTTCTGTCCTACTACTTGTCTTTTTAGCTCTGTTGTATAGGGAAAGGTCCCTTAAGGCCATCCGATACTGTTAGATTGTTCATACTCACATGGCTACTGATCAAGGGTCCCTAGCACAACTCGAGACATGAAGAATCTTACTTTGCAGCTTATCATGTATTAGCAGATTTAAGCATCAAATTAGGTATTTTATTTTATTTATTTGTTTTAGTTTTATTTATCTACTCTTTTAACATATCTTTTTTTTTAACATATCTGCATCACTTTTTTCATTATTATATTTGCATGTGGGTCTACCAAAAATAGCCTATATACTCTTTAGAGATAAGGCCACATATTATCAAACCTCTCCAAACTTCACATTGGTGAGGGATTCAGAGTGGGTGTGATGATAATGAAGAATGTGTAATGTATTAAAGCCAATAACAGAAATGATCAAATTGGACTGTGATGAATACGTTGAAAGAGTGGTCGCGGGCCATACTCGGACAAAATAGCTTCTCTGGGTAGGATAAATGAACTGAAGATCCTAAAGTGGAAACTGAGTTACTAAATCGATGAAGGTACTACCGACTCCAAAAATTTTGGAAAACATAGTCATCCTAGCTTGTTTATTTTTCAAACTTGCCTTCGTTGTATAAAATTTCCCATTAATCTGAACCTCCAAATACAGTTTACTGCCACATTGAATACAAATTGTTGCCTCAACTCAAAAAATTCTCAGTTCACCCAATAACTGTTGCTCTAATCATGGTGCCCAATGCTATAAATATCCACCTTGACTGCTCATAAGAGACTAAGGAGAAAAAGTAAGTTCAACAACAAAGAATAGAAGAAGCAAGGAACAATTTTTCCCAGCGAGAAATTCATGAAATGCATACCCTCGTCCTCGCAGGCGCTCAGCGTGACAGTTGCAGGGATTCAGCTGGGAATTGTTAACTGTTCTCAAAGATAAAAACTTCACCTTAACGCCGTCATATTAGTCACCACCAAAACAAGAAAAGGACTAATAACAAGTTAAAGAAAATGAAATAAGAAATAAAAGCGAAAAAATTTCAACGCCTTCCCTAGGGAAAGAAGCTGAAGTAACTTTACCATATATCGTAATTAGAGAGATCAAATTGTACAATTGAACCAAGAATCTCCAACTCTCCGTCAAAACACCGTCAACTCAATTCCTTTCTTCCCATTCTTCAAGCAGAAGACCCTGAAACTTTTGGTGAACTCACAGGGAAGAGCGGCAACAACTGTGGCTCTGAATCTCTTGGAGTAGATATGGGAGACGGATGCAAGTAAAACCCTTTCTCTGCAATTGCTCTCTCCTCTTCTGATGATGAGTTCCCTAAAGATGGCGAATTCCTGTTAAAAGGGTCTCCACTTAATGGAGTTACAGGGCTAAGAGTCAACTTGGGGAAGTCAAGCAAGCTTGGAGACAAGATCTCGGGCTTGTTTCTGGGAGAAAATCCTGTAACTGCGTTGTTATTGCTGGCAAAACTAGGCAACAAAGTGTTGATCATCAGGCTGTTTTTGAGATTGCTGTTTCTTCTCTCATAAAGCTTGAAGCTTTGTTGTTTCTTTGGAGTTGTTTTCGTGGGAGGGATTGCGAAATTTCTTGATGATAGTTGTGCTGAGGGTTGTGTTGGATCTTGGGTCGTTGTTCTTGAGGAAGCTTGTTTTGCTGTTTGAGTTGAGCCAGTGAGCATTTGGACAACTTGCTTGAAAGTTGAAGTGTCTGCTTGAACAAAGGTTGTAGGGTTAGGGTTAGTGTCAGATCTGGAGATGGGAATTGGAGTAAGCGGTGGGGTGTGAATTTGGACGCAATTGTTGCTTCCACTTCCATGAGGAGAGTTTAATGGAGATGGGTATCTGCTGTCTTGACCTCCTGTTAGTTTTTCCATAGATGTGTCTAATTCAGCTCTGCACATCCACCACCAGAAACAAGAGAAAATTTAGGTGCGGAAATGGCTATGTGGTGGAGAGACGGTAGAGTGAAAAACAAGGCTTCTTGAGAGGCAGCCTTTAAAGCGCTTTTGCTTATTCAATTTTTGGAGGTTAAAGGCTTTTAAAAGGGCTTTTACTCAACTATGTAGTGTTTTGCTTTCTTCAACATATATTTGTGGGCAATAGATTGACTATCAATTTCTATGCCTACTTTTGGTAGGGGTTGTTTAGGCAGAAATTGCTCAACTGTTCTGGGATTGCAAAGATTAGATTAGAAGGGTGTCGTTTGTATTTGGAATTTCTGGGCAAAAGCATCTGTAGCAGGAGCAGGTAAAAGTCCCATGAGAATCAAATGTGTGCATATATTTATATAGAGATGTGAGTAAGTGTCATTGACTTGGAGCCCTGCCCTGCAAGGATAGGAGTGTTGTGTGATGGAATGGGATGTCAGATGATGGCAAGAAAACAATAATGAATCCAAGGCGCGTCTGAATCACTCTTCATTCCATTCAGCCACTGAGCTAGCAGAGATTGGTTCCTTTGCCACTAGTCGCATCCAATCATCAAGAGAGAAAAGGACGGAAAAGAGGATTGAAGTAGACATATTTGTCCTTGAAGTTGTTAAATTTAACAAAATCTTCTCTTCTTCAATTATGGCCCTCTTTTTTTTGCATCCAGATCCAGTGCAGTCATTCTTACCATAACATTTGAGCAGCCAAGTTTTTCTGAAACAGTTAAAGACGTCCCTTTTTTTATAATATTGATGGCTTCTGCAATTTGTGGGAAATTGAAAAGTTATATTTAAATAATTAAAAATTGCATCGCATGACTCAAAAATTACATCAATCTACTAAACTTTTCAACCACATGATGCAACTTTTTAACTGTCATACAATTTTGTAGTTATTAAAGGCAATATTTCAGTCATATGAGTTACCTTCCAATCTGTTTAGTTTAGTTTTTTTTTTTGGACAAAAACCATAAGAGTATCCTACAAAGAAAGGCTAAAAGTTAACCCAAGCCAACAGGCTTACCCATTACATCCTACAATCTGTTTAGTTATAAGTTGCAACTTCACATAAATTTCAGTCATGTAATACAACTTTTCAGTTATTAGAGTCATCTTCATAAATTCTAAGAATAATTTGATAGACCTTGTTTACAAATTAAGTGACTATTACCATCCTAAAGCCTAATTTTGCCAAATTTTTCTTGCTGCAAAGTTGGCTAGGATTTCATTATACAGCCTCCAACATGTTTTATTAGCAGGTAAGAAGAGTAATCTATATTGAAAGGGAAAAAGAAGAAGTCAAGCCATAATTGGAAAAAAGAAAAAGCAACAGAGTTGAAACATTGTAACAACCCTTTTGGTTATTTTTTTTTCTCTTTAACATTTTCGTGACATCATTGTGCCTTAAATCAGACTATGGTGACATAATTTTTATATCCCATTATAAAAAGAAAACTAATCTAGTTAAGAAACAAGAAAACATATACATATATATTTTGTACTTTTGGCCAATGACCGGTTAAAGTCTCTCTCTCAGCTAATTAATATATAAACACACGAGTTGGGTGAAAGGCCATAGTTAATTTAGTAAATTATTAAGATGTTGATATCAAAAGAGAGGTTGGAGGTTGGACTTTGGGAGTAAGTACAGTCTTAAGAGAAGAAATTTTGAAGAGTTTATTATGTGATATTTCACCATATTGGTTGCATATAAGCTATATGATTAAGTGGGAATGACTTTGTGACTTTTTAATTAGATATATAGATGGCATTTCAGGGCAAACCCTAGTGCACAAGTCTTCCTACTTTGTGGGGGTCGAGGAGAGAGTTATCAATTATACACAATCTTCCCTTTGCATTTTGCAAAGAGACTGTTTCCATAACTTGAACCTATAACCTTTTGGCTAAAAAAGGGTAACCCTACCAGTTGCTTTAAGGCTTGTCCATATAGATGGCATTCAATGTTGAAAAATTAATGTTTATGAACGAATGCTCTTTTCTTTCTTGTTTGATAGGTAGGACATATAACTTGTCATGTTATAGTTGCAATTGCAAGTTGAGTTGAGAGATAGGACATTTAGCTTGTATATCTCTCTATTTTTCTTTTGACGTTTAAATAAATCAAGTTCCAAGCACTGCCAAATTCTTTTATTGAAGTTCCTATGGAGCCTAGAAACTAAGAATGGTCTGACATGAAATGAACAATAAGTGCAGCTCTTCTCCCATAATGTAAGTTACATAATATAACACAATCCCTTTTTTCTTCTTCTTTTCTTTACCTTGTTAAGACTAATTTAATCAAATTAAATTATAGAATAGGAATTCTCAAATCTCACGACAACAAATCATGTACGAATTCGAAACTAATCATTTTAATTCTCAATTTCTATATCATTATTTAACTTTATTTCTTCAACATATTTACTGTACTCCATCAATTACCAATTTAAAGATGAAGATAGTGAGTTCCTTAATAGTCCTTTCTCAACTCAGGACATTAGGAGAGTGGTCTAGGACTAAGTGGCTTCAATGGAAACTTCTTTCATAAAACTTGGTCACTTATCAAGGATATGGTGATAAGACCAATCTTAAAATTCTTTTACAAAGGTAAACTTTTAAAGGAGTTAAACAAAACCTTCATTTGTTTAATTATTGAAACTTATAATCCCTACTCCTTTGGTGATTATAGTTGTATATCCTATTGTAATTTTATCTAGAAAATTATATCCATGCTTTTGGCATTAAGACTGAAGTTTTAAGCCTGTTAATGGATGAAACCAAGGAGCTTTCTTAGAAGGAAGACAAATTGGAGACAACATGCTGCTAGCTCAAGAATTATTCAAGATTTACAATAGAAGGAATTCTTCTAAGGACTATGTAATTAAGGTAGATTTTCATAAGGCTTTTGACATATTTAGCAAAGATTTTATACAACATCTCCTTATTGCATTTAATTTTTTAGGAAAATTCAGCAACTAGACAATCATTTATATAACCTGTACTTCATATAGTATTCTCCTCAATAGGGAACTGAATGAGTTTTTTAAAGGAGCTTGAGGCGTGAGACTATTCTCTTATATTTACCGTGTATAGAGGCATTGATTAGACTAATTAGACACAATATCACATTATATCAAAATTGTCAGTTTTATTGTAGATGTAAGAAATTAGGATTATTTGGACAATCTTTTGTTGATGGCTTAATCCCATTTTCTAAATCCCATGAAAAATCAGTATCCATTTTAATGAATTCACTTAACACCTTCAAAGAGCTTTTAGGGTTAGCTATACACTATAATAAGAGCCGTATGATCATCTGAGATAATGCTTTTTATTTAGCATATTGGCTCTTTAGAATCTCTAGTCTTATAATACAGAATCATCCTTTCACATATCTTAGACTCCCTCTATCGTCCAAGAAGCTCCTCTTCATGAAATGTTTTCCTCTAGTGGAGAAAATACGAAAGAGATAGGAACTCTAATGTAATAAGGATTTGTCCTATGTAGGTAGGCTTTAACTAATTAAATCAGTATTTAGCTCCCTCTATATCTATTGGTCTGCTCATATTTTTTATTTAAAAGGCTTAATTAAGTCTATTTAAGGATTTATGAGAGACTTTCTATAAGAAGGGAGACAGAATGGCAAAGATAATGTTAAGGTTAGTTGGAAAGAAGAACGCAAACTGGCCAATGAGGATAGGCTAAGAATCACACTAATTAGCTTAAGTAATAAGGTGTTTATAGGGAAAAAGGTTATGAAAATTATTCGACGATAAATAATCTATTTGGATTAGGTGGATATACACTTCATAAGGAATAAAAGCATGTGGAAAGTTAAGGATAATGTATCCTTTACATGGTTTTTATTGTATTTGGTGAAGTTTAGAGATAAACTAATAGGAGCAATCAAAATGCAGAATTGGTAACGGGGAAAAAGGTTCCACTTACTATGATGATTTTAGTAAATTAGGTCCCATAGTCTAGTCTTAATTGTTTCCATACATCTAAAACAGTTTCCTCGACAATACTAAAGTCAAGGCAAAGATAAGAGATAATCAGTGGACTACCATTCCAATAACATTAGCCCATATATTCTTTGACTATAAATCGTAACCCCAATAAAATAGAAGCCTAAATTTGGTTGATCCACTCCTCTTAACAATTTATAAATAACTCTTGCATAAATTGGTTAACGAATAAAAGAGAAGTGAAGGCATGGATTAGGATTCTATGGAATAAGAATCTCATTCCTAAAATCTCTTTTATAGTATACTTTGCAATCAAAGAGAAACTTCCTATAATGTACAGGCTAGAATATCTCAATTTTCTAGTTTATGCACTTTATGAAAAAATAGGCGAGAGACTCATTTATATACTTTCTTTGAATATGACATTTCTGCAGGTATTTGGCTCAACATTTAAACTCTATGTCATATGTATGTAGTTTATTTACTCTATCTATACTCATTTCCCAAAAAGGTTTTATAAAGGTAAAACAATCCCAAAGTCAGATTAGGTTGTCTATCTTATAAGCTTTATTTCATACATCTACAATATATAGGTAGAAATAAATGCTAAATGATTCGTAAGGAAGGAAAGAATTAGTGAGTACTTGTAGGAGGAGACCATTAGATGGATCATAGAACAAGTCCTTTACAATGGCAAAGCAAGAAAATACAACACTAAAATAAGCAATTCTTCATGAATCTCTAAAATAGCTTTTAAAGGTTCCAACCTTGAACTTAATCTACAACACATAGCTTGGTGAGAATTTGAAACAATATATCATCACATATAGAAGGGATTCTCACTAAGTGTTGTGTATAAAGACAATGAGAAAATCAGTATATCATAGAAAAATAACTGATGAGAACTAAGGAGCAAATGTGCAGACAATTACTAAAACCCTTTGCACATTCCAGATGGTCCAATTACAAGGTCAAGGACTAAGAAGATGAAAGAAGGACTTAATAGGCTGATTCAAGATATTTGCACCAAACAAGTTATTTTGGGCCAAAAGAGAAGCCTTGAAGGTGGAACATACAACCAAAGTATTATTAATGTGGTCCAAGCACTTAGTGGGCATATATTAAAGTCAATTGGGTCTTAAATGGGCCGATTAGCCCACTAAGGTTGGGTATTACGAATTTTGGGCTAATGGGCATACCAAACAGACTTGTTTTCACTTCTTTTGTTAGGTTTAGACCTAGGGCTTATAAATATGCATCTTATGTATTTAGAAATTTTTTTTGACATCTTTATATGAGAATTGAGAGAAACTTCTCTCGGGTTCTTCATTGAACTATAGAACTTATCAAGATTGATTCAATCTTATAGTGTTCAAACCTGACTTATCACTCCCTCTTCTCATCTATTTTGGGATGTGGCGTCCATATCATTCTTTTTATCCTTTGTTTGTGTTTATTGTGACCTGATTTACCTCTTTTGGAGGTGGAATCTGTCTTATTTTGTGGCTATTCAGATTTAGTCATTTTGGGGTTTGCATTAGTTGGCATCAGACCTTTGGCCTCTAAATCAGGTTGGATTCATTCTTTTCTTCTTATCTATTAAAAAAATGATTCTGCAAATTGTGTTCTTGTTCTTTTGTGTCTTTTCATTTTTGCATTGTTAGTTCTTTATTTTCTATATAGATTTTTTTTCTGGGTAGATTCTGCAGATTATGTTATTGTTTTTTGTGTCTTTTCATTTTCCCATTGTTAGTTCTACATTTTCTATTCAGATTCATTTTCTGGGCAGATTCTCCGTTTGTGTTCTTTGTTTTCTTGTGACTCTTTATAGCCTTAAGTGTTTATTTATGCTTTAGCTCATTCCAACATCTGATTGTTGTGATCAAATTTTTGGGTAACATTGTAAAGATTCCTACTTAAGTTATTATATTCAGGTTTGTAGAAAAAAGAAAGAAAGAAAGGTGCGAAGTAGAATCTGGTCAGCCTTGTTAAAACTTGACACTAGTTAATCAGATTATCTTTTTGTGTTTTTTGTTACAAAAACAACTAGACTAGTTCTTTTGTTTCTTGAGCACAATAGGCACTATCTTATCAAGTGAACACCCGTTGGTTTGTCATTCCTACTGTGTTTTCTTAGTTCTTATCAATCATTCTATATCTTTCGATTTGTTACATTCTTATGAGTTTGTCGCTTCAAGTTAAATTATCCTGATTTTGTTTGGTTAGTTCTTTAAAGAGCCTAAAGAGCGAGTTTGAGTGGTAAAAGATAGGAGGGTGAGCTCATTATAACAAAAGCCAATTTAAGAGAGAAACACACAAGTGTTGAGTGACACTATTTGAAGGAAACACGCGAGGGAGTGTTGGTGAGGTATTTTCTAATTTTTCTTGTAGATTTACAACCATGACATCTAAGCATAAGGGTGTTCATGGTGAAGGAGAAAATAGTGACAACTTCATGCTCAAAGCAATGCAACAACAATTTCAGCGCATTACTATCATGTTTGGAGAGATAAAGGATAGAATGGATAAACAAGATGCTAAAATGATAGATTTGTATAGAGGGAGAGTTCATGATGTTCCTAATGCTAGAAGGCAAGAGAGGCACGATGACAATGAGTCTTATGATGATAATGGAAGGGATGATGCTGATTTTTATGATGGTGACATATTGGACATATTTAACAATAATAGAGGTGGAAGGAGATTTAGTGGAAGACATGATGCATATGGTTGTGCCTTGGGAAGCATCAAGATGAGCATTCCATCATTTCAAGGGAAGAATGATCCTGAAGCCTATTTAGAGTGGGAAAAGAAAGTGGAGTTGGATTTTTTATTGTCATA
This sequence comes from Erythroxylum citrifolium, assembly GCA_026284465.1. NCBI lineage: Eukaryota > Viridiplantae > Streptophyta > Magnoliopsida > Malpighiales > Erythroxylaceae > Erythroxylum > Erythroxylum citrifolium. The sequence continues at coordinate 44,472,851 of JANKOE010000005.1, forward strand.
ACTATTTCGAAGAGAAGAAAGTCAAGCTTGCAGCTATTGAATTCACCAACTATGCAATTATTTGGTGAGATCAGATTGTTTCAGCTAGAAGAAGAAACTGTGCGAGACCTATTCGTACATGGAAGAAATGAAGACTATCATGAGAAAGAGATTCATTCCCAATCATTATTATAGGGAATTGTATCAAAAATTGAAAGGACTCACTCAAGGAAGAAAAAGTGTTGATAATTATCAAAAAGAGATGGAGATTGTCATGATTAGAGAAAATGTTATGAAGGATAGAGAGGCAACCATGGCACAATTTTTACATGGGCTGAATAAGGACATAGCTAATGTTGTTGAGTTGCAGTATTATGTGGAGCTTGAGATATGGTTCATTTGTCTATGAAGGTGGAGAAGCAACTTAAAAGGAAGGGTAACATGTGAGTTTGGCATAATTCAAATGCTAGTTCCCATTGGAAATCAAATTGGAAGAAAAAGGAGGAGAAGGCAGACTATAATTCCAAGAGTGATAACAAGCCTAAATTTGAGTCTTCCAAAAGCAAGGATGTGAGCTCTAGTAAAGAGAAAGGTGATTATAATTTCCAAACTCAAAATAGAGATATCAAGTGTTTTAAGTGTTTGGGAAGGGGGTATATCATATCGCAATGTCCAAATTGACGTACCATGATCTTGAAGAGAAATGGAGACATTGAGTTTGAGAGTGAACCTGATGATGAATTACCATCAAATGATGATGAGAGTGATAGAGAATAATATCCGGTGGAGGGATAGGCTTTAGTCATAAGGCGAGCATTACATGTGTAAGAGAAAGGGGAAGATGATGTGCAACGCGAGAACATCTTTCACACTCGATGTCATATTCAAGGAAAGGTGTGTAGTATGATCATAAATGGAGGGAGTTGAACTAATGTAGCTAGTGCAGTGATGGTATCAAAACTGAATTTGTCTACAACTAAGCATCCTAGACCATATACTCTTCAATGGTTAAATGATAATGGAGAAGTGAAGGTGGGAAAACAAGTGTTGGGTTCATTTTGTATTGGCAAATATCATGATGAGGTTTTGTGTGATGTGGTGCCAATGCAAGCTGGACATATTCTTTTGGGCATACCTTGGTAGTTTGATCGACGTGTGATGCATGATGGGTTCAAAAATCGGTACTCTTTTTCCATGAATGGAAAATCAATCACTCTTGTACCATTAACACCGCAACAAACGTATGAGGATCAGATGAGAATTTAAAATGAGAGTGTAAAGAAAAGAGATTGTGTAACTGAGTGTAGTAGAAAGAAAGGAGTGCAAAGATAGAAAATGCCAAAACAACAAAGAAAAGACAACAAGTGAGTGAAAAAGAGAAAGAGAGAAAACAAGAGAGTTTATTTGCAAAAGAAAGTGATCTTAAGAGAGCCTTTTATTCTAAACAGCCTATGTTTGTATAGTTGTACAAAGAGGCATTAATCAACACTAACGACATTAACTCTTCTTTGCCAAGTGTCATTGTTTCTCTTTTGTAGGATTTTGACGATGTGTTCCCCGAGAAAGTTTCAAATGGTTTGCCACCAATTTGGAGAATAGAGCACCAAATTGATTTCATCACTGGTATGTCAATTCCAAATCGACCATCCTATGGAAATGATCTTAAGGAAACAAAGGAACTTCAAGAACAAGTGGAGGAACTCATAGCTAAGGGATATGTGAGGGAAAGCATGAGTCCATGTGTTGTTTCGGTGTTACTTGTGCCTAAAAAGGATGGGACATAGAAGATGTGTGTTGATTGTCGAGCCATCAACAAAATCACTGTAAAGTATCAACATCTCATTCCTATATTAGATGATACGTTTGATGAATTGCATGGTTCTTGTGTGTTTTCTAAAATTGATTTGAAGAGTGGATATCATCAAATCAGAATGCGTAAGGGAGATGAGTGGAAAATAGCCTTTAAAACAAAATATAGATTATATGAGTAGTTAGTTATGCCATTTGGTTTAACTAATGCACCTAGTACATTTATGAGGTTAATGAATCATATTTTGTGTTCTTTCATTGGCAGAGTTGTGGTTGTTTATTTTGATGACATTCTGATTTATAGCAAAAGCTTGGATGAGCATATTGATCATTTGAGAAGTGTTCTAAGTGTTTTACATGAACAACAGTTGTATGCTAACTTTAAAAAGTGTTCCTTTTGAACATATCAGATTATGTTTCTTGGTTATGTTGTTAGTACTAAGGGAATTTCAGTTGATGAGGAAAAGGTTAGAGATATTCGTGATTGGCCTACACCTAAGACAATTACTGATGTGCATGGCTTTCATAGTTTGGCTAGCTTTTATAGGAGGTTTGTTAAGGATTTCAGTACCATAGCCGCACCATTGAATAAAATTGTGAAACAGAATGTTGGTTTTAAGTGGGGTGATAAGCAAGAAAATGCATTAAATTTGATTAAGGATAGGTTGAGTTCTGCACCATTGCTTGCTTTACCTGACTTTGCTAAAACTTTTGAGAATGAGTGTGATGCTTCAGGTATTGGCATTAGAGTTATTTTGATGCAGGAACGACATCTAATTGCATTCTTTAGTGAAAAGTTGAGTGGAGCAACCCTTAACTACCCAACTTATGATAAGATGTATGCATTGGTTCGAGTTTTGCAAACGTGGCAACATTACCTATGGCCCAAGGAATTTGTCATACATACTAATCACGAATCCTTGAAGCATATGAAAGGATAAGGAAAGTTGCATAAGAAGCATTCCAAGTGGATAGAATTCGTTGAAACCTTCCCCTATGTGATCAAGTATAAGCAAGGTAAAGAGAATGTGGTTGCTGATGCATTATCTCAGAGGTATTCTCTTATCTCTACTTTAAGTGCTAAATTACTAGGATTTGAGTACATCAAAGACTTATGATCTTAACTTTAGTAGTATTTATGGGGCTTGTGAGAAAGTTGCATTTGGAAAGTTGTATAGGCATGATGGATATTTATTTCGAGAGAACAGGTTGTGTGTGTCTATGTGTAAGTGTAAGTCGACTTGTACACTCCTGTAACTCGACTTACACATGCACGGTACCTATAAGTCGACTTGTACAATGTGTAACTCGACTTATGCAAGGACGATACTGTTAGATTGTGCCCTAAAGGCA
>JANKOE010000005.1:44494098-44511460 GCA_026284465.1 Erythroxylum citrifolium
GTCGGATTAAATGGGCGGTTGGGATGGATTGCGTCGTCGTCCATCCCGTTCGTCCTTAGTATATATACTTAATGAAGTGGACCACTAGCATCTCCCAGGTGCCAACATTTACCGGAAATAGCTGTCTTTCTTTGTTTTCTTGTCTTTTGTCTTATATCAACTCATGATTAGAAACAACATCCGAGGAGGATAAATATCTGTGTTCTGCATCACACCAAGTTGTGATTTATCAGTTTCTTTGTAAGAAATATTATCAAACGTACGTGCAAACACAAATTCTTTCAAAAATATATGCATCGTTATTCAAGTTATTTACTTATATTTAATTATATTCCTCAAATTATCAAAAGCATTTCTTAAAGAAACTCGTTTTTTTCCTTACAAAATTATCTCTTTATGTATATTGTATGTTTTAGAAGACTAACTTCAAGCTTTTTCAGTTGATCATTATCTATTATTTATACATAATATTATCAAATTGATAATGAAAAGTCACCCTTTAAACTCATCACATCTATCCTTTTATTATCTCTCACTCACACACGATAAGTTTAGTAAATAAGAATTTTGCATCATATTTGTCTAATAACTCATCTTACCAAAATACCATGAGAGCATATTGTCACACATCTATTAAGAATATATTATTTTTCAACTAATAAATTGATCCTTAAGTAGATTTAGTATGTTATACCCTAGATCCTTTGTTACCAGTCATCATCTTTCTGTCATTATTTAAATATTTTATATTCGCATTGCCGTCTACGTATAAAGTGGGTCCTTTTGAATACATCTTGATGCAAACTTTGAATTAAAACAATCTTCCTTGTTTTTCAATCATTTTAACCAAATTAACTCACTTTTTTAAAATGGCTCGTTATATCAAGTCATTCATGATTTTCTAGTAACATTCTAAGATAGAAAACTGTAAAACTCAGATAAATATTCTTATTATCGTATATACGTTGATGAAAATACATGTATAAATAGTTGATACCTAACCCTAGAATAGGAAATACAATCAATAGTAGTAAAATCTTCCTATTTTATCACTACGTAGCTATATACAACTTAACTCCCCCATTTTAAAAAAAAACTTAACTCCCCCTCAAGCTGAAGCATAAAAATCATATGCACCAAGCTTGTTATAGATAAATTCAATATGAAAACCTCTAAGAGATTTGGTCAAGATATCTGCCAGTTGACTTATTGAACTGACACGACTAATAGTGATGCAACCAGACAAAATTTTCTCTCGAATAAAGTGGAAATCAATTTCTATATATTTTGTTCTTTCATGAAATACTAGGTTAAAAGCAATAGGGAGAGTAGGTTGATTATCACACAATAACTTCATCTGTGATACTTCTACAAATTTTATCTTTTGAACTAATTGCTTCAACCAAATAAGCTCACAAGTTACTAAAGCCATTGTACGGTATTCTACTTCGACACTCGACCTGGCAACAACTTCTTGCTTCTTACTTTCCAAGATACAAGATTTCCTCCAACAAGAACACAAAAGCCTGAAGTAGAACGCCTATTAGATGGAGAACCTGCCCAATCAGCATCAGGGTATCCAATAATTTGTGAATGACCCCAGTTTTCATATAATAATCCTTTTCCTGGTGCACCCTAAATGTACCTCAAAATTCAAAGAACTACATCCCAATGACTATCATCACATGGAGCTTATAAGAACTGATTAACAACACTAACTGAGAAAGAAATATCAAGTCATATGATGGTGAGATAATTAAGTTTTCCTACCAGTCTTCAATATCGGCCAGGATCAACAAGTGACTCACCTTGATTAGGTAAAAGCTTTGAATTAGGATCCATAGGAGAGTCTATTGGTCTACAGTATGACATCCCTATTTCTTCTAGAATATCCAATGCATACTTTCTCTGAGAGAGTACAATACCAGATTTAGACTAAGCAACTTTTATACCAAGAAAATATCGGAGTAAACCCAAATATTTTGTTTGAAAATGATGGAACAAATGTGTCTTCAATTGTTCAATCCCACCCTGATCACTTCCAATAATGACAATATCATCCACATAAACAATCAGATAGATACACTGTTCTGATGATGTATATTTATAGAAGGCAGAGTGATCAGAGCCATATTGACTTGTACCAAACTCTTGAACAACATGACTAAACCATCCAAACCAGGCATGAGGAGATTGTTTCAAACTATATAAGGAGCGACAAAGCTTACACATTAAGGTAGACACCCCCTGTGCAACAAATCCTGGTGGTTGCTCCATATAAATCTCTTTCTGAAGCTTAACATGTAAAAAGTTATTTTTAATGTCCAATTGATAGAGAGGCCATTGGCAAATGGCAACCATGGATAAAAACAAGCGAACAAAAGACATCTTGGCCACAGGAGAGAAAGTTCCATAATAATCCAACCCATAAGTCTATATATATATATCCTTTAGCCACCAAACGTGCCTTTAGTCGATCAACTTAACCATTTTGACCAACTTTGACAGTATATATCCAACGACAACCAACAATGGAATGGCCTGGGGGCAAGGGAACTAACTCCCACATATCATTAGTATGTAGAGCGGTCATTTTGTCAACCATTGCTTGACACCACTTGGGATCATTAAGTGCCTCATGAACATTAAAAGGAACAAAGACATAAGAGAGGGTGGATACAAAAGTAGAATATGATGGTGATAAATGATGATAACTGAGAAAGTTATAAATAGGATGAGGGTTGCAAGTGGAACGTGTACCTTGGCGAATGGCAAAGGGAAACTAATCTTCAAGAGGTAGAACTGCAACAGGTAAAGAATTCGTAGCAGGAACTGTATCAACAAGAGCCTTTATAGGAGTCTCAGCAACAAGATTAGGATTATTGGTATGTGGAAGATTACCATTCTCAAGAGAAGAGTATTCAATAAGAGGTAAACACTGGACAAACTCTAGATGAGGATTAGAAAGAGGAGCAACACAAGGAACAGGTGCAAAGGAAGGAATTGGAGGGTCCTCACTGATAAAGGTGATATTTGTTTTGAGATGATTAGTAAAATGGAGAAGATTCAAATAATGTAACATTAGCAGAAACAAAATATCGATTTGTGGATGGAGAATAACACTTATAACCTTTTTGAAGATGTGAGTAACCTAGGAAAATACATTTGGTAGATCTGGCTGACAGTTTATCTTGACTAGGAAAAAGATATGAATGAAACATATGCTGCCAAAAACTCATGGTGGAAGAGAATAATGGCTGATCAGGAAATAGGATGGAATGAGGTACCCGATTTTGGAGATTGGATGATGGCGTGCGATTAATCAAGAAACATGCAATTAAGACAGAATCTGCCCAGTATTGCATTGGAACCTGATTGTGTAAAAGCAAGGTACAAGCAATTTTTATTAGATGTCTATTCTTATCGTCAGCAATCTCATCTTGTTGTAGAGTATAAGTACATAAGGTTTGATGAAGAATTCATTGGGAATACATAAATTGGGTGAAGGGAATAGACAAATATTCACGAGCATTATCACATCTTAACACACAAATGTCAGTGTTAAATTGTGTCTTAATTTCTGCACAAAAGATTTAAAAATAGAAAATAGTTATGAACGAGCCTTCATTAAGAATAACCAAGTGCAACGAGAATAATCACCAATAAATGTAACAAAGTATTGAAATCCCAAAACAGAAGAGACAGGATAAGGACCCTAAATATTTGAATGAACTAAGTCAAAAGGGGATGTAACCCGTTTATTGACACCCTTTGAGAAGGAACTTTGAGAATGCTTTCCAAGTTGACAAGACTCACAATCTAAGGAAGATAAAGTAGGTAAATTAGGCACCATCTTCTGAAGCTTCGACAAACTAGGATGACCCAAATAATTACTAATTAGCATGGAAGGTTTTGAAATAATGCATGTTGTTGGTGAAGGAGGTAGATTTAACTGATAAAGGCCCTATGTCTCATGTCCTGCACCATTCATCTGTCTTGTGTGGTCATCCTATATAATAACAGAATTTTCATTAAAAGTGATAGAACAATTTAAAGATGGTGTAAGTTTACTTATGAATACAAGATCAAAAGGACAATTAAGAATATATAGAACAAAGTCTAAATGCAACGATGGAAGTGGTTGAGCACAACCCATAGCCTTAACAACGATTTGAGTCCCATTAGCTAAAATAATAGGAGGAAAAGATGTAGTACTAGAAAAGTGAGAGAGTAAATGTGGGTTGCTAGAAATATGATCAGAAGCACCAAAATCAAGTGCCCAAGGGAAAGACTGAGTGAGGCATGTTACAGGATTATCCGAATGAGCTATCGAAGCAACGGAGGATGAAGACTGCTTAGTTGCCTAATACTTGAGATATTGTTTATAATCAGTACCAATACGAGTCAATGATTGTTGAGACTATTGAGTAGAGGACTCATACTGAAGGTCAGACATATCAGTATGAACAACATTAGCAACTCGTAGTCAACCATGCAATTTATAACATTTGTCCTTAGTATGTTCCCATTGACCACAATAACGACATTTGGGTCAACCTCCTTTACTATCACAATCCCCTTGCTCTACTCTATTAGTACTTTGAGATTGAGATGCCAGAGAGAAAGAATTAACCAATGGAGATTCTATCATAATGCTAAGGGAAGAAGCTTGTAGTAGTTGAGCAAATACTTCATCCAAAGACGGTACAGTAGGACTCCCCAAAATCTGTTCTCATACCAAAGTGAGTTTAGTACTGATGGCAATAAGAGTAAGAGCCGTAAAAAAGCTTATCTCGCTATGCAAGATCTTCTGCTGCAGACTTACCAATAGGTAATAACAGGTTGAATTCTATTTTCAGGGAATCTTACCAAAAAATTCAGACATATGCATATCTTGTTGCTTGAGATTAACCGAATTTGACACTATAAAATATAATCTTTGAATGTCATTAGTATAGAGTAACTTTACTCGACTCCATAGCTCAACACAGGTTCTGTATGCTTTATAAATAGGGTGAAGTTGAGGATCAATTGTTTGCCATAAGATACTACATAATAAAGTGTCAATTTGTACCCAAGTAGATGTATTTGTTTCAATATCCGCAACCCTAAGAGTTAAGTGATCAACTAAGCCTTGAACTCATCATCATACCCCGAATTTTCGCAATGAAATCGGATCTGGGAAGCCTTGAACTATGAACTACAATCCAATGGAGGCAACCCATGAGGTATAATTAGAATTACTTACTAATTTCTCTGTCATAATTAAGGGAAGAGAAATAAAGGGAAGAGCACCTGATTGTAACTTGAAGTTTGTAAGACCCATAACCCAAAAAAACCTTTAAAAAAATTTCTAGCCATTGTCCGGTGAATTTTTCAGCAATTCTCTAACTAAATTTTCGATGGTCTCACGACAAACAGAAGAGAAACTCAAGAAATCAATTCACTAGTGGCCTATGAGATTGTTAATGTCGGTGGTGACAAATCACTCTCACCGGAGAGAGATATCGGTAAGAGGATAACTTTCCTGTAATTTTCGACGACTACTTTGGCCATTAAATTAGTCGAAGGAAATAAAAAATGACCGGTCGGTGTTGTTTGATTAGACGCATGGTGACTGCGAGATGAGACGTGTATCAAAGAGGGAGATCAGAAAACCAAGTGCAGAAATAGCAAGCGGTGCGTGGAGCAACAACCAACGACGCAATTTTGGGGTTCTGTCGGAGAGTAAGAGAGGAATAGACTGGTGATGTTAGATCAAAGATCTAACACCATATTAATGAAGTCTGAACTTCTCCAGAGTTTGATCGTAAAGGAATCGAAAAATTCTAAAACTCTAGCTCTGATACCATGTAAAACTCAAAGAAATATTCTTATTATCGTATATACGTTGATGAAAATACATATATAAATAGTTGATACCTAACCCTAGAATAGGAAATACAATCAATGGTAGTAAAAATATTCCTGTTTTATCACAATACAACTATATATAACTCAACACAAACATTAATTCAATTCTCTAGAATTAGAACTCGAGGAAATAGGATAGTTTAAATTTGAAGTTTACGTAGCCTTAAAGGATCCTTAGACAATATAAGTTAATAATATGAATTATATTATCTTTATTGGTCGAAAATGCACATATAGTATGATTCACGTGTTACAATATTGACTCCTTTTTATTAAAGCATATGTCTTCCTCTAATATTGTACAAATGATAATTCAGGCATACCTACTGTATAACTTGAGTTCACTAGTATATTTGTTTAATCTACTCTTCAGAACTCACATTTGAAATATTAAGATAGATAAGGGAACAAATCGTTTCATTGGATTATATCGTTACTAGTAACTTCTTATATCTTTAAATATACTTCACATCAACACTAATGTTTTAAGCCTTAAGCTCTCGTTTTTCACTTGATAAATTTCTTAAATGTGTCTCATCTCCATTCTTACAAAACAATAAAGGCGGTAAAGTATGTTGTATTTATCCAACATACTTCTTGTATGTAGAACTGAATGGTCAACACTCATTTAACATTCATTCTATAATAGAAAGCTTAATTCAAAATCAAGCATTCTCATATTTCTAGAACTGAATTTTCATTTAAAATTTATTCTAGAAAAATGTTGTTTAATTTTTAATTAAACACATATTTCATTAAATATTTGATGAAAATTAAACTATTATCATTGATACCAAGTATCACGAATAGCCACTAGATATATTCATTTCTCTTTATACTACTATATCCTTGACATAACTATACCTAATCTCTATGCGTTTGATTTGATATTAATATTTTAGCACTCTAGTACTATCTTTTAATATACTTGTTCATACATAACCTAATGTTCATGAGATTGCTAATTTCTTTGAATCTCTTATTCTTTTTATAGCATTCGTGGAAAATACATATTGCATAGGTACTCACCTTTAGTATTGGCATCACAAAAACACTTTACAATCTTGCATTCAAAAACTATTTAAGTATTCCATCAATATAGATGTAACTTATGACAGTAAGAAAACTTTACTTGAACGATACTTAGCGATCATAACTGCAAAGTTGTATGCAGCTTTAGGCATATTATTCATGTTGATCATGCTTGATAGACAATTTGTTTATTCTCATCAAAAACTACTTACTATCACTAGCTACCATAAACATATCATCCATATGAAACCATAAAATTACACATTTATTTTTGGATATTTTAACATATATAAGTGGTCTTTTCCAATCTTACAAAAATCATACGACATTTATTATATCACTAACGTGATATACCACTTACTTCGAGACTATGTTAGACCATAGATTGACTTTACCAATCTAAGCATGTACTGCTTTTGGTTCTTCTGAATGAAACCTACTGGCTATACCATATAGATTCCTCTAACTAGTTCTTCATTTATTGATGTAATGTTGACACAAAGGTTTTGCAATTACCCCCAAAGCAACCACAACCATCAACTATCCATATAATTGGCCAATCAACATAATTGACTAAATTTTAAGCACTATGATGGTGTTTTCTCACATCACCCCAAGTCCTAACTCCTATTTTTTTTTACTATTTCCTTAATTTTGATCATAGTTAGAAAGAAAAAAATCTAATTTCCAAAAAAATATTAGAGATGAACCGATGAAAATCTGCATTTTTCATAAGGAGAAAAGAGTAGTAAATAGAATGACAACCCTCATGTATCTCAATACAAAAATCTAATATAACCCTTTTGATATCTATTGTTTTATATTTTACAATCAATCAATTGTTTGTATGTTTTTGACATTATTAATTAAAAGTACTCTTTATCTTGTATTTTTGTTTAATTAACTATTTTATAAAATAAAGTCCATGAGATTTGAACTTTGCAAATAAAACTATAATAAAATTATAATTACAACATTCATATTATATATAAGTATTATCTATAAATTATTTATAAATGTTACTCTATTAAGATTAGACATTATATGAAGTAAAAAAGACCAATGCATGTTATGTTTCTTTCTTATTAAAGAAGTAATTGATATCATAAACTAAAGTTTGAAAATATATAAAGAAAGGTACTTGTTAGATAACAAGTTTACTAAACTGACCTGATATAAAAATCCTATATAAAATATTCATTGTAATAATTATATAAATGATCCTTTCGCTTAAGGTCTCTAAAGTATCTCATATAAGATTTATTATGTTTTAGTACGACATAAGACTTATCCTAGTAAATGATAATTTGATCCGTAGTTAGTGGATATAGCATGAATTACATAAAGATAGTTAAGTGATCATCATAAATTTCGTTATCCTAAAATAATTAAAGAGAATATTTCATTATTCTTAATTAGTAATAAATTAAAAAAATCCTTGACTAAAATAGAATGAAACTTTGAAAATAGTTTTTAGATATCACTAAAAGAATCAAGAATAACTAATATGATTGTGTTCAAATAATGGCTATTAATTCCATACTTTATGTCTAGTTAAAATATTGTATGAAGAAAAAAATAAATTATACACGAAAAAGTTAGTAAAAACAAATTTGGCATTTTTATATTTGAGTGGTTATGATATGTTGTTAAACATCATATATGGATATAAATTTTAATTAGAGAATTAAAGGAAATTAATTTATCTAATCTTAAATAGAGGCTAGAATTATAATTTATATCTATTGTGAACATATTTAGTAACTTAATAGATCTCACACACAAAAAATAAAGAAACAAAAGATAATTTAGTCAAGTTAAACTAATTATGAAATTCGGAAAATTTTAAAATCAAATTTTGAATATAAGATACTTGATAAATAAGAACAAATATTAGATCATGAATCTTTTTAGGACCTAATTGGTATTTAATTTTAATTAATTCTAATTCTAATTAAAGTTTAATTATAGTTATAATTCAATTAAATTACTAAAAAGTCCAAGTTTTATATAAATAAATGTACTCTCCAGAAAAATTAGTATTCTTGTTTCGCACACCATTTGTAAAATTATCTCAACTTATTCGCATAAATATTATTAGGAACACTTGTACAATTACGATAATTTTCACATGACATATAAACTTTTAAGGGAGTTGCGAAAGAAAATCAACTTTAATAATAGAGTACTATTTATGATTAATAATTCGTTGTTAAACGAATAATCATATTACAAAATTGAAATGATGTTAAAATATTTTTATTTTTATTTTTCTTATACTGTATTTAACGAAATTGCATGTAGATTTTTCAAGAATATCATATATAGAAATTGTTATAATAATTTTGTGAATAATTTCGAATTTTACTTGTGATCGTTATCATAAAATTATATAATCCGTAAAACTGCTTACATAAGAATAGAGGATAATTAAATCTAGCATGTTTTGCTTTATTTATTTCTGATCGACATTTTCGATTTGGACATGGAAACAAGTTTTGATTTCATGTTTACCGTACTGCTACTCGGCTGGGGATTTGGAGAATAGCAGCAGTAACATGGAGTGGAAAAAAAAAAAAATCCAAAATCCATGCCAATTGACGCAGTTCTTACCTTGCCATGACGTCTACCGGTCTGAGGGGTCTGGAAGCTGTCATATGAAGGCCGCCTGGTCGTCATCCCTAAAAAACAGCAGTAACATGGAGTGAAACAATCAAAAAATGCAAAATCCATGCCCACTGAAGCGGTATCTTACCTTGCCATAACGTCTACCGGTCTGAGGGCTGTCATACGAAGCCCAAAAGGGTTATTCTTTCCTCATCATGGCAACGGGGAACGAGAGAGAAGCCACATCGAATTCCGTGGCAATGATACAAAATGAATGATCCAAGTGGGAACAAAAACGAACTTAGTAGTTTAGATAGTATGAAAAGCACAAAGCTACAAATTACCCAAACATACGAAAATCACAAAGCTACAAATTACCCAAACACTTTTCATTGCAATTCTCAAAATGATGCAATGAAAAATCAATATTTCTCTCGCCTATTCTACAAACATTGCAACATAGCGACGAAATCAAAACACTTTTCGGAGTAGATAATGTCAGTCGATCTAACCAAGAAATAAACTGCATGTAAAAGCACACAAGCCTAGCATACTGGTGGATCTTCAACAGAACAGACAATCAATGAACAATTTAAGAATTACTCGCACATATATCAAGTTCAAAAGTTGATACTTGCTATATCCCAAAATCAGTTCAGTGGAATGGAGTAGCCACCATAAACCAGTAAAAGGTATTCTAATATTTTACATCCATATCCATCCTATTGCAGGCTCCAACAGGGTAAGCACAGTCAAGATGTTCTAACATGAACGTTCGCCATATTCTTCAGACTTTTGAGTCATCAGTATAACCATTTTTATGTTCTGTTCAAAGCAGCGCAGTAATTCATGATGTACTGAAGATGCTGTAGTCGTTTGAATAAACCAGCTGCAGCAGTGATACTAAACTTCTGCTGCCATTTTCAATGGTATATCAATGGTAAAGGCTCAACTTCTTTTGATATTGTGGTTAGAAAATCCTTGTAGGAACGAAGACAGCTGCCAGGGACAATTCATCAATAATCTTATTTGACATGCCAAAAGGCAAACAAATGCAGAATCTATTAAAGGTATGGAGACCCGCTAACATAATGAACAAAACCATTGGCGTTATCACGGTTATGCCTCCACCGCTGTTTCTTTTTCATTCCCTTCTCTTTCACCGAGTTGTTTTTTTCATGCTCAACATTCCTAGCCTCACCATTCTCTTTCGACTTTCTCTTACCACATTTCTCTTTTGCAGAAGCTTTCCTTTTCTTTCCAGTGGACAGCCCCCTCCTGTATTCAGCAATCCCATTTCCACGTGGCAGTGCTTCTTCTTCATCAAACTGCCAATTACCTAAAATTTCCTCGTTGTCATACAGCATTTGTAGAGGCTCTCCAGCTCCAGGTATCAGACTATTAAATGTCAATCCACCATTATATCCCCCTTTGCGCTCCAGCAAAAGTGGATCTGGTCTAATTATTGTACCCAGAATGCTTCTGTTAGGTCCTAGGCTTAAGATAATTTTTGGATTTGTCAAGGTCGAATATGCCATTGCAAAAGCTGATCTAATCTGTCAGAAAATGAGTAAGCAGATGTTCAGGTAGGACATACAGTAAAAAAGGGAAGAAGTCCTCTTAATTACATCATCATTGAAGCGTGAAAAGAGATCAACTCACATTGATGACAGGTATTCTAGAAACAGAAATAATGAGAAAGCGAGCAAAGTTGCAATGATTATTTAGCATCATCAGAGTGGATGATATGTTACTAACGATTACATAAATAAGATGTGATGAAGAGTTTTTCCCAAACATTTATTGTTGAGCGCCTTGAATTTCTTGTTTGGAATAAAGAAATTGGCAAGGATAATCTAGTAACATTAAATTGCCTACTTTACTAACCAGAAAAGAAAACCAGCACATTTTGTTCTTTAAACACACAAACCAAGCTGAGGTTTATATCTCTTGATTTTCCAATTGTAATTCCAAATATGCTCATACTCTTTCTTTGAAATGATCAGATAGAAGTCAAGTAACATTCTTACATGGACTCGTGCAGATGAAACATATTGTCATAAAGCTATATGTAAATGATAATTATCAAGTCCAACTCATTTATAACATGAAACAAGTCAACCAGATTCCACAATTCTACAACTTAGTATCTCTGTCTTAACAGGTGCTAGAGAGACCTGCAAAATTTGATGTGCTCAGAAGATATAGACATTTTAAACAAACCTGGAAATAATTGAATGAGTTCTTTCCAATGTCATTCTCCGGTGCCTAGTTCAGATAAACAATTTTAGTCAACCAAAAAACAAAAAAGAAATACATATTCTAAGAGTAAAGATCAGTTCCAATTTTCATAACATAGTTTTCAAGTGGACCTTATGAAACTTAAAACAAGGTCCAGGCATACAAAGACAACAAAAGTGGGGAAGAAAATATAAGATAATCAGTAAGACCTCCTGCTTTCTTATGGAGTTGTCAACACAGAGACAGATAAGCCTGGTTGGTTATTTTATATCAGTGAATAAATATTTATAAACATGACGAGATTCAATCCAGAAATCTCGGAAAATGGTTCTCTAAAGCAATGCTCAACTCTATTTACAAATAGTCCTTTAGTTAATGAATAGCAACTTGATATGCAAGGTAACCTGTGGATCTTCAATGGCAATGAGAAATGGTCGTCCTTTGTTCATAAACCTAACAGACAATAAAGAGAGAGAACAAAGAACATTAAAAGGATTAAAAAAAAAAGAAGGCTTAATGCATTAAGAGGCCCCTAAGCTATTAAGGCCTTTTAAGTTGAACAGATTTGGTAAATCGCACAAAATTGAACTTAGGGGCCTTAATTGCTGAAGCATGCGAACTTTATAGGCTTCCATATGTGTTAAGCCACCAAATCAAACAGGTTAGTTATGGAACATCCAATAATTGACACATCATCCTGAACAATTTACCCTTTAGTACGCTTTGAAAAGAAAATACCAGCTCCATTGCAGGAAACACCAACATCTGCTATGTTTAATTTGCGTCCATAAAAATCAAAAAAGTGTATCTGCTTACCAGAAATAACAGATTAGTAAGACAAGGAGGTTGAATTTGTTTTTGTTACAATTACTATGCTTTCATCATCCCCTTCATGCCTCTCAAATTAAATTCACCAGCAACAAAATACTCTCACTATATTCAAGCTACTGAAAGATTACAATTAAGCTTTAGTACATACAGACCTACAAACTGTGGATTCCAGATGTAAACCTTATTGTTTGATTTCAGTTGCACGTCTTTTGGTATTTTAAAATTCGAAATCAACTCCAAAAAGTAAAAAACTGTTAATGCTTTCAACGAATATTTCAACAACAATTAACAGAAGACAATATTTTGTTTAAATTTTTTTATTGAAACCGTTGAAAATTATGTACTAATGGAGTTGATTGAATTTTTCAATACTGTAAGGAGGTAAGGAGATCTAAATCTAAAGTAAAACCAAAAAAGGTTTACTTTTCCTGTGCAGATTGCATATGATCAATGTAAAAATTAGAAATACACACCAAAAGGACCCCCAAGTTCTGTTCTGGAGAAGGTTGTTGGCCAGCGAGATTCTGCAGAGGACAAGACATCAAGTGGGGAAGACAACAGAGTAGTTGAGAAACTTAGGGAGGAAACAGGATAGCATGATCCAAGAAGATGCAACAAAATGAGAAAAATTAGCATTTAAAGGGTCTTGGAAATGAGACATCATAGAGAAAATAGAACATTCAGTAGCAACTAATAATGCCATTATAACCATCTTACTATTATATTCCCCTTGATATTACGCTTTATATTTTGATTTATCAAATGTATATTAACTCTCCTTGTAACTTTTATTCAATGATGATAAGAAACAAATTTTCCCTTGTTAAATGGAAGGGTCTGTTCCTCTCACTTCTCATAGCCCATATGTCAAGCAGCACAGTTCTGTGTTAAATGACTAAAATCTGGACCCATGTAGAACTTTGAAATTATGTCTTCCATTCACCAATAATTTTTCATTCACTAAAAGGAATAATATGCAGGCAAATCATAGCAATAAACTTATATTTATTAATGAAAAGATTATACAATTTCCAATGCGAGGAAAAATTAACATAATGCTGCAGTTAAGAGAAAACTGAAAACAAACACAACCATAATTGTGAAGTTTGCATCATTCAGCAGATGAAGTTCGAATGAAATATTTCAAGAATATGCGTGGGAATTTCTTGTACAATGAATATCATACTCATGATAACATCAAGCCCTTAGTCAATCTAAAATCCAACCAAGAGAATAGACCAGCCAAACACAGAAACATTGCGATATCCAAAATCATATTAATTAATTCAATTACCCGTAGCATTGCCATGAGCATGACAAGCAAGGCATAAGAGCTTATGCCACCAGAATACACCTGCATGATTTTGAAGACTCTTGAATTAGCCAGAAAGAGGGTAAGAACTTATAAAATCATGTTATGTCGATCATATTACACCTCATTGAGTTCTCTTTGTTGTAAAAACACTTTCAAAATCAAGCATAATGGTCGCAGTGGAGGTATTTTGGATACTGCATCCTACAAACACAAGCAAAGAAATCAGTGGATTTAACTACTATCAAAAGAACAAAAAAGAAAGAAAATTTGAAAACAAACAAAGTCGTCTAGATTTTCTCTTTTTATCTGATACTATTTTCTCTTTCTCAGACCAGAATATCTACTGCAGAGTCCAAAACAGCAGTGCAAGAAAATATAAACTGGATCCTTATCCAACCTCTAAACCCAGTGTAAATAAAAAAAGTTGAAAGCGCATGAGCATGGTAAGGCAAGCAACCAATATCAAATAATTTTTCCCAAGATTTGCCTCCCATAATAGACAATAATGCTCGTTGTGGACTCAATTCTATTTACCAAGCCTGGGACATTTACATATCAACACTGTAGCCAAAATATCTTCCTAATCCATGCAAGGATTTCAAGTTTAAAAAGAAAACCATTCTATTAGAAAAAAGAAATGCTAAAGAACTGATTATTACATATGAAGAAAGTAAATAACATACCCTAATAAATTCTGCTGCTTTTGGTCCATTATCGACATCAAAACTGTGAACCATTTAACAACTTATCAATAAGTAATACAAAGAGCACCGTTGCAAAAATAGAAAGACCTTAAGCACCATGAGGAATTACAAAGGTGAGCACCAAAATTTCCTAACAGGCTTCTGTTCTAATCAAAGTAGTTATAAAATGCCTAACCTACTGAATCATAAATCATCAAAATAAAAAAGATGCAAAAACTTATATGGCTAAAGATATGCAAAGTAACCTACAGAAGGAATCTCAATTCCACTGAATTTCAGCCTCATATTGAGCATCTCAGAAGTTCATTTCTCATCTTTACATTCCCATCAATTTTTGAAATCTTTATCGTACAAACATGTTAATCCAAATCAAGCCCTTGCATGATAAACGAGAAATTAAACAGGGTTTACTGACAATAGTAACAATTTTAATACATAGAATAAGAAAAGAAGGAATTCTTGACAGTGTTAAAAGAATAACGACATCAATCCAATTATGATACTTGACTTTGTCAGTAAGAGGCTTGATATGAAAAGTTACTTTTACTAGACAGAAATCCATATTGGGCTTTCATAAAATATGGAAATGGCCAGTTACGCACCAAACAAATTGTGCGTAATATTGTGTTTCTTTATTGACTTTATCGGTAAGAGGGTTGATATGAAAAGTTACTTTTACTAGACAGGAATTCATATTGGGCTTTCATGAAATATGGAAATGGCTGGTTGTGCACCAAACAAATTGTCTTTCTTTATTGACCAAAGCGCAAATAACATGTATCCTTACTTCCACCCCACTATTCTTGTTTCTTAGCCTACTTGCTAATTGGTTTCAAAAAGAAATTTGAAATGGTGACAGGAAACAGAAAAAATGGAACGTCAAGCTGACAGACATACCACTAGCTCTACAAGAGAATCGACACTAAAGAATGCTCAGCTAAGAAAGAATAGCAATCCATCAACCATCCAGTATAATTAATCGTGCCACATATACAAGGCTAGAGTAAACCTTATGTCAAATGAAACACCACTGTTCTTCTCAACAAATTTAACAATTGGAACACGGGCTTTGCCTATCACCTGAGGCATTAAACAAAAGCCTGCTTAGAAAAAGTTATTTCAATAGTTGCATGTCTAGCAATCAAAGAACGCAGACCTGAATCTTCTTTGCAACTCCTTTTACAGACAATGCCCTAGAAAGAGCCTGCAGACCAACTTGTGGAGTTTTGATACCTGAATCCAGAATCACAACCTGCAATTAAAAGCATCCAAAACGCACGCTTGAACTTAATCAACTAGTTATCAGTTCCTAAACTTTCTTTTCAAGATTAGGCACATCCTTACATCAATATCACTCGTAGGAAGATAAAGTCCAGTCCTGAATGATCCAAAAACTTCCACCTATAAATCAAATAACAATAGCATATGCTCTTATTCCAGGCTTCCATATATTATAATATCAGGTGTGTTGGCCGAGCATATAGATTCATAAGATTCTTGCCTTTACCTTGCAATTAGGCCATATATACTTAATAAGATCAGAAACGCCTTCTACTGCTGTATTGCGTGAAGCTTGTTCCTCAGGGGTTGGAGAGAGAAAATCACAAAAGTCAACTATCTCTGCAACATCCGGTACAAAATGTTAATAAAAAAGGATCTTAAGAAATCAATCATCTCATCTAGAACTTCACAAATAGTAACAAACTTTAACAATATCAAACGCCAACAAACTTAAATTTCTACAAAAAAATTTCATGCATGAATTGCCTCGAAAATTTTTTAAGATAATATCTTTCTTTTTCTATTCCTAATATTGATGCAGTAGCAAACTCAATTCCATTACAAGTCCAGAATTAGAATCACTAATTTATATGCACAATACAGAATCTACAATTTGATGCAAATATGGTGTCAGCTAAAGAGCAAGTATGTAAAAGATCGTTTCAAACTAAAAATATCCTTGTCTAATGTTACCGCCTATTCAAAACCTTACCTTTATGTAGCTGCATCATTGGACTCCTGAAGTTACTACACCCTATAAACCAAGCACCCTCCATCCTCGTCGCCGCCACAGGAGTCACTGGCTCAACTTCTTCAATCTGCACCTTCTGATCATCGACGGCGTCTCCGTCGTCGTATGCAATGTCGAGAGACAAGAAATTAGCGGCGGCGGCATCGGAGGAAGTAGTAGGTGCAGCAGAAAGAGAAATTTCATTGCGGAAAACAGTGTAAGTCTCCAAAAAGTCGGCGTGGGGCGAGTAATTTGGGTTTAGGGTTAAGGTATCGTAGAGAGGAACAGATGGGATAACGTCGGTTGGAAGCTCCATAACAAAAGGTTAAGCTGTTCTTGCAAAATTTTAGGGCTTTTGGTTCTGGGGAGGGGGAAAGACAGAATTGAATGCTATTTTTGGTCGATTGATTTTGATTAATAAAAAAAACAATTACTTAACTTCGCGTTACTATTTAAGGTTCAGGGTTTTAGTTTTACAGATTTAATAATGATGCATCTTAAAGAGTTCTACTCTAGGGTTAAAAGATAAAATCAAGAGGTTTAAATTAATGCGACTATAAAATTAATAATTCTCTCATGTGATTGCAATTCGAGTCCAATTCAAATTTTTAATTCTGTTTGGAAACCTTTAAATTGAATTCATTAACGAATTGGATTCAATTATATTAATGAGATTGAATTGAATTCAATTTACACTGTTTGGAACAA
>JANKOE010000005.1:44538702-44553786 GCA_026284465.1 Erythroxylum citrifolium
TAATAATAATAATAATAATAATAATAATAATAATAATAATAATAATAATAATAATAATAATAGTGGAGACTATAATGGATATTTTGGTCTTTTTGTTAGTTATTCCTTTGTCATCTCAAATTTATGTTTTCAAACCATACATTGGCATACATCATTATTAGAAATTCTTGGGAATAAACTAAACTAAGTAATACCTATTCCATTCTATTTCTCATCTATTCTATTCCTAAGAATAAACATTCTATTCCTTATCTATTCCAACAGGTGAACCAAACACCCTGTAAGTGTTTGTTTGGTTTAAATCAAGAATTGGTTCTTAATTTTATGTTTTAAGAGGTGTTTGATGTGTTTGTGAGTGTTCAAAAATAGGAAATTGAAGAATGGAGCAGATGTTGGATGCATGCATGAAGGCAAGATTGTGTATGGAGAAGCTACATGGCTCTTTAGCACGATCGTGCCAGGAGGTGTCTCTAGGTGCGAGTTTTATTATTATATAAAACTTGCTCAACAATAACGAAATTCACCAATCAAGTAATGTAATCTTGGAGGTTTTAACTAGAAAGATATTTTAGTTATTCAACTGAGGGTTAGTTGTTAATAGTCTTGAGAAACAAAGCAACATAAGATAGAAATTTTTACAGTCCAATAATCAATAATTTAAGTGCATGATAAAGGGTTAATTTTTAAGATATCTTAGGCGGATTGATCACCTAGGCATTACTTGCTTGTTATTGTTTAATTGTAGTGCTTTCTTCATAATAGTCCATTCTTGTGTTAAACCTTAGTTTAGTTTGTTTTGTTTTGTTTTGTTTTCAATTAAATCCATAACCTGATTCGGCAGTTAGATAATAAAAAAGGGTTAATACTAGTATTTACGGTATTTATGGGATTGATTTGTATTTGCTAGTACTAGATATAACTGCACCATACACTTAACTCATAATATCACAAAAACGACATTAATCCTTTTATATGAATAGATCAATAATAATTTGAAAAAGTTGATCTCAAACCTAGAGATAAATCAGCATAAATCATCTGGATTAGGGTTAATGTAACACTCACATATCCCCTAGGAGGATATACAAATGCCACACAAAATAGAACTAAAACATGCCAAACATTCCAAAGCACTTCCAGAATCCAAGCAAACATACATTACATATCATTAGATGTTGTTTGAAAAATATAACATATCATATAACGGTACTTATCAAAATACATGCCATAAATTCAAAAGCTAACATGTATTAAAGTTATTGCAAACCATCAAATAAGCAAAATACATTAATACATCACAAAAAAAAAACTAAAAACATTTCCAAAACAAAACACAATCTTCTTAGCCACTGCGTTTGTCTTTGTCCCAGTCTTTAAACCTTCCTATCATAACCTACACAGAGGCAAAACCACTGTGCTAAGCATATAGTTTAGTGGAGAATAACTAAACAAGATGTAATCTGGTGACTGTTTCTAACAGTCGTCTAGCACTCATATGCACTAAATCATTGTTAAATCACAAACAACCTTTAATTGTTCAAATTAAAGAATAATCCCACATTATTTACACCGGAACAAAATATAACATATCAAAACAGGAAATACTTGCTTTAGAACAAAACTTACAAGTATCTGAACAAAATACCATAATATTGAAACATAACTTGCAGGTATCAAAACAAACTTGAATGTGTTAGAGCAGAACTTGATTATATCATAACATAATTTTGTTATATCAGAACTGAGCTTAGCTTATATTAGAATTGAACATATATCAGAACACAAAACAAGTTAGACTACTAATTCTTTTTACAGAAGTGGGTAATGGGACTAGAACAGAAGATACTATGATTGGTATCATAGAACAAGAGAAACTTATATCTTAGTATTAGAAGACACTGTTGTGTCAAATATCAGGAGACACCGAAGTGTCAATATCAGGAGACACTTTAGTGTCACAGGAGCAGCTGTAGACCCTTCTAGGCATGCTTATTTATCCACGACTAGGACTTGATAGTTTTAAAACAAAGCATTTCAGATTTCAGAATCACTTGTAAAAGATACAATACATATCATATGAATTATTTCATTTTGCTCATATGGGATATAATCATTCACATTTAATCAAACTTAACATGCCTTGTGAACATAAATACATTAAGTAATTACACATTACATGTAGTCACACAAGTTTCCAATTCTCAAACATTCACAACTAACACATTACTCTTGTTCTTTAAATCACATTAGCATTCATAAGTAGACTTCATTCCTTTAACAACTTATAAGTTCCAAAATTAGATACTTTTTTTAATCTAATAACACCTTCCTTAAGTTATTACTTCAATTAAAAATCCAAATCTTTTTCAACCTTTAATTAACTTATTCCACATAAAATTAGGTTCATTTTACACCTTAATTAAGTCTAATTACACCATTATAAAGTATCTTAACCTTATATAGTCCAACAATTGCCCAAAACCAACCTTTTCTCCTTCCTAAGTACTTCCAAAGATTGTGGGAATAAGCCTTATAAAACCCACAATCGTGGGATGAATGAATCGAAGGTTCACTCACTTCGGTTCACTCACCCACAACTATCATTTTGTTTCCAAAAACTTGACTTCTTCACTTTCATTCGACACACCTTCACCAAAGTCCATCAATTTCACTTCAATTCTACCTTATTCATGATTCAATACCTCATCAAATTCACGTCCAAACTAATTCAAAAATCATTCATAATGCAACTCATAATCCATAATATTTCATGCATAAAAATCCAAAGCAAAAGCTATCAACAACTATAATGTTCCAAACCTTAATTCATCATCAATTCAATACATATTCTATCTATTTCAAACATCACATAATTCATAACACAACATACTATCACATTTCTAATTCCCTTACCTTCTTAACTTCAATGAACAACTACAAAGAAGCAAGCCAACTAGTCCTCCAAGCAACCATACATAGCTTCTAGACCAAGGTGCAAATTTCAACATCAACAAAACTATAACACAGGAAATAGCAAGACTTACTTCTTGATTCAGTAACTTACAAGAACTCTAAGTGATGATGATCCAAATTAAAGAAAAAATCCAAAAGTTATGAGTGAAAGAGAGGTTTCGGTGGAGAGATAAGAAAAGAGAGATGAACCATAGCAGAGAAAGTGAACAGTAGAAACAAAGCCAATGTTAGAGACATACCACGTGTAAGATGATTCATCTTGCTTTAGGGACACTTGTTACATAAAGACACAAGCCACATGTCCTCTCCCTAGATTGCACACATGTTCTTCTATAGGGTTGCCAAATGTCACCAATATATTAGGTCATTTATCACTCACTTATTGCCGCCACTTGTCAATGCATCAGCTATGCCAAATGTCATTCAATGTATAGGCCTAGTCATCCACTTTTCATGTACCAACTTATCTTACCACTTGATATTTTCCTAGTCCAAATGTATATTTTAATACCTCAATTCTCTAATGGTGTTAATTAATTCTAATTCACTAAGGATGATCCATCAAACCAAAATTCAAGTCATATGAAATTCTCAATCATATCACAATTTTTAACACCTATCATACATGTACTTTCATGAACAAGTAACATTCCAACTAGGGTACAATTTGGGGCCTTATAGTTAAACCTAATAGTGAAATTCACAAATCAAATAATGAAATCTTAGGACATTAATTAGAAAGATATTTTAGTCAATCAACTAAGGATTAGGTGTTGATAGCCGAGACGAAAGATATTAACACAAGATAGCTTTAATTAAATTTCATAATAAAGGGTTAATAGCTTAAGAATTCTAAAGGTGATTTATTACCTAGGTACTATTTATTTAATTTGGTCAATTCTCTTGTGATCTACATCCTTAGTTATTCTTTATGTTGAGTTTCTAATTTAGTCTTATTGTTTTAATTAAACCATAACTTTAATTATCAGGTAGATAATAGAAAAGAAGTAATTATTAGTATATGAAATCTATAGGATAGAGATCTTAGTTATCAATTTATATATTATCCAATAATATTAGAACTCATTCAAATAATAAAAAGATTATGAGATATCCAAAAAGTTGGATATAATCATATAGATCCATTGAATAAAATGTTTGTTTCAATGAATATTTATAGAAGAATGATTCATAAGATAAGTAGTGGGAGAAGTTTGAAAAGTTTAAATCTCATGATAATAAATTCAATTGGAAATAGTGCTTTTGTTGATGCATTTTATATATAGTTAAAAGGTTATCAGATGTTGAAAGATTCACATTCATAACGAATTCAAAGTGTTTGTATCGGAGATAATTGTAAGTTTATCATATTTATAAGAAGGTAAATAAGAGTATAATTGTACTCTTCAGTAGGAGTGTGCAAATACATTGTGCCCATATAAAACAATAAGTCACATTTTTTTATTGTTGAAGATTTAGTAGTCCAAGAGCAACTCTTATTGGATACACAAAGATAACAACTTAATTTTGGGAATTAAATCTATAATGATATATACAAAAGTTATTTACCTGTTTTAAGTCTAAGTCCATGCATAATGCAATGAATGTATTTAGTATTTGAAATATATAATAATTGTGAAGGGTTAAAGATATCCATTATTCTATGTATAAGTTGATATTTTAGTTCAAGATTATAAGGATATTAACTTTAGCAACAAATCTTAATTAAGGTATATTTTACTTAGAATAATATTATTTTGAGATTGAAAAATACCAATGTAGCATTAATTGATAATCGTGTCATAATACATTTTTTATTTAGTGAAAATGATTATTTTGATAAAGAAGTTCTTTAATAAAATTGATATAGTTTCTAGTGTTGTTCAGACATTAATGTACTATAGAAAAAAAATCTATTGGGCATGCTGCAAAAGGAGTTAAGATCTAATTATGGTTTTAGGTAGTTTCTCTTAATTATGATGATAATCGAGATGAAATTATAAGATTTAAGCAAGTATTCACTATAAAGAATCTTGTTGAATTATCTCATTATCTTAGCTGTAGCATGATTGTCATATAAAGATATAATATAAAATACTTAAACAATTGGCTTAGTGTAAGTGGGAGATTTTTAATTTATGCCTTACAACCAATCAGTTAGTTGTAGTTTAGTGACATAATTATTTAAACAAAATATTTATCTTCCATATACTTAGGTGTATATGATAATGTACATAAGGTAAATATACATTATGAATGAAATTATAGTGAGATATTAATTATAAGATTCATATTACATTTATGTATTATTCCTAAATTGTTCTTAGTCATTATTTTATTGAGATTAGATATTAATAGTGTGTAAAATGACTAGGATATGCTATATTTATTCCTTATGAAAGAAATAGTCGATCTTATATACTAAAGTATAAAGATACTTAAATAAACATATGGGTACTTATTAGAGATCAAGTTCACTAAACTGATCCGATATGAGAATTCCATTTAGAACATTACTTGTATATCTATGAAAAATTTTATTAGGATGATTATGTAAGTAATCCTTTAACTTGAGATCTCCAAAGTATCTCATGTATAGATTGTTATGTTTTGATACTATTTATGACTTATTCTAGTTAAGGACAACTCAATCGATAGTCATTATATAGGACAAACTATATGAAGGAAATTGAGTAATTAATATAAAATTCATCACCCTAAAATAATTTGGGAGAATATTTTATTGTTCTCAATTAGTATTGATTCAAAATATCCTTTACTAAAGTGGAATGAAAATTTGAAAATATTTTTCAAATATCTTTAATTAAATCAATTACTAAAAATCGAGACTAATATAATTGGACTTAAATAAAGTAGACAATTTCATACTCTATTTCTAATCAAAATATTGTATGATAAATAATACAAAAAAATCATGCACAAAAGTCGTAGTCAAAATTACTTTAACATTGCTAAATATTTAGGCGGTTATGATGCCTTACTAGACGTCACTTTTAAACTATGAAAACAAATTATTTAAATAAATAATTAAAAATAAATTAAAGTAGTTTAATTTATCTGATACTAAATATGATTTATGATTGTAATTTATATCCATCGTTAACATATCTAAGAACTTAATGGATCATACACACAAAATAAGTAAAAAAGAGAAAATGAAATCACTAAAATGAAATACTTAATAAATAAAGACCAACATGAGATATTAGATTCTATTAGCTATTTATTTAGAATTAATTAGAATTAATTAATTATAATCAAATTTTAATTTAAATTAGAATTTTATTCTAATTACATCACTAAAAATTCCAAGCCCTATTTAAAAATGCTTAAGCTTAAAAGATGTTAGCGCTTTTTACCTAACCTTTTTTATAATTATTGTGGAGCTCTCTAAATACGTAATTCAATGTAAACAATAAGAGAATGATTAAGTTTCAAAATAAAATAAAAATTATGATTTATACTTTGTTATATTTTATATACTAATCATATTATAGAATTTAAATAATTTTAACTTTTTAAAAATTTAATATAAAAAATTTTATATTTATTCCACCGTGCACACGAGATCATTGTTGAACACCGCAACTCTACTGAATATATTCACATCATCAAGTGAATGAGCGAATTACATCCATAACATAGAACATCATATAAAATATACGAAGATTGCCCATTGAGGCCATATTCCAAATTATCACGCGTAGATTTGAGGAACAAGTAACTGTCGCACACTCATTTCTTCATCTTAACATCATCGTCGTTGTCGTTGTCGCCGTAGTCGTCATTACCATCAATGTCCTCGTCATCAATCTCGAAATCCTCGTCATCAAAATCACCATGGTCATCTTCATCGAGAACACCATCGTTCACTTCATCGTCGTAAAGTTCGTGACCCCTCTTGCGAGCCTCCATTCGACCTAACGGGTCTTCATTAAAAACCGACTTGTTTTTGCCTTCATCACCCAGAAAGAAGTATTGAGGACGTAATCTAAGATCGGAAATGAAGTGGGTAGTGGTCTCGACGGGCGCACTCAAAAGCGGAGAGCTGCGGAGAAGGAGATTAAGAGGAGCTGACATGCCGTTTTTGCGCAGAATCATCGTCCTCATTGCTGTAGCCATTTGCAACGAAACAATAATAGAAACTCTGATTGCCTTCGCCCTGCTCTCGTCGGTTAATGGAGGCTACACTGTAGATATATGCATATATATATATAGGTGGTGTTGAAGGGGTTTAGGGTTTTAGGAATGGTTCTGGAGAGTTCGCTTAGTCATATGTTTTTACCTTTTCTGCCCTTCTTTTTTTTCTTAAAACGACCAACGCCAACATTTTAGGTTGCGTCCACATAATTTGCGGAAATAAATATGTCGTTCGTTGGAATTATAATTATCATGGAGAGTATATATGAATATACAAGTTTGTGTTGAATAAATTTAAATGAATAGCAAAAGATATTTTAAATTAATTAAAGCAACAATTTTTTGCCGTAATTTTACTTCTAGTTTTTAAACATTTTTTGTATAAAACGAAAAATTTTACTTTAAAAAAAGAAAATTTATTAAATGATTTTCTGTCGATAACGCCTTAGCAAAGCAGTTCAGATTTACTTTCAATAGTTTAGTTTAGGCTTTATATTGGCCGCGTTAATCCTTCCATTTTGCCCAACTTTATCATTTAGGTACATAAACAAGTTTGTATAAGGACACCTGGGGCATTTCGTATCTCATCGATTTCTATAAAATTTTAAAAAATTATTATAAAAGTCAAATTAAATAGAGATATTAAGAGTACTAATTTTTCAAAAAAATCATTTTAACCTTTAGGTTAACTAGAGCAAAAGGGTGTTAAATATATGTCATAGACACCATTAGGCCCTCAAATAAAGATAAGATTGAATATCAAATAAAGTTACATTCAATAAAATTGTTACCTTATCTTATTGAAAAAATATAAAGAAAAATCTAAAAGAAAGACACCTAAAAAGTCTTAACCAAAATTGAATTATGAGCACAACTAAAAATTGAGAATTTATTTAAAAAAAGAAATAAACATCTTTGCGAGGAAAATGAAAGGAGGCTTAAATGAAGGAAATAGAACTTGTAATCCTTTCCTCAAGCTCCTAAATAGATTACCCTAGACTGTTCTAGGGTAAAAAAGTCTTTATGTTTATTTTTTCCACCTTTCCTATATAAAGATAGCCTCATTTTACTGTTTATACTAACTACTTTTTGAACCTCCAAACTTGTACCACCCTGATATGGAAATGTCTGCTGCTCCTTCAAATATTGAAAATGTTTTTCCTAATGAGAGGCAGAAAACTCCTTCTGCTATTCTCAAACCTGTCGATGCTCAAGCAACCAAGGATTAACCATCCTTACCAACTCACATGAGAATGGTCTAGCATTGTTGGAGATGATGTTGCTAGCTTGAAAATAACTTACTTTCCTCTCAGAAACAATCCTAACATTGTAATCCCTCCTATGGAAGTGTTGAAGCATGGCGTCAATAGGTGGAGGAATTCTCTAGTGGGCTACTTCATGGACAGAAGACCATCATTCCCCCAATGTGAAAAGTTGGGCATAGGCAAAACAAGAAAGCTACAGCCTCACCCAAGGTGCTTATAAATCTAGAAGAACTCTTTATATTTACATTCTCTTCTAAGATGGTTGTAAGCAAAATTTTGGAGTTATGACCATAGCTTTTTCTTAAGAAAACCTTTAATCCTATAGGTATGGAAACCAGGAATGGAACTTGACAGGAATAAGATAAAAAAAAGTTCCAATTTAGGCAAATTTACATAATATCTTATTAGAATATTAGAGGATAGTTGGGTTTAGCTATCTAACAAGTTCCATTGGAAAACTATTATACTTAGATAAGAAAACAATAGAGTTGGGAAGGATTGGATATGCAAGATTATGTATTGAAGTGGAAATTGCTAAAGTAATTCTTGAGGAACTGAAGCTGTAAAAGTTATATGAATGGGAATTTTGTTTTGAATCTAACAATAACTGTATCTTATTAGTGGAAGCCTAAAGCAAAGATTAAAACTGAATGGAGGTTAATAGAAAATATTACCAAGGATCCTATAGGGCACCATTTATCAAAAGAAGGAAATAAAAACCTAGAAGGAGAACCATTAGCTAAAAATGAACAGCAGGAATAGGAGAAGTAGGAAGTGTCACAAGAAATTGACACAACTCCTAAGTTTTTGGATCTGAGTCCTAATATGGATATAACTAAAGAAGATAAGGGTAAAATTACTTCAAGAGGAGAAACAAGCAATAGAAAAAAAAAGAAAAAATCTTGTAAGAACCTATGTAAGAAGAGATTGAAACTATAAATCAGTTTACAATAGTGATTAGAAGATTTGGGAGGAAAAAGGAAAAAAAAGGAGTGCCTCCTAACTTAACTCAATGACCATAATAGCCTGGAATGTAAGGGTGACAAAATAACCCCAATAAGCAGCTAACAGTGAAGGACTACATAAACTCAATAAAGCTAGTATATAGGGCCTTTTGGAGAATAAAATTAAGGACAGAACAAAATATGTAAGTTAAAGTTCATTTGAAAATAAAGGGAAGTGCGTACGAATCATAAAAACCACTTTAATGGTAGAATAATTATAGTTTCCAATCCCTATCTAATAGAGACTCAATCATGTAGTTCCTATTCATAATCTATCCATTTAAGGGTAATCCAAAAGGAGACAAACCAAAAGGTATGTATTAGCTTCATATATGCTTTTAATACTAGCTTTCAAAGAGCTAACTTGTGGCAAGAGTTACTTCAAATAGCCACAAACATAAATGTGCCATGTTTGATACTCGACGACTTCAACAGCACGTTGTATCACTCTAAAACTAAAGGGAGTGTGGAAGTATAAGCCCTTGTAGAGACTTTCAAACATGCATCCAAAAGCTGGAAGTAACTAATTTGAGAGGTCAAGGACACTTCTTTACTTAATCAAACAACCAATAAGGGAAGTGTCTACTAAGAAGGAAATTAGACAGCACCCTAATGAGCCATAAGTGGCTAATTTTAATCTTAAATGTTGAAACAAACTTTGGTCCCCTTTAATATCTAATCACTACATCATTGAGGTCTTAAATCTCACTAAAATTTACGGAAGGTTCCTTTAAATTCTTTAATTACCTAAGTGTGAAGGTTTTAAGAGGCAGTGGAAAAAGGATCTCAAGCAAATGTAGACGGGTATGAGCAATTAAAATGCTTCAATAAATTATGCATTATAAGAAACAGTCTAAAACATCTACATACTAAAATATCCTTTACCCATAATATGGAGGTCAAGGCTATGAAGAACACATTGATAAAAACTAAAAGGGAAGTCTATCTAGATCCTCAAAATTTAAGGTTAAAGTAAACATAAAAGAAAGCTTAAGAGGATTATCTCATACCACTAACAATTCATCACTCAATATTGAACCAAAAATCTAGAATTTAATATATCTAAGATGGGGACAGGTGCACCAACTTTTACTTCAAAACAATTTTTGCAAGAAGAAACATGCACAAGATTAATTGTATAGAGGATGATGGAGGAAAATGACAAAAGGGCTAGAATGAAGTAAAACATATAGCCAAACAATATTAATCAAATTGCTTAGTTCTAGAAAAGCTACAATCCCTCACAATACACCATTGCAATCATTATTGAAGAAAGAAATCACAATTGAGGAAGCAGAAAACCTAACAAGGGAGTTTAGCCAAAGGGATATAGATGAAGCTTTTAAAGGATTAAATCCAAATAAAGCCCCAGGTCCTGATGAATTGAATGGAAAATTTTTCAAAATTGCCTAGACATGGATTGGTGACCAAACCACCAAAGCTTTTCAAGAATTCTCTAGGAGGAGTACAAAACTGAAAGCACACAATCATACATTTATATGTCTTTTGCTACTAGCCATAGAAGGTATGGGATCTCTTAAATTATTTTACAATGAATTAGGGAATGTATAGCTATAGCTACCTTTTAAAGGGGAAAGGGGACTCAGAAAAGAGGACTGTCTATCCATTTACTTGTTCTAGGGGTCAAGCATTATAAAAAGTGTAGAAATATGAAGTTATTTAACATGAAATTTACTCATGACTTGTTGTTCTTCTATAAGGCTGGCATATCTTTAGTAAATCTAATAATCAAATTAATAAAACAATTTAGTAGCCAATCAGGGATTGAAGTTAATCTTGGAAAAAGGCTTTCACTACTTTCTAGAGATGTAGAACCTCTTAAGTAAGTGTTAGAGAATATAACTCCGATTAAGTCTGCCAATCTGCCTTTCACTTACGTTGGAGTGCCAATTACTACATCGGTATCATACTATAAGGATTGCAAGCCACTGATAGAATAAGTGGAGATGAAGTTAAGGAATTGTTGTAATAAGGATTTAAGCTATGCAGGAAGAGCTCAGTTTATTAAAATATTGCTTTCTAACCTTTATAATTATTGGATTTCTCATTTAATACTTCCTAAGAAATTGGCCAAGGATATTGAGAACTTGTTAAGGAATTTATTATAAAATGGGGATCTGTACAAAGGTTTAGCAGTTAAGTTCTATTAGAAGGACTTATGCTCCCTCAAATAATAAAAGGGTCTAGGGCTCAATAGCATACAACTCACTTGTAAAGTGCTGATTGCCAAAATAATTTGGAAATTAATAATACATAAAAAGAATCTTTGGGTGCAATTGACACATACTGAACACATACAAGGGAAAAGATTCTGCGAGGTTAAGAGTAGTTTAGATGATCCTTAGACCTGGTATAACCTACCAAAGTTGAGAGCTATAATGACACCTTACATAAAAAGCATTGTTGGCAATAGAAGAAACACATCAGTCTAGTTTGATAACTAGTCCTCTAAGGGTCCTCTTTATATGGATCCTAAATTTTTTCATTTAAGGCACATGATGAGACTTAAGACTAAAATGAATGAGATGATTAAGAACCAACATTGGAGCTTCAAACAAAGAGAGTTTGATAGACTAACAAAGGCATCACTTGACTACAGACTCAACTTAGATCGAGAAAAAAAATGGATAACAAACAGATCATGAACATTCACCAACAAATCTGTAAGGGATTATTCCTATAATTTGTACTAGAGTTAAATGAAACCAATTGATATGGCTCCTTGAAAATTGCCCAAAGTTTGCATACATGTCCTCAAAGATAGATTAATAACTATGGACAGAATTTAATGGTCAACCTATATGGACCCTACGAGTGTTTTGTGCTTCAAACAGATATATTTTATACTTTCAATGCCAATTCACATGTAGCATGTGGAATAAAATTAAAGCAACTTCTGTTGTTATACCATAATAAGAAGAAAGGAGACAAAGAACTCCTTAAGCTAGCATTCAAGACAACAATATATAAAGTATGGATGGAGACAAATAACAAGAAATTCAAGCTAAAGCAATTGGAGATGACAAACTTCACTGAATCCACCCTTGGAAAAATTAAGGAGCACTTTTTGCTACTAAGGAACAAAGCTAAAACCACAGAAGAAATAAGTTAGAGATAAGGCATCTAGCCTAAATTGTTTATAGTGCATGCAATGAGTCATCTACTAAATAGTGAGGATAAGGTGAATTTTAGGTTTTTAATTATGTATATCTAGTCTATAGAAGATGATGTTGGTTGCTTCTCCTTTTACTTTTAAAACTATGCCTTCTTTTGGAATATAATTCTTTAATTTCCAAAAAAACCTTATCAGGCCACAATTATTTTATTTTGAATTATTTAAAAAAGAAACATGTTCAAATGTTTATTGTTAGGAATGCCAAAATTGGCTCGGCCAGTGACTAGACGGAAAGGTACAAAAGAACATCGTTTTTCATTTTTAAAAAAAGTATACAGTCAGGCTAGGCTCAACAGGCCCACCTGTGACTCATCGGGCTGGGGACTAGGCCATGAGCCAGCCAACCCCGGCTTGTCTAGCTACGAGCCTACTAGCTTTTAACCTGGCCCAATGCCATTCCTATTTATTGTTTAGAAAATCTAAAATTTATAGGGTGTTTGAAAAAGATTAAATTAATTTAATGGGATTAAAATCCCAAACTCTAACTAAGGGATAAAAATTGATCTTAATTAGTTTATCGGCGTAACTAAAAATTATGAATTCAACTAAATAGAAGAAATTATTCCTGATCAGATTACAACCTGATTAATTTTTATATCTTAATCTAAAATAAGATACAAAGTGGGATAACAAGCCTAACTAAATCTTATTCTTATTTATTAAGAAATTGATTTTAAATAGGGAGCATTGGGCTTTTAAAGGAGATCTTGAGTTTTTAAGAAAAGAGTTTGAGTTTTTTTAAATATAATTATTTTTTAGATATTTTTTTATGCTTTCACTCTATGTTTGGTCATGTATTTACATATATAAACCTAAGAAACAAATAAAGACTTATACATTTTTAGATCAATTTTAAGAATTGACTTCAAGCATTCAAAGTATTCATATTAGGAGCCAAAGTCCATTTTTATTTCAAAACCATTAATTAAGATTGGAATTATTTAAACCAAAGCCTAAGTAAAATTTTCATATGCTTACACTACAAAAAAGCGATTCAATTAATAATGAGACTAATAACATAATAAAATATTTTAAAAATTAGTAAAAATTTGTATTGATAAGTAAAGGGGTTATAAGTTTAAGGGTTATATTGACTATTAGTTACTTAAGTAATAACAACTATTAAGTATTTGGAGCATGTATAACAACATTCATTTCTTAGTACAAAATTAACCTTGATTTTGTTTTAATGATCCTTGGATGTCTAGTTAAGCCTGAACCAAAAATGGTTCAATGTTTCTATCACTCAAATTTTGTTATTGTTGATATTGCTTCCTCCCAGCTCATTTGAAATGGAAGCAAAATAGTTTCAACCCAAAAGCAAAGCAAACAAACCCAATAATACTGTGAGTTTTTATCTAAAGGCCTAATTTTAGAGTTATTCAATAATTATTTATTAATCCAATATACATTACCAAGGAGATATCTTATACTAATAGAGGAAAGAACTCTTAAACTCCTTTAGAAATAACTAAAAAATAGTTAAAACAAACAAGCCTGTAAACTTCTCGAAACCTAATAAATGACCATGAAAGCCTTTGATATCAAATGAAAACTAATGATTTGCCAAAATAAACATGCCATAATTTCTTAATGAACCATTTTTTTGATACATAAAATAAAAACAACAAATCTCTATGTCAGTAACGATAAATCTATTTTAAAATAATAATCATATATAACTAAGCCAAAGTCTGAATTAAATGAAAATAAAAGTAATAAAAGGTATGAATATTGAAAAACCAATATTTTGATCAAAAATTAAAATACATAAATAAAACCAAAATAGTACTAAATAATACAAAAAAAAACTATTAAAGAAACTAATGTTACCTTGAAATGAAAACAAGAAAGGATTTGACATTTTAATGTTCATTTTTTCTTAGAATTAAATCCTGTTGAGTTTTCTAACCCCCTCAATAGCATTTTACAAAGAAAATTCTTACAAGAAGTGGAGACGAGGGTGAATTTATGAGAATAGGTGAAAAATAATTACCACAAGATCATAACAAGAATGAAATAAATGTAAATGCTAGAACCTTTAGAGGTTAAAAAGTAAACCTTGTTTATAATCCTAAAATAATGAAAAACAACATTAAAAGTGGAAGAGGGAGAGGATGATCTTTAGAATAATGTGTACATACCCCCAATCTAGTGATGCATTGTTCATATATGGTGGCATGATAGTAGTTAAAAAATATGACAATTACTAAAAGAGAGAGAGATATGATGAAAAGGAAGTCGAGCATGACATCAGGAGAAAGAAGAAAACTACTTTAACTAGTAGGAGGGAAAAATATTGATGAGGACTAACAGTGAGTGCGAACAGGAATTTTGTAAGTGTAATCAAGATGGAGTGGTGTGGTATGTGTATGGGAGCTATGTTTAATAAGACTAAAGGGGATCGCTTTAACAAAATTGTAAAAAAAATTGCAATCCAAAACAATTCTTTTTCTATTATAGCCTCCCAAATCTAAATATTGTA
>JANKOE010000005.1:44650195-44660749 GCA_026284465.1 Erythroxylum citrifolium
GGACAAGGTAAATGAAGGGTAAAATGGGAAAAAGACCAAATAAATGGTCTTGAAATAAGAAAGAAGAAGGAGAGGATCGTGAGAAGCTAAGAGAAGAGAGAAAAAACATAAAGAATGAAGAGAAGAAGAGGAAAATCGTGGGAGAAGCTAGGAAAGAGAGAAAATCGTGGAGAAAGAAGAGAAATCGAGCTTGTTAAGGTAAGTTAATCATCTTTTCTTCTTGCTTTATAAAAGAAATGGGTTGTGTTAAGAATGAAGGAGTTAGAGAGATAAAGGGGTTTTATGTAGAGAATGAAGGGTTTGTGTTGGAAGAAGATCATTTAAGAGAACCCATTTGATTTTAAGGTTTCTAAACTAGGTTTTGGCTTTTCTAACCTAGATAGACTATGGGTATGTTAGGTTTATGCGTAATTTGTGTTGATTGCATTTTTTGTGATTATTTAAGTTTTAGGAGATTTCCAATTGAATTTAAATTGAATGAGAATTTTGGTTATGTTAGGAAATCAAGAAAACCCTATCCAAGAGCAAGAGGAAGGGCATAATTGTGTTTGGATTTTCTAGCGAAATAAGGTGAGTAATTTATTTATAGTTATTGTGTGATTAGGAAAATTCTTGCCTATATGTGTGTATGTTGATTTCTTAAAATGGATTTGCTTGAAATTGAATTGTTGAGACTTGATTGGAAATGCATATTGCGTTGTGATTATGTTATACCTTGAAAGAGGTTATAACATTTTGAATTAAACGAAAAGAAGAAAAAGCATGAAAGTATGAGCATATGATAACATGATTTTGAGCATAATTATGTGCTTTTGTTATGAGCATATGATAACATGATTTTGAGCATGATTATGTGCTTTTGTTTGGGTGAGAGTGAGACCATTCTGTTCGTCACGTCCATGTTAACAAGAGCCTTCTCCCGGCTACCCGCTTGTGGCATATGAGCTTCAAAAATGGACTCATTCTATTCATGGTGCAAACTTCAGTTTCTCCAAGATAGTTAGCTTTTGTACTAAGTTAGTGATTTTTGGATAGCTTTATAAGCATATCAAACATTGAGCATCCAATGTATTTTGCATCTTGTGTTAAGTCTTTGATGTAATGTTGATATGTAATTAAAGCTATGTATGAACTTCATCTTAATTTAGAAAAGAATTAAGATTTGAAGAAGTTTCCAATGTGTATGTGCCTATCTATCTTGTAGTTGTGCATTTCATTTTTCAAGTCTTCCATAGGGGTAAAATTGTGTACTAACTTTAGGGGAAAAACTGAATTAATCTAGGCTGAATTAGACAAAGTTGTCTTATTAGAAGTTGTAGCTTATTCTCTTAGCATTCCAATGGTATAAAGTATAG
Organism: Erythroxylum citrifolium; assembly: GCA_026284465.1. NCBI lineage: Eukaryota > Viridiplantae > Streptophyta > Magnoliopsida > Malpighiales > Erythroxylaceae > Erythroxylum > Erythroxylum citrifolium. The sequence continues at coordinate 44,651,551 of JANKOE010000005.1, forward strand.
CATTCCAATGGTATAAAGTATGAAATTTTTGGATATTGGAATTGAGAGATATGAACATTATAAGTGGTGATGTTGCATGGGATGTATAATCAAATGAGTAAAGATTAAAGGATTTAATGAAACAAGGTTGGTGCTTAAAGTGATATTACACTAGGAGAGGTGAATTTGAGAAGATTATAAGTGAAAGTAATGTTAGAATGGATATAGGAATCATTGGAGAGGTTTGGAGGAGTTTTATATCCGTTAGGTTTGTTAGACAGACTTTAGGTCCGTTAAACGGACCTTCTCGGGTTTGGAAAGCACCCCCAAACTCGTCTATGTCAGTTAGGCAGACATGTAGCAGACATACATTTTTTACCCTCTAAATGGCAGAATCTCTCTTTGAGGTCCCACAAAATTGTAGATCTAGAAGTCCTCTTTCAAACCGTTGAAGAATGACCTTAATCCGATTAGTGAAAGTTATGTCAATTTTCCCAAAACAGGTTCAGTATGCTTGAGGACAAAATCATGTTTGATTCTTTTAGACATAACTTCATCATCCGACCTCCAAATGAAGTGATTCTTGAAGCAATATATTTCTAACACATTTTTCTATCCCTTAATAAAAATTGGTATTAGAGCCAGTACTTGGGCCAATGGGGCAGCGAGGATGCTGGGCCTCTACGGGGGAGGGAAGAAATCCCACATCGATTGGGGAGGAGAACGAAGCACTCCTTATAAAGGAGTGGATACCTTCCCTTTGTAGACGCGTTTTTCATACCCTAATGCACCAGATCCCATCATTAACAACTAACATTAACCTCAAATTTGTTTCACGTTTTATTTACATCGAGACATACTTGGTTTCCATCTTTGGAGAAGGAAAGGTTTCCCCTTTATATGCCAGGGTCCTTACTCCAATGCCTTTTCATCATGTAACAATCAAACTTAAACAAAAAGTCTTTTTTAGTTATAAAAGTCTTCTTAAGTCCTAAATTTACTTATCTTGATTTTGTTTTTACTTGCATTTGGAGAAATGAAGGTCTTTTCTCAATTAAATGATGAATACATATGGTTGACCACCTATTTTCCCCTTATTAGGGGAGAGATAATAGACCATCATTTTATAATTTGCATCTAAATCTTGGGGAATATACTTAAGCTTTTCTAGTGTAGAGTGATCTACCACCACCTGACACCAAAATTTCTTAGGAGCATTTTAAGAAAGTGTTAAATTTAGGGAGAGTATAAGAAGAAGATGGTAAAGAAGATCTAGAAAAAGTTGGGGTTATGGAAGGAGAGAGATGGAAATGGGAATTTAAAGGGATAAGGAAAGCCAAATATGTTGATCTGTGCTCCCTCTACTTAGCTAATCTATTAATAATAAATAAAGGAAGTGCATCTATTATTAGGAAGCAATATAATGGTAAGTAGGGGCTAGGTTCTTGAGGAAGCGATATAAATCTAAAAATCTTAAATCCACTAACTAATTAATTAAATAAAAGAATTATATTTTATGGGTTAAAAATTAAATATAAAAATAAACTTAAACCATTGTAGAAGAAATAACCACTAAAAACAGAATAAAGTATGTAATCAAGAGAAGAAATTTAGATAAGAAATCCTCCGAGTATTACCTTTGTATTTATGATTCAATAAATTTATAATAGATTTATCATCTAGATTTACATATTTTCTAGGCACTAAAATTACACTTTCTCCGGCTATAACGATTTACTCTCTAGTTGATTAACTTTTTTCTCTACCCAGTTAACACCCCTTTAAATGCATTAAGATCTATGAAATTTTATAAAATGTTTTACCTTAATACTAGAGAGATCATACAAGTCTATCTCTAACTCCCTATTCAACCATTAATATTTAAGTCATGATCCGCTTATAAATAGGCTCTCTTAAAACATCCACAAGTGAATTTAAATAAGAACAAAGCATTAATATAGATAAATTTGCATTAAAATTTATTCAATGATAGTTCAACAACAACAATACTTAGTAGAAATCCTGCTGACATGTAGGGACTAGAGAGGTCCAGTAATATGCAGCCTTATCTCTAACTAGTAGAGAGACTATTTCCAAATGATCCACATGAAGAGGAAAATAATAATATTAACAACAACAACAACAACAACAACAACAATAATAATAAAACTACTAAATCAAGCTAGGTAGGTCGGCTTAGGCTAAATCCCTAAGAGGTAAGTGTTGCATATTTATTCAAATAAAGGAAAGGAGGTTAGGATGCCTATTAAATTATAATTGAGATGCTTTTAAAATTTAAAAACTTTTGCCTAAAATAATTGTAAACCATATGGGACTTGAGAAAAGGAACCTCCATGATAAATATTTAAGTAAGTTAAGTTTTGATATTAGTAATAATGACACACACACACACACATGTATAAGGTTATTAATATGAATCAAAATTATCTTTTCTTTATAATAGAAGTAGAAATTCATCAAAGAAAAAAAATTATTGTTGATAGGATTATATCTTAATTTAAACACTTAATTAAATTGATACAATTAATTGAATATAATGAACAAATTGAATTGACTGATAGGATCTAACTATATAACAATGTAATTATCAAGCCAATGTAATATAATTATCCTTTAACAAAGAGAGAAAAAAAGGGGGAGAGCGATATGCATTTTAAATATTTCATAACTATCTTTAAAATTGAAGGTCTTGAACCTATATTAAGTTGATTAATAATCTTTTTTTTATGATTCTTTTCTCCTACTGTTGGCCCTAAAAGTTAGTTTTCTTGTTTATGTTAAAATTTTCATTAATTTTTTGTTAGATTTGATACCTATTTAAAGGTGGAAACAGAAATTTGACTAAGTAGGGACAAGTCTTATAAATAATATTTTATAATAAAATTACATTTCAAAATAAATCTTGTTTTAAAAAATTAAAAATAAAAGTAATTTTTTATCTTTTCTAACCGGAAAAAGTGAGCTTGTTCATAATCTCATACATTTTTAAGCATTAGAGCATCGAAGTTGAAAATGACAAAAGTAACCGGTAAACTAATGTTAGATTCTTTTTGGTTGGCACTGATAGTGTTAATTACAAAAGCACGACATCGAATGGAAGTAAACAACGGTCCATTTATGTGAAATTAACTAGTACGGAAGTTGTTTCCATGGCCGTCTTCGGTCAACTCCATGTAACCAACTATCTGCCTAGATTTGCTCCTTGGTCGTCCCAACAGGACAGAAACTACCCCTAGCAATTAAGGCTTATTGAGAGAAAGAATCGTTCGGAGTTGGAGAAAAAAGAAAGAGACAGAATCTTTAATAGTAATAAACAATTTGGATCCACCGCTATCTCTTTTTTTCTTTCTTTATAGGCACACGTCGTCTCCGTACAAAAGAACCAAGCTTTTTCTTGTTTTGATAAGAGCACATACCCTCTTCGCCTCTCAATTATCTTCATTTTCCTTTGTGGTTTGTCTATTTAGGGTGTTTATAAAAGTTGGATTTAGTTTCTTTCGCTTAAACTCGTTGTATCTCTCTCTTGTTTTTGTGCACATCACAAGAAAACAAAACGTTCTTGAAGTTCCCAGTAACGAAAAAGGTACAATCTTTCTTGGGACTCTTGTATTCTAATAAGTAACTGCTTACCATGCTTGTTGTTAAGTTTATTGTTCTCTTTGCTCCCCTTTTTCTTTGTCGTGTGTTACTTGTTAAGTTGTGCTTCTGCGCAGCGTGCCGTTTATGCAACTGATTCTTAGATCAGCTTGTTATTTACGGCTGTTTTGTATTCTTCCTTCATTTAGTTACTTCTAATCTTTGATTTAGAGGATTTTGGGTTTTTGGTTTGTATCACCTCATCTTTATTTTCTGGAGAGGGGAGGTGTGGTTTTTTTTTTCCCTCATTTTGAAAAATTGATGGTTGAAGTAGGAGCTGTCATTGCCAATTTAAATCTATTTTACATGCGATACTGTGATTATCCCAAGATTGGACGTTGTACAGCTTGTAATCTACTACTTTTTAAATGACTCTGTAAGCTGACACTCAATTTGGTTTCTTGATATTGAAAATTTAACTAATTGCTTCTCTTTCGTTTTGAATTATTTGTTGGTATTTGGTCGATTTTATTGATGTTATGTTGGTGATGCTTGTGTAACTCACTCTTCTTCATCGTCTTCTTTTCTCTCTATCATTCCAGTATTGGCGTACTTGGCTTATACTAGCTCTGGGATGCGATATCTTCATCTTTATTTTTATTTGAATTCTTTATTAAGCAGATAAACTAGATGCCTATCCAATGCTTCCGCGCTTTCATTGGTTGAAGAGTTAACGTAAGACAACATAAGTGTTTTTCTAATCAGAACTTTTTCCTAGCAATCAAGCTAGACATTTGTGCAAACTTCTACTCCTCTAGTAGTTGGCTGTTAGCATAATGCAACACAATTTTCGTGTTCTTTTCTTTTTTTGTGATATAGTTGGTTGATTCAACAGCTGCAATTGAACTCTAACTCTTTATATGGCTTCAGGTCGAGTCTTAACCCATAGTCTCACGATATAAGAGGTTATCATTATTTCTTGTCCAGCCTCCATTACCTTTATTTATTGAATTGGTCTGCAAATTATCAAAAATTGGGATGTGAGGATCATCCACAGGAGCTCATGATAAGGTCTTGCAATGGCGTCTCTAAATGTTGAGAGGAAATGGGTTTTCCCTCTTGCCATAAGCTCCATCGTATGCGTTTTCCTCTTAGCAACATCATTCAACATGGGCCTTGTTTCTTCAATAAACACTATTAATCAGGTCTTCAACATCTTCCCAGCTCGTATGAGCCAGAGAAATGAACCACACGGGGATATAAAAGTTTTATCATCTTCCCCTCCTCATCTCAATGTCACAGTTACACGATTTGCTTATTTGGTTTCTGGGTCTAAAGGTGATTTGGAGAAGCTTTGGAGGACTCTTCATGCTCTTTACCATCCTCGGAACCAATATGTTGTGCATTTGGACCTTGAATCCCCAGTTGAGGAAAGATTGGAGCTTGCTTCACGAGTGGAGAAGCATCCAATTTTCTCCAAGGTTGGGAATGTCTTCATGATCACCAGGGCTAATATGGTTACCTATAGAGGGCCCACCATGGTCTCTAATACGCTTCATGCTTGTGCAATTCTTCTCCGAAGAAGTAAAGATTGGGATTGGTTTATCAACCTTAGCGCTTCAGACTACCCTCTGGTAACTCAAGATGGTCAGTATGTTTATCTTCAATTTCATTTACCAGGGTCTAGCTTCCCCAATCCTCTTTTTTTTTTACATTTCTTTTCTCTGGTATGGAGGACGGAGCTTTGTGTATGTGCATAGAGATAACAGAAATTAACTGCTCTGTCATATGCAGATCTTATTCACACATTTTCAACCATAAATCGAAATCTGAATTTTATTGAGCATTCAAGTCAATTAGGCTGGAAGGAGTAAGTTATCTTTACACTCCATCTCTCTTTTTGCATGTGGTAAAATGAAAGCTCTTTGCCCAGTGACTGATTCTTTGTTTCATTGTTCTTTAGGCGCAAGCGAGCAATGCCTTTGATCGTAGATCCTGGCCTTTATTCAACAACCAAGTCAGACATATACTGGGCCACACAACGGAGGACCTTGCCAACAGCATTTAAGTTATTTACAGGTTGGTGCTTATTGTTAACCTTCTTTTAGGCCGAAAAGGCTGTTCACTACTATTTGGTTCGCTTCAAGATCATACATGTGATTTCATGTGAGGAAGAAGTCTATCTAGTTTCCTTTTTGTTTATAGTGGTCATGGTAGCTATTCATGAAATTTGATCACTTAATTAGAAAGTACTACTTGTATTCACAGGTGATCAGAATTTAATATGTTTCTGGTTTGCGTTTAGAAACATAATTTACGATTTTGTGACAAATAGATCTATTATAGAGAGATCCCTACCAACGAGTGCAGATGATGTACCCAAGAGCAAATCTGCACCAAGAAAGTTAGGATCTATAATTTGCATGTCTGCATTCATCAACTTGTATCTGACACATGAAATGGAACATTGCTTAACATTATGAAAGCTGCATGTTTGCATTCATTGAACTGGGATTTGTGGAAACTATTTGTTTTGCAGGATCAGCGTGGATGGTTCTTACACGGTCTTTCGTGGAGTATTTAGTATGGGGTTGGGATAATCTTCCAAGAACTTTACTTATGTACTACACAAACTTTGTTTCTTCTCCTGAGGGATACTTTCATACGGTAATATGCAATGTGCCAGAGTTCGCTCAGACAGCTGTCAGCCATGACTTGCACTATATTTCTTGGGACTTTCCACCTAGGCAGCATCCGCACACCCTTTCGCTTAATGACACGGACAAGATGATTGCTAGTGGTGCTGCATTTGCAAGAAAATTTAAAAGAGATGATCCTGTCTTGAATAAGATTGATAAGGATTTACTTGGCCGGGAAAATGGGAGTTTCACACCTGGTGGCTGGTGCTCCGGTAGGCCCAGATGCTCTGAGGTTGGTGATCTGAACAATATTAAACCGGGTCCAGGATCTCAGAGACTTAAAAACCTCATAGCTAGCGTTGCTTTCTCCGCAAAACTGAAACAAAATCAATGTAAATAGATACCTATATCCACGAACTGAACACAACAGCCTATTGAAGATTTTTCTAAAAAAGTGTTCCTATCCCGGACTTGCACCAAATACCTCATTCTTGACAGGATTGAACGTATGCGAGTTCCATTACAATCGTGAACATTCTACATCTGTCTGCAACAATCAGACTCCAGTATAGCAAAATTACCTTTCTGTCTGTAGTCTTGGCATTCCCACAATACTCGAATACAACTAGGAATTTTCCATCACTACTTATTCCTAATTCCGTTTCTTATGAGCTGTTTTGTTTATGAATGTAAGATTTTTAGCTTTCTGCAGACAAATGACATTTTGGATGTGGAAGAATTATGGCCATCATTTGGGCAATAACCACAATGCCTCTCTTGTTGTGAACGATTGGCTGGAACACATTTATGTCACACGCAAATTTCGAATTGTTCATGTCATTATGACGATATCGAGGCCGTTACAGTTATTTTGCATCTATTTTTGAGGACTAATATAATTAGAAGCAACTATGAATGGTTGTTTGTGTTGTTTTTGTCTTGTTGCGTATGGCTCTTCTATATAGATGTGTAATCTTAGCAGTATTCCATGAAGTGTATTGATTTTAAACAACATATTTGTTAAGATGGACATTATTATGTATGATTCATATATGCTAGTGCAATCTTAAGAGTGTTATTAGAAGAATGTAAGTGTTTTATTAGAAGTTTTGGGTTTGGAACACATGACGTGTTCTTTTCTAAAAGTCAATGGTGAAAACATAGGTTGAAGATATGAGTCTCTTGATGTGGTGGAAGTGTTAAGATATTTTATGTTTATTTTTTACTGATCATTTGCCATCTGTTAGGCTTGTTTTTCAGCAATCTTTGTAAAATAGGAAACTGTAATATAGAGTCCATGATTGTAGGGTCAATGTACAGTTAAGAGTTTTTAACTATATATATTTGATGTACAGATACAATGAAAATATCAGTAAAAACATAAAGATATTCTGCCATATTTCAACTTGGTATCAGAGAGATGGACAAATCTAATGTTGAAACTTCTGGAGCTAAGTCTGCTCCAATTATCATTCAATCTAAAAGTTCATCTTTTAATGCTGGGATTATTCTAAATGATACAAACTATGATATGTGGTCTTAAATTATAGAGATGCAAATTGCTGAAAAAGAAAAACTCTCATTTATTCGTGGGAGCACACAACCACCTACATAAAAGGATGAGACATACTAGAAGTGGTACACTAACAATCAAAAAGTTAAGAGGTGGCTGTTGATGTCTATGTCTCCAGAAATTATGAAGCGATATATTCGCCTACCCACTGCTCGAGATATTTGGAAAGCACTATCAAAAGCTTTTTATGATGGAGCTGATGAACTACAAGTCTTCGTGTTAAATCATAAGGCATTTTCTGCAACACAAAATGGTAAATCTCTCTCTACTTATTATGGAGAGTTAATTGAAATTTTTAGTATGCTAGATCATCGTGATAAGGTGATAATGGAAAATGAAAATGACGTGGTCTCTTATCGCAAGTCTGTTCAGCAACAAAGAGTGCACATCTTTCTTGCTGGTTTAGATGGGGAATTCGAACAAATTCATGGTGAAATCTTAAGAAAGGATCCTATTCTAGAATTAGAAGAATGTTACTCATTGGTTCTTCGTGAGTCTGTCCGCCACGCAACAATGAATGGAGAGCTTGAAAAATCTTAAGCATCTGCCATGGTGAGCAGAAATAAATCGAATCAGAACTGATCATCTCAAAACCATCAATCTCGAACCAGATTTAAGGCTTCTACAAGTACCAACAAATCCAATTTTAAGTGCTCCCACTGTGATCAACCAAGACATACAAAGGATCGCTGCTTTGAAATTGTGGGATACCCAGAATGGTGGGATCATAATCGTGATTTGAGAAAGAAAACTGCAAGCAATACCTCTACTGCTGCAATTGTAGAAACAAATATTGAGGAAGGTGTTGCTGAAAAATCAACAGCATTGATAGCAACAAAAGTTGATGGTGGTAAGGCTTTAAATTCATCTGCATTTGTTTCTAATAGTACATGGATAATTGATTCTGGAGCTACAGTTCACATGACATTTGATTCTGGAAATGTTTCATCCCTTAAATCTTCCTCACAAAAATTTATTTCCACTACTAATGGTTCATCGGCACCTATCATTGGAGAAGGATCCTTGTCTCTCACTAACACATTGAACTTAGATTCTGTATTAGTTGTCCCATCTTTAGATTATAATCTCTTGTTTGTTTCTCAAATTACTAATGCTCTATTTTGTGTTGTAATTTTTTGGCCTAAACGTTATGTGTTTAAGGACATCCAAACGAGGCGGATGATTGGTTGTGGTACTAGACAAGGAAAGTTGTATTACTTGGAATAGGAGTCGCAAAGTTCAAATCAATTACGTCAAGCTTTTTCGGCGGATAGTTTTGAGAACAAAACAAAAAAATCTGATATCTGGCTATGGCATCGAAGGCTCGGACATGCTTCTTTTGGTTATCTTAAGAAATTATTTCCCAAGTTATTTACAAAATTTGATGGTTCTAGTTTCCAGTGTGACGTTT
>JANKOE010000005.1:44704617-44718533 GCA_026284465.1 Erythroxylum citrifolium
GATTCAAGTGTTTTCTAAGTGTGTAAGCAAGTTGGGCATGAGCGACATCTATGCACCAACTTGAGGGGGAGTGTTAAAATATTTTATGTTTATTTTTTACTGATCTGATGGGATTTGTTGGCTTGTTTTTTAGCAATCTTTGTAAAATAGGAAGCTGTAATATAGAGTCCATGATTGTAGGGTCAACGTATAGCTAAGAGTTTTTAACTATATATATTTGATGTATAGATACAATGAAAATATCAGTAAAAACAGAAAGATTTATTCTGCCATTTTTCAACTGGAAGTTCTTCCATGGAAGACATAGTCGGGTACACATTCATATTCTAGGTCTTTTTTTAGTATAAGGAGAAGTAGACATATTCACGATATAATAGGTAAATTTTGGTAAAGAAATAAGTTGTGTAAAATTGTACTAACTAGAGTTTACATTCAATTATATTTGTGTGAATCTAGTTTAAGTATAAAGGAACAATGTAATCTTTAATTGAGTTATTGATCAATGAAACTAACCGCTCTTGGCTTGTGAGGATGTAGGCATTCTCAGTTGGTCAAACTTTATTAAAAATCTTCTTGTTGGTTCTTTTTTGTTTCTTTATTTCTTTCTACATCATAATCTTGGATAGGAAACCAATACAAATGGAAATGGTGAAGAGATAAGGGAAAAGAGGATCTCTTTGTTTAAGGTCTCTCACACCTTTGAAAATGAATGAAGCTTCTCCATTTATGAGAATATTGAAAGATGTGGTTGCTATATAATGAATTATATCCACTTGATAAAAGCAGCACAGAAATCAAAATTGTCAAGGGATAGTGTGATAAAGTTTAAGTCACCATGTCAAAAGCTTTATGGATATTAATCTTAATGGTATAATTGCTAACTTATACCCTTTGGTGATAATTAATTTTTGGGAAAGCGTAATGTTATCTCCAATATTTCTATGCTATGTGAAAGCAGCTTATGAATGACTTATAAAGAATGACAGAATGTGCTTAAGGGAAGAATTTTAGAAATAATCTTGTAAAATGTTTTGATATTGGGAATAGGTCTGAATTCCTTCAAAGACTTTAGGGTTAAGGTCCAAGGAATTAGGAAGAAATGAGTACCATTCCAAGCAGAGAGCATTTGGAACTAGAGAAGAATTCTAAAGCCACTTCACAAATATGAGTTTTGATAAGTCCCAAAGATTTCTGATAGAAATAGGCATTGAATTCATTCGGGCCAAGAGCTTTATTGGGATTAAGGTTAAATACCACCTTCTCTATGTAAATGGAGAACGGCTTACTGAGCAACTCCATATGTTCGCTAGTTAGAAGCTTATGAGCAACAAATTTGGCGACATCAGTTGAGTGACCACTCCCTATATGAGTTTTTGTTATACCTTGATAATAATTTCTCGCATGTCTTAGAAGTTCTTTCCTATTATTGAAATTACCACCATCATCACATTCTTGCCTGGAAATTTCATTACAATTCCTTCTGTCCATTAAGGATCAGTGAAAAAAGGGTATTGGAATCTCCTTCCACTACAAGAAAAATGGGATTTAGCGACGGACATTACCAACGGAACTTTGTTGTCCGTCGGTAAATTGATTACATTTTACTGACAGAGTTTTGTTTTCCGTCGATAAATATACTGAGACTATTTTTTAATTTTTTTCCTGCATTTAATTTTATTTGATAATCTTATAATTGATGCATAATTTCTACAATTATCAGTTATTTGTTGATAATATTTTTATTTGTTTCTACATTTAATTTGTTAAAACAAAAAGTTGAATGATAATATAAAGTAAAAATTATCTTAATTGATAATAAAAAAATTATTTTGTACAACAATAAGTATTTAACAACTATTCATTTGGTGACTACAACTATACTATTCATTTGGTGAATGCGGATGTTCTAAATATTGCGATGAGGTGTTGCCCTTCCTCTCAACTCATCCACCTTATTATGAAGTTGGGCTATGTACTCCATCGACTGTTGCAACTAAATTGCCAGTGACTATGCTATACTGCGAAGCTTATGGACTTCATTAGGTGCGGACCACATACTAGATGTTATTGTACTGGATGTGGAGGATTGCGAATAACAAGTGTTTGCAAATAAACCTAAGTCGAATATTCTTCCACGTCTATCCCTACTACCCACTGCATGAAGATAGGTTTGACTCTCATCAACATATTCAGACTGCCAAGACTGGCAATGTTTACGTTAATAAGTGATAATTATTAAGCATTAATATTAAAGCATAAATTTCACATATATTTAGTTCTTTACATCGGGTGTTGATGAAGGTCACATCATCATGCTTTTTAGTGTGAGTGCGCAAAAAGAGCTAACGGCGTGTAGGCTTCATGCTTATATACTTTTCCTGCATCAAAATAAAATATTATAAGTAAACTACAATATACAAAAAGTTCGGCAGAATTTCTCTATTTTTATGATATTTACCCCCTGTTGAGCAAAGAAAGTAACTTAACAACGCAGCCATATATGGAACTAGACATTTATAACATTGTCATTCTCTATAATACACATATTTTCATTCCAAAATTCACATATCAAATTAAATTAAAATACATTAAAATAAAAAATCAGAATATAAGCGTAAAGTGTAGATATTTACAAGTTTCTCTGCAAGTAATAAATCCTCCAGTATGTACGAGAAGACTCTCTCCCTCCGGTCGTCCACATATGTTGGTAGAATTACACTCTAAAATAGGCATTGCCTCAGGTGATATCCAATACTGCTGCTAACGACTCCATATTTGTTCAAAAATGTAAGGAAGTCATACACCAGTCTTGTGTATTGCACCAACAAAGTCTCTAAATGTGTAGGAGTTCGTTTCTCCCATACTTGATAAATAACTGCGTCAAATTAAGAATCTCAAAAAAAATCTTTCTGAAAAAAGGAAAAACATGCGATAAGTACTTATAACCGACAATATTTATCTAATTAATGTATAAAATTAATTAAAAATACAAAAAATATTTTTTTTAACCTCAATCTCCTGATAATAAAAATACTTTGTCGCCTGAGAGATATTCTTCCATATATAACCCCCAAGGTCAATCTTCTCCTTGAATTTAGATTTCATATTTCTTGAGCCCATATTTCTTGAGCACGGTCCAGACGGAATCAACCTAATATAAAAACAATTAATTTTATTTCATTTTTAAATTTAAACCAATAACTTAATTATAAACATATGGTGTTTCATGTATTTTCAGTTACAGATTGTTGACAATTGTGATGTAAGTTCTTCCATTAACTCTCTCAACTCCAGGCTGGAGGCTGCCTCCTTCATTCGCAACGTTTACCCCTAATATCGCTATCGGTATAGGGGTAGTGGATGGTGTAGTAGCTAGTACGGAAGGTGATATCTCATCTACAAGTGTAGTATCTGGAGATACAACATCTGATTCAGTTGCAGCCGCAGAATGTGATGTTCCTGACAGTAACCGACTCTAAATCATGATCTAAACCTTAGTCCCCTCATATCCTGTTTTCTCTTTGGTGATATATTTTAACCTGAAATTCATATTTTATTGAATATTCCAAAAATACACAATTTCAATTCAATATATAACAATATATTGTTGATTCAATAATTGATTTATTAAATATAATATTCGATTACAAACACAAATTGATCACTATCATAGTTAGTATACTTTATGTCCCCCTAAGTTTACAGAACATTTAAACTTTACACAACATCCACTAAATATTAATTAATTGAATCTAACTTCAATACTATGGTACATGGTATTGTTTACACCTGTGAATCAAGAAAGCAAATTTTTTCTATGACTCTTAGGCTCGTGGATTTTTTCACTAATAAGCATCACAGGAGTTGCATCAAGAGTTCCAGCCAATATACCATCCTAGGGGTTTATTATGCAAAGAATTGTCATGTCTATTAAACCTATGAATTTCTTGTGTTAATATTAAGTTTGAATTAATCATATTGAAATTAAAGCATTAATCAATTAAATCTGCCTCTTACAATTGATTTCAATACAATGGCACGTGACATTGTTTATACCTATGAATTAAGAAAGTAAGTTATTATTGTAACTCCTAGGCTTGTGGAATTTTTCACCGATAAGCCTCACGGGAGCTGCATCATAGGTTTCCAACCTATATATCGTCTTAGGGACTTATTATTTATGCCTTAAATCATCCATAAGATCTCAAATTCGTTCCTCATACAGTAAATACGTAGACTATTAAAGAAGAACATAAAAACTCATCAATGATTATAAGAATATTCTAAACAACAACACAAAATTAAGACCTCCTTTGCATTCACATAAAACCTAAACGCATCAGAATCGTATTATTAAAGCAATACATATGGTAGACATTAGTTGGACGACTTACCTAGAGGGACAGACAACTTCAAACTACAAAGAAGAAGGATGAGCGATGCTCTTCAATACAATATAGGGCTTTCACTTTTTGGTCTAAGTATATTTTAACCCTCATTAATAAACACCTCTAAGGCATTTATTGATTATGATTTCTTATATAGCAATTAGACATATCCATAATGTAAAATCATCAATCAAAGTGATAAAATACTTTTTCCCACTAAAAAGATGAAACATCAAAAGGCCCATATATATAAAAATATATAAAAGTTCAAGGTGTTGTGTGCTTCTTGTGTTTGTTTTCTTAACTATGTGTCTTATATGTTTTCTTTTGTTTTCTTAACTACGTGTCTTATATGTTTTCTCTTAATACCATGCACATATTTACTAAAATAAGTAAAATTTAAATTAGAATGATTTCATTCTTTACAATCTTTGTATTCTTTCTTTAGATGTGTTATTTAAACACTTATGTCATAAATGAGCTAAACTTTCTTCTACTAAACTATGTTTAATACCAACATTTAATGCAAGGCCAACAAAGTCTCAGCAAAAAGATCATCAAACCTTAATTTGTATAAACCATCACGAAACCAATAAAATCGTTATTATTAAATAAAATGCAACATACATTTCAAAACTTAAAGGAATATCCAACTTCATCAAGTTTAGACAAAGAAATTAAAATTTAAGAAACAGTAGGAACATAAAGTGTTTGGAAAAGGTATAAATGATGTCTAGGACCTAAATTCAAATGATAAGTTCTAATGGCTTAAACTTGAGCTTTGATTTAATTACCCATAAGTACAGAATTTTCATTTGATTTTATGGTTTGGGTCACGAGGAATCCCTACATCATATTTAAGACATAATTGGTAAAACCAAATTCAATCTATCAAGTATTAAAAGGAAAATTTGTAAATTTTGATTCAAAATGTACAAAAGCACTATACTTACCTTTCTTTTTTTTAAACAATTATATGAACAATTAAAGTAACTACTCTAGGCATAAAATTGTAACTTTATACTTTGTCTATTTTTAAATTAAAACAATTATAGACATACTATCGAGGTTGACTACAAACTATGTAACTCACTTAACCAAATTTAATTTATTAAAATTTTTTATTTTAATAGTTATTATTTATTTTTTAGAAGGTTGTATTTTGATATTTAGAAAAACAAATTCTTTTCTTTACAATTTAAAAATAAGTATAGTTTCGTTCTTGGGTGTGGCTTAAACTAAGCTGAATACCATACAAAACTAAATTATAAACTCTTAAATAACATTTTTATTGACATCTTTTTACTTTTTATATAAAATTAATATTTTTAAAAATGTGATTAAATTGTTATAAATTATTTGTAGAATGTATTACCATATTACAAATCTTTTTTTTGGGTTCTAAAACTATCCACAATAGTCTATTTTTATAAGAATATTTTCCTTTCTATTATTTTATTTTTAGCTACTCATTATAATATTAGTTTGTATACAAAAGATTATATTAAACTTATTGAAATCATGCTAAAAATGTTCTAAAATTTCTTGTTAACACCCAAATTTCTAGTCCATAGTCCACTTGCTAACATCCAAATGATGTTTCTTTAAAAAAAATTAGAATATATGACCAATCTACAGTTATGTTATAGCCTTTTCATAATGTTAATGGTATAATTGGAATTCTGTATTGAATTAAAAAATAAAATTTGGTTTAATTGTTCATTTTTACATATAATGCCTAGAGTAGTTACTTTAATTTTCCATGGTTTCAAAGTACCTTGCATATAATTGTTCATTTTCCATTTCAAGTCTTATGTAAATACTCTAGACATTTTCTTTATATTCCAAGGCATTAACCAAGTCTCACCAACATCCCTAAGAGACATTTCATCGAACAATTCATAGACAACCCGAATTATCTCTAACTAATAACAAAACTACTACAATATTTCATTATTTACCAATAAAAACACATTCAAACAACAAATAAACCAACCACTTCAGGTAAAAACACATAATACCCATAATCCATCAAAACAAAACCAACCCCTACATTCATATGTATAACCATTTAACAACGAAATTTTTGGAGACAAAATAAACCCAAGCGCACACTTACCTGAAAACAATGCACGATGGACCAAAGGAAGCAAAAATCGATGATGGAAACTTGGACGAAAGAGGGATCAATGGCGTTGATGTAGGGAAGAAGATAGAAAATAATAGGGGGGAGGGAGAAGGTGGGTTTCTGGTAGCTTAAGTTGGTGTACAAAACGACGTCGTTTGGATTAAAACCAAATGACGTCGTTTTAATTTATGAATAATTCGACAGTTACTGATGAAACTATTGTTTTGTTGGTATTTTACCAACGAAAATGTGGTTCCGTTGGTAATTTGGATTATTATTTTTCCTGCCAACCATTGTCGTCTATTTTTAGGACGGACTTTATATTTCGTCACTATATTCCATCGGAAAAGTTGCAGGGATAATTTCCCTCAACATTTACCGACAAATATTGTGGCGGTCACAAAAAAATAGTTTTTTTGACAAATTTACCGATAGGAAGTTAGTTTCCTTCACTAATTTACTACGGAATGTTTTCTGCTGGTAATGTGTTATTTTCTTACAGTGTTCTTTTAACCAAAGTAGCCTAAAATTTTGCATCACCTAAGAATTATGTGCCTTTAGAGCTTTTCCATAGTTGCAAAGGCTTGTCTCTCTTTTCGTTTAAACAAAGTATTGGTAGGATAAACATCTACTTCTCCTTAGTAGTGTAATAGATCTCCTAGCTACTTCAAAAGCCTTTACTATATCACCAAGAATTTCAAAGTTCAAGCTATTTAAATTCCTACTTAAAACTCAGTAGCATCTTATAAAATCTATAAGACGTATAGTCTTCAACATCCAAGTTTAATTTATAATCAAAAGTCCTTTAAAATTCGTCCACCTTATATAGGAAGTTGAAGAACCTACAAAGAGAGACTCTTTTGGAACTCGCATGAAGATTAATTGGTGAATAATCCAAGCATATGGGTTTATTGTAGTAAGATCCACTACATTGAATTCTATAAAGCCATTCAAGATTAACTATAGCCTTGTCAAGATTTTAAAAAAAAATTAAGGGCCCTCTCATTTTTTTGTTCTAGGTAAAAAAACAACCATAAAATTTAAAATTGGTGACTTACAAGATTAATGATACAGTGGCTCTACTTTATGCATGATTTGCTAATACATATTATACCTTCAGGCTCCAAGGATAAAATGGTATTGTTGAAGTTTCTTAAGGCCTGTTTGGTTGGATGTTAATTAATAGAATGAAACGAAATAGAACGGAACGATTTATAATGGAATATAATGCAATATAGTGAAAAGTTGTTTGGGATGGAAGGGTTCATAATTTAATGTAGTGAAAGGTTGTTTGGAAGATAGATGAAATAGAATGTAATGTATAATAAATGATTATTATATCCCTGATATTAAAATGGTTATTACAGGAAGTTTAACGCTATGATTTTAAAATTGAAATCATGTCCAATTAAAAAGTCACGGTTTAAGTCACAACCGTGGCAAATAATTTTTTTTAAATATTTTCTATTTTAAAATAATAAAAGTTTTAATAAAAGTTTTATTATTTTATTATTAATTATATAAAATGATTATTATTAATTATTTAATAAAATTTATTTTATTCTATTATATGTGATTTATATTTAAAATATTTTATTTTATTTTTATTTATATAGAAATATATACAAACAATTAAATAATATATTTTATATATTTTCTAGTTTTCATTAATAAAAATTTTATTAAATTTTTTATTTTATTATTAATTATATAAAATTTATTATTAATAATATAAAAATATTATTATTAGGGTAAGGAGAAATAATATAAAAATATTAATAATTATATACAATTTTTGTGGACCGTAATAAATGAGTATGGGGAAAAGGGGGTTAGGGTTAGAAGAAATAATTGGTATTAAGAAAAATTATTGAGGGTATATTAGGTAATATGCATTTATTAGTTTACGTTCCGTCCTAAACCTCTCGAATTAGAGGTTTTTTATTTTCACTATTTAGGATGTAATATGGAACGTAACATGAAACCCTCCGCTTTCATCCGATTCCGTTTTGAAACCTTCAACCAAATGATAGAAATGTGTTACGTTCCATCCCGTTTTATTACCAACCCCTCAACCAAGCAGGGCCTTAACTAGAGTCAATGCTCTTTCATAGAATTCTTCTAACCTAAAAGATCATTCCAAAGTATTGATCTTTGGAATGCAAAGTTTAAGGAATAAAGGCAGGTGATCAAAGCTAAACCTTTCCTAAGATACCAACCTATATATGGACATACTATTCAGTATTAGAAGATTAAATAACCCTGATCTGATTAGCTACTACAATCAAGTGATGATCACTATGGTCAGTTATTAAAGACCATTTATTCTTGAATATTTATAAGCTAGAGCATTTATCACTCTTCAGTTTAGTCTCCAAAAGGATAAACATCATTGGCTTTATTAAATTAATCTAGTCATAAGCTATATTTTGGTTTTTAGGGTAACTCAATCCCCTAATAATTTAGGCACACAAATGGATTAGTTATATAGGGGGTTTTGGAGAATCTACTCCTTAACTGCCTAATTTTCTTCTTCCCACAGGTTTGAAGCCTTTCATAATGTTTACTAAGTCCATCGCCTAGAGGTATCCACAAATTTAGTCATATCAGTCCTAGAATAAGTAAGATCTTGACAAATCGCTTTCTCCTTAGTAGGTTTCTCAAATGGAATCTTAGAAGTTTCAAGAATTGATAACTTTAATTTCTCAACTAAAGCACTATTAGTTAGAATAACATTCTCACTAGTTCTATTAGTAGGAATTGCTACAATATCGATTGAAGTAGGAGACTGAGTTGCTAGATGATCCCATACGTGATTCCAGATTCATTTAATAGTGCCATTATCGATAGTCAACTACTTTTATGATATGAAACGCATCATTCCCTTGAAGTAAACTCTTTTACTTACATGGAGATAAATCGCAACACTACAGTCTAAACCATAATCAAGTGACTAATTTGATTATTCAACTGTGAATCAACTAATTTAGATTATAACAATATACATGTTTCCCATACATCTCTATGTATATGTATATTACTTACAAAAAAATCTTGGTACCTTATGACTAGTTATATAATGTTGATACAAATAAAATCAAACTCTTTTGTTTCATTAATAATAAATATTTTCATTACAAAAAGTAACTTGAAGAAGATTAAGATATATATATATATAAATACACTTGCTTTCCAGGGCACTATATTTGCATAACTCTAACAATCTACCACTTGCCCTAAAGCAAGTTTGACATATCACTCATTCCCATCGTTGTTAGGTCAAAACTCTTTTGAGACAATGTCTTCGTAAATGGATCAGCAAGGTTCTGCTCTGTGGGAATCTTTACCACATTCACCTCACCACATTATATGATCTTCCTTACGAGATGATACTTTCTCTCAATGTGTTTGGTAGCTTTATGGTTCCGAAGTTCTTTAGAATTAGCCACTGCCCCACTATTATCACAATAAAGTGTAATGTCCTTTTCTGCCTCAGGAACTACCTCTAAATCATTTAGGAATTTATGGGGCCAAACTGCTTCTTTTGTTGCTTCACAAGCAGCAACATACTCAGCCTCCATAATTGAATCAGCAATACCATATTACTTGACATTCCTCCAGACTATGGCTCCGCCTCCTAAAACAAATATAGAACCTGAAGTTGATTTCCTTGAATCAACATCAGATTGGAAATCAAAATCTGTATATCCTGTTGGAATAAGGTTACTTTCAGGGTAAACAAGCATTAAGTTCTTCGTCCTATAAAGATGCTTCAATATGCACTTAATCGTAGTCCAATGCTCCATTCCTAGATTGGACTGGAATCTACTTACCAGTCCCATTATGTAACAGATATCTGGTCTAGTGCAAAGCATAGCATACATTAAACTTCCAACTGCCAAAGCATATGGAATGTTATGCATGCGTTCGACCTCCTCTTAGGTCTTAGGTGTTTGCTCCTTTGAAAGTTTGATTCCATGTCTAGTAGGTGTGAAACCCCTACTGGAATCTTGCATGGCAAACTTATTGAGCATGTTCTCAATGTATGTTATTTGAGACAAGGCTATCAGTTTGTTCTTACGATCCCTTTTAAGCTTGATCCCTGGAACATAGCTAGCCTCTCCTAAATCCTTCATTAAGAACTGTTCGTTCAGCCATCCCTTAATCGTAGATAACATTCCTACATCATTCCCAATGAGCAGAATGTCATTGACATACAGGATTAAGAAAGTAACCTTGCATTCTTGTATCCTTTTATAGAAACAAGCCTCATCTAGGTTTTGTATGAAACTATAGATTTTGATAAACTTATCAAACCTAATGTTCCAAGACCTAGATGCTTGCTTAAGTCCATAAATGGACCTCTGCAATTTGCATACTTTATGCTCATTACTTAGCTTAGAGAATCCTTTTAGTTGGGTCATATAAATGGTCTTCTTAAGATCCCCATTAAGAAATGCGGTCTTGACGTCCCTTTCCAATATTTCATAATCGAAATAGGCTACTATAGTCAAAAGAATTCTAATGGACTTAAGTATGACAACTGAAGAAAAAGTCTCCTCATAGTCTATACCCTTTTTTTGAGTATGGCTTTTAGCTACCAATCTAGCTTTAAAAGTCTCTACCTTTCCTTTAGATCCTCTTTTACTTTTGTAGATCCATTTACACCCTATGGCTTTTACATCTGGTGGTAGATCTACAAGGATCCAGACTTTATTGATGTACATGGATTCTATTTCCAATTCCATCACCTTAAGCCATTTTTCTGCATCAACATCATTAATAACCTGTGTATAAGTAATGGGATTTGTTTCTTATTGATCCAAGATGGAAATTATTCCTTCTCTTGCATTGAGATACCTATCTGGTTGTCTCGCAACCCTCCCACTACATCTAGGCACTACTTGACGTGTACGCTATTCTTCGACTCTTGAATCCATTTCGACATCTTGTTCTGCTATATCCAAATCAACTCTTAGTTTGGAGAAATAGCTAACTGCTTTGGTACTACTTCAATTCTTCCTTTGTGATTTCTCACAAATTCTTCCTCTAAGAAGGTCGCATTTGTCGATATAAATACCTTCTTATCATGAGGACTGTAAAAATAGTACCCTCTTGTACCCGTAGGATATCCTAAAAACAAACATACTTCTGGCCTTGGTTCTATCTTTGTGGATTCATACCTTAGAACATGGGCTAGGCAGCCCCAAGTCCTTAAGTACCCCAATGAAGGCACTCAGCTAGTCCATAACTCCCTAGGTATTTTAGGCACCGATTTAAATGGAGCAAAGTTAAAAAGATAAGTTTCCATTTGTATGGCACATCCCCAGAACGATTCTGGAAGGCTAGCGTAGGACATCATTAATCTTACCATTTCCAATAGAGTCTGATTCCTCCTCTCCGCTTCACCATTCTGTTGAGGTGTTCGAGGAGCTGATAAGTTGGAATCAATTCCATTGTCAATTAGAAATTGTTGGAACTTTTTAGATAAGTACTCACCACCTCGATTCTATTTGTTTTAATGGCTTCCCTTGCTGCTTCTCAGCTTCATCTTTGAATTCGTTGAACTTTTCAAAGGGCTCACTCTTCTTATCCATCAAATGCAAATAGCCATGCCTAGAGTAATCATCTATAAAGGTTATGAAATATTCATAACCTCCTTTAGCTTGTATGTTCATGGGCCCACACACATTAGTGTGTTCTAGGGCTAACGTGGATTCAGATCTGTTTCCTTTGGAAGGAATTGAGGCCTTGGTCATTTTTCCTTCAATATAAGATTGACAGTTGGGTAATGAATCATTATCTAAGCCCGTAAGGATCCCATCCTTTACTAACCTATCAAGTCTTTTCTGATTGATATAACCCATTCTTAAGTGCCACAGATATTTTGAATTAATGCTAGAGACATTAGAATGTCTTGGTTTTATCAATTATGTGGTGTTTAGTGAGCCTGACATAAGTTCTATAAAGAACAATCCCTGTTTAATTATCGCATCATAAATAAAATCCTTATTGAGACAACATTTTCAAAATATAAGGAATAACTAGATTTTATTAGCCAAACAATAAAAATTATGTTCCTTACAATCATTGGCATGTAATAAACATCCTCTAAATATAACCTATGATCACTAGGAAAGTCCAAGATAACTACTGCCACTGATTCTACTAAAAAATAGGATCCATCTGCTATCTTAAGTAGAAACTGGCCTTTAGGTAGTCTTTTCCTTTGTTGGAGCCCCTGCAAAGAATTGTAAACATAGTTAGTGGCTCCTGAATCTAATATCCAAGAATCAGATAAATCTGTCACATTTCTAGTTCCTAACAAACTTAGGAAACCCATACCTTGTTTGCTTTTGAGGGACTCAAGGTAGATTGGACAATTTCTTTTCCAGTGGCCCATCTCATCACAGTGGAAACACTTTCCTTTGATGTTCCGTTTGGCCTTCTTTTTCATGGGTTGGGCCTTGACCCCTGTTTGGGCATTCTCTTTCATTAGACCCTTCTTCTTTTGCTTGCCCTTACCCTTGGGCTTGGAAGAAGTTGCTACAATAGTTTCTGGCCCTAGCCTCAATATTCAATATCTCCTCCGTACTCTGGAGGTATTCATCAACTCACTCAAGGTGTAATCCTTGCTGTTGAGCTCATAGTCCAACTAAAGCTATTGAAAAGAAGAGTTTAAGCTATTGATGATCATAATCATCTGTGTGTTTGCATCCATATCTACCCTAAACATCTCAGCCTCAGTAACTGCAGAGCTTACCTTAAGCATGTAATCCCGCACCGGTTCACCAGGTTTTTTCCTAAGATTATGAAAGGTTTGGATAGCTTTCACTCTTGCAGACCTGGTCCTCACACCAAACATCTCATATAGGTGATGAACCATTGCACTAGCAATTTTCATATAACCAATTTGCTTTTGCAACATGCCACTGACAGAAGCTAGAATATAACACTTAATAGTCTTATCTGCATTCTACCAACGCTCATATTTTTAGACTAGCTTGGGAGTTGAATCTCTACCCGAGGGTACGGGCTCATTTTCAGTTAATACCTATGAAATATGTTCATATTGAAGAACAATGTCAAGGTTACGTCTCCATTCATAAAATTCTCTCTTTGTTTACCAATTTGTTATTTGTCCATAGCAAAGTGAGTGGATTCATTTTGTGGTTGATTATGTTTGAATTATTAAAACATGAGCATACTAATTAATAATATTATAACTTTGTATAAAATCATGATGCATGTATGCATGATAATAGATTTAACAAAACTTAAAAATTTAAAACTTTATACGAAGGTTATTTTTTTTATCTATAACATACAAAGTGACGGTGGGCCATCTTATCCATTAATAGAAAAAATGGGACCCCCCACTTAAAAAACTATCAAGCATC
>JANKOE010000005.1:44799687-44809935 GCA_026284465.1 Erythroxylum citrifolium
AACACAACAATTACGGATTATATTGAAATTCTAGCAATGGGATTGAAATTAACAATTCAATGAACGCATTAAAATCATCAATCAACAATACCCAATAGGTCCATACATAAATAACCGAACAATAACGAAAGTCCGATTATCCATACACAATACCCAAATTAGTTAAAACAGGATAACATAATCAATTCCTAATGAGAGAAAGAAACAACAAAATAATAATAAAATCAATTAACCCGGGTTGTCGGCGTCGATATTACCTCCGAACTGGCATCAAGACGTTCAGCTCTTCATAGGTATTTCTCGATAAAAATGCTTCAGCCCCATTCTTTATCCCTAACCAAAAATCCCTAATTTTTCCTTAATTTGTTTCAGCCCACGGTGGTTTCTCCATTGTCTCTTCCTGTCGCCTACTGTTCATGACTGGACAAATTAGCGTTGGTACCTCCTTGTAAAACTCATGCTACGTGAGCCAACTCTTTGCTAACGTCTATAGCAGCCAAGCCAGCGTTCCAGTTAAAGCCACAACCCACTTGCTAATTGATTGCTGTTTTTCGTCTATTGTAGCGTCACTCCCGTGTCCGCGCTTCACTGCCTGGGCGCTCAGCGCCTCCCTCTAGCACTCACGTACGCAGCTCATTGATTTTTTTCTTTTATTCATCCCCGACTTCTCTCTTTTTGCGCTCCTAATTAATTGATTTCCGATGAACAGCAGTCTATTCCCTCCTTTGTTTATGCTTCTCCACTGTTGAACCTTGCGCCAGCTGTCTATTTCTCTAGCCTACGCCGACCTCCTCTTATGTCTGAAGCTAGCCCAATTAATTCCCCATTGTTTCCATCCTGCCCTATGTTTTCTCCTGTGGCCCATTTGTTGTCCGACAGTTCATGCCCAGCTTTCTCCTCTTGCATCAGCTGATTTTCGAGTCCATTTAATTGCCTGTTTCATTGGTCCACGTCGTCTCCCTTATGCGTGTTCATTGCCTCTTTAATTTTTAATCTCCTGCTCCTCTTAATTCTTTTCCATTGGGCGACGTCGACTACTGTCTCTATTGCTGATTGATGCTATGCGTGAATTTGCGTTCCTCATTTGTTGTCCTCACGTGTTGCCTTCCTTTTGCGTTTTTAAATTGCTCCTGCTTGCGTGACCGTATTAATTTGGCTCCACGTGTTGCTGATTTTTTCTCATTTAATGTTCCCCTGTAGCTGATTGAAGAAGGTTGTGTGTGACTCTCTTATTGCGTGTCCTCCACGTTTGCTTGCTGGCTCCTCCTTCAATTTGCGTCTGCTGGTCATTTAATTTGGTGTTGTTTCTCCCAATTTAATTAGCTCCTTATAAAGCCTTGCACCTTCATGCTCTTTTCTTCATGTTTTAATTTTCTTTATCTCACTTCATAAAGACAAAAAAAATTAAATCTTCAAAAACGACCCAAGTATAATGTTCTGACTCACTTTAATTTCTGTGCTTCCAAATTGTACCTAAAATAATATATGAATTAAAGTGAGTATTTTAATCATTTTTTTATCAATAATCGCTAAGTGAAAATAATTAAAAATATCAACAATTAAGCACATATCACTAACTGCACAATCACATATGAGAATAACAGACATAATGAAAATGAATTATTGATGTAATTCTGGACCATCCATACCTATCCGACACTTGCAGTAACTTTTGGCATGATTGGTGTTCACTGTTTGCCTCCAAAAATGCATGACCATATTCAATTTCATTTTTACTGACTAATGTTGCTAGAAGTGAATCGAGTAAACAACCTTCCACATATATTCTCCCAGCAGACTAGTCAAACTATATGAAATTGAAGATCAGGCATTTGGTACTCATTATGAAGCATGGAATCAATATGGAACTACCTTATTCATGAAAGCTACTTCTTATTTAATGCCAACTATAGAAAAGAGAAGAAGCAAAAGAAACAAAGTTTAATGCTAAAAGCATCCAATGTGAAGTAACAAATTACACTTCTAACATGGAAACAACACATTTACTGTGGTTATAAATATCCCTCCTCTTATCGTAACCAGATTCAACATCCAGTTTCAAAAAAGTTGGGATTGTCGAGGTCTTGTTAATAAAAAATCTATTAAACACATTAAGTGCCACTTTCATAACCACACAGTTGACATTTTTTAGGAGAAGAGGGCAAATTTCCAAAAGCACAAAAAAAATTTAGAATGTAAAATAACAATTGAATTCAATATGACAGTGGAACTGTTATGCACATTATTAAACTCACTTCTTCTTTATGCATTTTCAACTAGATAAATATCCTCTTTACAAATCATAGAAATATAGATCAGTAACCTTCATAACCAAAGTTCACCATTTCTTATCGTATGAACACCAGATTCAGAAGTATCACGATTTTCCCAAAATTTTCAATTGGCAAAATACATACTAATTATAGCAATTACACCCATCACACATCATTTATACACAAGCATGTTTTTTCATTCCATGCACACCTAAAAGTTGAAAAAAATCAACATGACAAAAAGAGAGGAAAATAAAATTACCCGTCGTGCCTCCTCATACTCATGTTTGTAGAGTTTCAATTCCTCAGACAACTTTAGGAACTCCTCCTCCAACTGATTAGCCCTAAAAAATTGGAGAGGAAATCTTCACTTTATGATAATGATAGGGAGGTTTTAATGGATCTTAGGAATGAGGCGGATGAGAGAACTAAAGAGGCTGAGATTAGGATTTTGGGAATGAGGAGGATGAGAGAGCTAAAGAAGCTGAGATTGGCCTCTTTAGCTCTCTCATCCGCCTCATTCCCAAAATCCATTAAACCTCCCTATTGTTGGACCCCACTTGTGTCCAAAGTCCAACGCTTGCAAAATCATGATACCACATCTGTTGGATCTCGCTTGTTTCCGGAATCCAACTCTTGTGAATACCATAATACTTGAACGTGGTTCCTTGTAATCTCTTTGACCATCATCGGTTTATCTTCACACTTATAACATCCCAAAATTTTCCTCACAATTTGTTCAATGGTGTGCCCATACAAATCAGTCACCCTGCTCGAACTCATTTCTCCCATTTGCGAACAGAATTTGGAAATCTTCAAATCGAAATTTCAATTTGAATTCTGCTATGATTTCTATATGTCTCTTGTTTATTTTGAAATAAGAATCACCTCAATCGGAGCTGTACAGCTCAAGATATGCTTAAAAAGCTTAAGCATGTTCATAACCTAATCATGCTCTCCTAACCGCCCTTTCACTTACTCTAAAGCAAACTTTCTCAAAACAACTCCAAATGATACACATTTTCATGTAGAGATAGATACATGTCTTAGGAATTCATTTATTCAAGAATCACTTTATTTCGAGGTCGGATAAGGGAGTTGTGACTGAAAGAATCCAACATGTTCATAACCTTAATCATGCAGTAACATGTCTTGGCGCAATTGTCATAAATTTTTGTACGAATGTCGGATTGCTTTTGTTTTTGACCATTTGAAAGAAGAATTCGAGATCTATAATTTCATGAAGACCACAAAGCGAGATTCTGCCTCTAAGATGGTCAAAAATCATGATTTCATGAAGCTGACCAGTGAATGTCCGTTTAACGGACATTGTTAGCCCAAAGTGCAGTTTCTCACCAGAGAAGGTTCGTTAAACAGATATGGGCCATGCTAGGGGTCTTTTTTGACCCATAAAGGTCCGTTAAATGGACCTAAAGTCTATTAAACGGACATGAGGGTTCCCAAAACCCCTCCAAACCCTCTCCAATGCTTCCTACATCCAATCTAACATCATACTCACTCAATATCTTCTGAAATTCAACTCTTCTAGTGCCAATTCACTTAATAACAACTCAAAAACCAAATTTATCTCATAACATTCTCAATTCTCAACCCATTTGGTTCATCAAAACCAAGATTTTCCATCATTAAGCATAGCTGTCATCATACACAAATTCTATGCAACATCATAACTTGTAACAATCATATCTCTTCATTCTGATGTCCAAAAATTACAAAATCTATAGCGTCAGAAAGCTAAAAGGATCATCTACAACTTCCAAGAAGACAATTTTGGCTAATTCTACCTAAATCATTCCAGATTTTCCCTTGAAGTCAGACATAAATCTTATCCATGTGAAAACTTGAAATTGTCCCAAATTCAACAACATCATTCTTATCCATTCATAATTCCTATCCTTCTTTTCCATAACATTTCACTTACAGGTAATGGCAACTCATATTCAAAGTTCATCAACTCAACTGAATTACTTCTTTAAGCTTAACCTCATCCATAATTAAGTCATGTTTCAACTCCACCTCATTTTATAACCATTTGAATTCTAATTTTTCTTCATCCATTCTTAAATCTTAGCTCATTAGACTTGTCACATTTAGCTACATCTCATCATCCAAAATTACTACGTGTCTTTTCCATAACATCTCACTAATGTGTATATATATACACATATATATATACCAACCATTCATACTCAACATTCATCATAGTCATCTATACACAAATTCACATTTCATATCCATACACAAATTCATACTTCATTAACATCATAAATAAGAGTTTACAAGCTTTATTGGCGTTTCATGCCACAATACATCATCCATACCAAAATCCAAAATGCAAAGCATTCAAAACCTAATAATTCTAAAAAATACATCTGAAGCCTTGTTTTACATCAATTATTCCAAAACAACACAAAACATGCAAATCCGGAGTAATGTTTTGATTCACTTTCACTTGATCTCTTGCTCATCACCTGAATTGGGGAAAGAGAGGGGGTGAGCTCGAAAGCTCGTGGGTAATAGCTTATAACAGAAAAATAAGCAAAACCATTTAAAAGTTTGCTGTTATCGAAAATTCTTGTTGAAATCCACAAAACGCTTATTTCTCAAATTCTCATCATGTATTCAAATTCATAAATCATAAAACATGAATGCATCAACTTGTTCACAAATCATAAATACATAAACACATCAGAAATGGTTTAGGTAGGTCCATATTCATGACGCACTACACATTCCCATATAATGGTCCTGTGTAGTCGTAAACTTGAGGGAGTCCTTGGAGGAGTTCCGTGCCACTAGCGAGCAGGTGGGAGAAGCCTATTCTTGGGTCAACATGCACGTGACGGTTCTTGGATGGACTATCAAAACCCACATAACATGCATTTCAAAACTTCTTGCCCAAAATGGCACTTTACGAAAAAATTGATTTCATATACTTGATATATTTCGAAAACCATTTCTGAAAACATGATTTCATAAACATACAATCTTTTCAAAAGAAATGTTTTCATAAATCATCATACAATTCACATATCAGCATGTAGCAATTTCTCAATTCATTCAAGGCACAATTTATGCAACAATTATGATTCAATTTAAATCATTAAATTTCCTTGATTTAAAGAAAACAAAATTGACTTATTTATTGTATTATAAACATGTACCCACCTTGATTCCTCGCTTGAAACTTGACTCAATTTGCCTCCCCTTGATCTTGATTCCTCTTACCTCTCTTAATCTCCTTCATCCATGGCAAAATCTCCAAATCAAAAGGAGTTCAAATTGGACAACCCATAACACATAATCATCAAAATTGATCTTAGAAAACTTAAACCCATACCATTCTTAAGCCATCTAAACCAAAACCCTTCCATAAATCCAACAAACCAAAAACACTCTTACCTTAATTCCTTCACCAAATGATAAATTTCTTGGCTCATATGGAAGCCCTCATGCTCCTCTTTCTTTTTCCTTCATGAAGAAACTTCAAAATCCTTCTTGAAATCCAAGAAAATCAAGCCCTAGCATGGCTTTCTCTCTTTTCTCCTCTTCACCACGATCTATCTCTCATTTCTCTCTTTTCTTATGTTCTTTCCTCCCAATTTCGTGCATGCTCCTTCCTTAAAGCCCACCCACATGTCTTATTTACCATAATGCCATTAATGAATGAATAATGGCCACTTTGCCCTGACATATAGGCCTTGCAACTTAAATGGCTTAGTGTTCCTCCCAAAAAGCCCTCATGAATAAGCTACCACCTTAATTCAATTTATTTCATGTCATATGGTCCTACTCACATTAACATGCTAATTCAGTCCATAAAAATAACATAATTAATCTATCAATACCTCAAAATTATTCAAATCATGTTTAACTCCTTCCAAAAATCAAGACCTTATTCTAATCATGCAATTGAAGGAATTTGATAGAACTTCCTTCTAGAAAAATGTTCCTCCTTGTCTTAATTTTTTTTAAAGACATCAAAATCATTCAATTTGGTTCCATAGTCTAAAAGTATTCCTCAAACATTTTCGGACTGTTCTTATACTAAAACATTATCCTGCGCTTGACTTCCATCCGAAAATTGATACTCTTAGAGACTAAATTAAAACTCAATTTCATCAGACAATTTGTAGCATTATTTCTCTAGTTTAACCCAAATAAAAAATCATCTCATTTGGACAACTAAAGCGAAAGTTATGGCTAAAACACCGAAGCATACTCAATGAACATGTTTCAATTACATTTTTCAGCTTTTCACTTCCAACATTTCACATATAATCCATCTTGTATCTAAACCATCTTTTCTACTTCATTTCAAATTCAAGAATTCTTCTTTTCTTTACACATCAATAATTGCCAATAATTTCTCATTTAAAAATTCTAGCTTCCACGAAAGGTTTGGGGCCTAACAGTATCATAATCCTTTTATAGTCTTTACCAATTAAGGTAACCCTAGTGTCTTTCCGGGGTCCAAAATGTCCCTAGAAAACTAAAATTCGAAAGTGACTCCATGTCTATCTGCGTGCAGGCCACAATTGTGGCCCCTTGGTGCACGATCATGGAGGATTTACTTTCTCTCTGTCACAATCGTGGCAGATTCCCCATGATTGCGGCCTTATGCTTGAGCTTCTGTCACGATTGTGGACTATTTGCCACAATTGTGGACCTATGTTGGTGCTTTTGTCACGATTGTGGCTATGTGTTTTGTTCTTGGTTCTCCTCCAAAACTCTTCCAAATGCCCTGAAACACTAACACACTCATCACGACACCTCATATATATATAATTGAAGCTCAAAAACATGTTCTCACCTAAAGAACTCTTAAAACACAAATGTTTATAAACTAACACAAATCTTAAGCTAAACACACACTAAACAATGAACTTAACCACTAAACACATATCAAATTACCTATAAAAATACAATGCAATCTGCACCTATCAGCTAGGACTCAGACATACTCCAAGTTGTGTTTTTCACTTTTTCTAAAAACTTAAAATAAAATGTTTTAAAGATCTTCCTAAGAACTCAATAACATCTTTAGTCATCTTAATTGGATGATGATGAGAAAATTATTCTCAATTTAAGAAGCATTATGAGTTCTTCAAATCTTCTTAAAAGCCTTAAAAAAATAAATTTATAGCTCTTCCTAAGCTTTCCTTATCCTTTTCAATCACCTAAAAGAGAGATTGAACAAGAAATTTATTCCTAATTTAAAAAGCATTGTTGAAATTGGCTATAAAATTTTCTTTTTGAAGAGATATATGAGTTGTGACATAATCATTTCTTGAGCTACATTCTTTAGTTTTTCTCAAAGAACCTCATAACACAAAAGTTTTACATCTCTTTATGATTTTTCCTTATTATCAGCTTTAATCTTCTCAACCAAAAGTTAGGTGAGAAACTTATGGGAAATTAAGAAGCATTATTGAAATTATCTACATTTTTCTAAAAAGAGGCACAAGATGAGATATTATTGTGTCCCAATTCTTTTTAAATTTTTAGAAAAAATAGAAAGAAACAAGTTTCAAAATTCTTCATAAACTTCTATTAATATCTTAAATAAATGCAATTGGCAGTCGATTGAGAAATTTCTTTCCAATTAACTAAGCATTTTTGAAATTTCTACTTTTTTTCTTTCTAGATGGAGACATAAGTTAAGACATAACTATGTTCTAGGCTATCTTCTTTATCTTTTCTAAAACCTCAAAAAATAAAATTTTAGAGATATTTCTAAGCTTTTCATATAATCTTTAATAATATCAATTCAAGGTCAAATGGAAAATTTATACTTAATTTAAGAAGTATTGTCAAAAGCATCTCTATTTTTTTTCTTTCTAGAAATAGACACAGGGTAGGACATGACTGTGTCTTTTATTATTTCTCAAAATACTCACAAGAAAATTTTTTTAGAGATTTTCTTGAAAATTTCATAGCATCTTGAATGATTTCAATCAATACTCAAATGAGAAATTTGTGTATAATTTGAAGAATTATTATAAAAATTATTAGAAAAAATTTTCTTTTCTAGAGAGACACATGCCCTAAAGTAAATCCTTAATTAACAAATTTTTTAAATGTAGATAATTCATGTTGTTTTCCTTTTGTTTCCTTCTTTACATTCTTTTTCATTGCCATTGTTCAGGCTAGATTTTACATGTTACTAGGAATTAAGTTAGTTGTAATATAACTTCTTTATGGCATGTTTTATATGATATGATGTTTTCTTTTATTTAA
The DNA here is from genome assembly GCA_026284465.1 of Erythroxylum citrifolium. NCBI lineage: Eukaryota > Viridiplantae > Streptophyta > Magnoliopsida > Malpighiales > Erythroxylaceae > Erythroxylum > Erythroxylum citrifolium. The sequence goes on from JANKOE010000005.1 coordinate 44,808,222, forward strand.
TTCATTAACTTGTAGGTGATTATTTGAGTCAAAACTTTAGAATTAAGTGTAAGTTTCTTTATATTTTTCCAATGAAGATGAAACTAAAGACAATGGGATGCTAATATGATGGGCACTAACTTTGTAGAAGGCATTAGAGATCGATTCTAGCTTAAAGATGTCGAAAATCTGATATAAAAAATAGGCCAATACAACAACAACATCAGTGTATATTAGATTTCGAGTTGCAAATTGACATTGGACATAAAATGGAACCAATGTTAGATTTATAATTTTTGTTTATGAAAATTTTCATAATAAGACTAACATTGATCTGAATATTTAACAAGTGTGAGATTTGTGTTTTAGAATTCAAGGATACACATAATTACATGTTTAATCACCTTAGAATGCTTTCATGTAACCCTAGCTTATAAATACTATTTTTAAGTTCTTTTTAGGGGACTTTTGGATGCCAATGACAACCTCTTTTGTCATTAATTTTCAGTTTTAGGATTTTTCACGTTATGGAGGGGGTCTGGAGTGAGAACAGAGGAGAATCTTAACAATTCTTCTAGTTCTTTCCTTCTTTGCTTTCTTTTAAATTAATATTATTTTGTTTTAGTTTTGTTTTTATGATGTTGTATTGTTAAATCAATAATTAAGGTTAGAGATGTAAGACAAGTACAAAATGTTACCACCCTAAATTATTCTTTTGAAATTACCTAACGCATTTCTCTTTCATAATTTATTTCAAAAAAAGGCCTAAATTGCATTATGTTTTTCTATAGGTTTTGTGGATTTGAGGAAATAAAGCTTAGACAAAACCTCGGACCAATGGAAACCCAAACTAGAGTAAATAGTCAGCAGCAAATACTAACCCAATGGAATCCCAAACATATCCTGTCCATGCTGAAATACACTAGTAAGATAAAAAAGAATTGAGTCCTACCTAAGTTTTTCTACATAGGATAATTTTGTGTCTATCCACTATATACTATGCATAATACTAAAACCAAATGAGTGGTTATGTTCTTCCCTTTAACCTTTTCCACCAATTTGATAAAGAACACATTATCTCAATAGAGTATAAAAGTGAGGTATATGCAAACAGAGAACTATCGAGATAACGAAAGAGGGAATTTTAGATATGTAAATTCCTAATTAAAACTTTGATTATGATAATGAATAAATATGTATTGAATTCCACCTTATGTTATACCTATGTTTTAGTTTGCCAATATCTCAGTGATAAAAGAGTCAATTAAGTTTTTACACCAGTTAAAAAGTTTAACCCTAACATTCTAAAAAGAACACTTAAGATTATAATTTTTAGAAAACATTAAAATTTAAGCCCATTATAACAAAATTACTAACAACTTGATGACATAGTTTATTAAGCACTGACTTAGCATTTTTAAAAAATTTGTACTTCATTGCAGGCTCATATTGCCACGTAGACATGATGTAACAAGTTGAAACCTATTTTTTACCATTTTAAAAAATATTAAAATATTATTTTTATTTATTTTAATATTTATTTATTACTTCTGCGAGCCCCACTATCACGTCATGTTGGGCCCGTTTTGGTGAAAGCTATCGGAGAAGAAGCTGGATTCGACAACAGAAACTATTTGCGGAAGTCTTGATAAATAGATATTTATTATAAAAGATAGAAATAATATGGTGTGCCACTAATTGTTAGTGCACCACTTAATTGTTAGTGCACCACTTA
>JANKOE010000005.1:44845895-44856782 GCA_026284465.1 Erythroxylum citrifolium
ATTATATTTTAATTAATTATCTTGTAGTTAATTAATTATTAATAATATTTTAATTACTTATATTATAATTAATTAATTAATTATATTATAATTAATTAATAATTTTTTATAATTAATTAGGAGAGGAATGGAGTATTATATTTTAATTAAAATATTTTAATTAATTAATAATTATATTTTAATTAATTATATTTTAATTAATTATAACAAACACATCCTTACAAAACAATGATATCCATTCCTCTAGTTTAGGAGAGGCATGGAGTATTACCCAAAAATGGGTAATTAAAATAAAGACTTTATAATTAAAGTCCCTTACCAAGCTCAATCTTTCATTCCATACCTATTCCCTTCTTTTCATACCCACCAAACAAGCACCCACTTAGACTAATTTTCGTTCGAACTGGATAAGTTCTTTGTGTAAGGTAAAATTTTGACCTCAAATTTTAAACGGCTGCATACGTAAAGGCAGCTTGCGGTACATTAAATACGAAAAGAATGGAATTTTTATCGTTACAGAACGCTGTTTCGGTACGGACAACCACAATTATACAAAGCAGTTCAGAACAGCACAGCACGCCTACGCCAACTTCTACTACTGATTGCATAGTCAGCCCGGCAACGTTATCCTCATCTTCTTCCTGTGGGTCTCTGCCATGTCGAGAGGCACTGACCGTCTCATAAAGAGTGTGAAGCGTTTCGCAGGTTCCCAGTACAAGAACTTTACCACTCGCTATGGAGACCAATTGATTGACATTTTCGAGTTCCCCATAAAGCTGGTTTTGTCCCCGTTCACTCTCGCCTTTGACATCGTTGGCTCCGCTCCTCGTGGATTTGGTGTTCCCGAGCTCATCTCCAAGATCTCTTACACTTCCATCTTCGTACAATTCTCCGTCTTTCACTTTGTCATTGCTTTTGGGTTATGTGCTAGCTGACATATTGTGCCAATTCCTTTTTTTTTCAAGTTCTACTTTTCATTTGCTTAGATGGGTATTCAATCTTTGCCCTAATTATGTATTTTATGGAGCTGCGATTTCGTTATTTACACGAAATGTGAGTTTACGTATGCGGCGATACTGTTGTGTTATAACAATACGACAACTTGGAGATTGTTTTATTTTGACATTAGGACAATTATTTTTCCGTTAACCTGTTTGCATTAGTGTAAGTTTGCAAGTCTGATTGGAGGACGTATTCTATGTTTGCTGAACTAGGTGTTGCTTAAGTTCTATCCAAATGTTGTGGATTTTGAATTCATATGTGTGTATTCTGTCTTTTTATTGAAATTTATTTTCTTAGTGGGAGAGCTAGTAAAATGCTGTTATCTTTATGAGTGAAGCTCCAGTCGACACTGGATTTTTGTGACAATTCTTTGGAATTACTGGTTTAGTGTCTGAATGAAATATGTTTTCACTTGAAAAATTGTGCACCACATTTGCCACAAATTGAAAAGTAGTACCGATATTTACCTTTATGAATTATGCTAGTTAAATGGTGAGAAATGAAATATTCCTTGAATTTTTTCAAGTTTGCTTGATCAGTTATTAAGTCATTCTATGAGCTTTTACATAGAATTTGCATAAATTATTGCATTTCTATGTTATGATGGGGATTTCAATATTTTCATATAAGCATAGAGGTTGTTTCAATATTTACTTTGCGATTTGCTGTTGTATCACAGGGTGTTTGCACTTTATTGGTTTTCTGTATGCTGTAGAACCTGGAAAACCAGAAATGGGGCTTTTTTGGGATGCTAAATCCATGTATTTTTAGATTATGATTGTAACTATGCAAAACTAGCTGACGTTTCGATCAAAATATTCAATCTATTTACATTGTGAATGCTTCTAGTTGTATTGTTTTATGTATAAGAATTTGGCAGATTCAATAATGGTGTTTTGATTGTTTTTTTCAAGAATTTGGCAGATTCAATTGATAGGGATTTACTTTCCCATATTCCTTGTAGTAAAAATTGGAAAAATGCTTGGAATATCAATTTTATTTTATGTTATGATTGCCATTGTGAATTGTCTTCCCTGTTCACTTGTTTGCAGGCAATTGCTACACTTGGTACCTATGATATTATATTGGAGCTGGGAAAGAAGGTGGTGTGTCAAAGGTACTGACACTGCAATAGTATATTTCCGTTCTAGTGTCCTTTTATGCTAAATTTAATTTAATTGATGTGTATAATGTTAATCTTCATATCTGGCAATACGCCGATGATCTTTCCTATCTTAGATGAGTATTCTTCCTAAAAGTTACGACCATTCATTATAAAGAAAAATGTCCCTGTCAGAGTTTTCATGCAGTAAATTATGTATTTCATATTTTGAACTTGAATAAGTGGAACTGGATATGGTACTAGATTATGGGTTATCTCTTCTTGTTCAATATCCCTCAAAGTGGGTGGTCATTCTCTCTCCCTATTTTTGGCAAAGCATGATTAGGAGGGGTAGAGAGATTATCAATAATCATCATTTTTAAAACATATGGTGCACTTTCATGTTCACTAGTACAGTGAAATATTGTGCGGTAAATTTTAGTTGGCCGGTGACATATGCATTTTGTATTTCTTTGTTTTAAAGAACTAAAATTAAGTGTTCCTAGTGAAGTTGGTGCTTTATCTCATCTGAAAGGTTTGTATTAGCCCTGTTACAAGAGGCTGTCTGTGTGAATTGCAGAAATTGTCGGACATGCAATGGATGGCAGGCATTGCGATGTACCATGTGCAGAGGATCAGGGAAGGTGCAGTACCAAGTTAAAAATTGCACACTAAGAAGGTACATCACTTTGGTTAAATTCATCAATTTGAGTATCTTGAAATATCCTATGTAAAAAGCAGTTGATCCAGATAGAAATCACTTATTCAGTTCTCATGTATAATCAAAACTAATGTGTCATGTCAACAGTGTAAGTAGATCCAATTCAACTATCTAGCCTAATGCAGCTAAGAGGATTGAAAGAAATAAATATAGATGTAGTAGAATATAAGTTTAATGCACATGGGATGTAACCATATTGCCATTAAGACTCCTAACACAATAAAACACCCCCAAGGCTGAAAATAAAATGAAAGAAAGGCAAGAAGATAAGCACTTTATTGGGTAGTTTTGACGTCATAGTGGTATCTGTATTAACCACAAGTTATGGACTGGTTAGTCTACGTTTACTGATCTGCTTGGATCATTATCTATTGGATTGTTTCTTTTATGTGCAACCAAAATATTTCAGGATGAGGTTTAAGAGCAACCACATCACCTATTGTTTCTCCTCTCACTGATTTCTTGCCTGATCTAAGCAAACAACTATATCTCATTCTTAATATTGAAATATGGTCTTTTATACATCAGGTTGAGAATAACTTAATATTTGTGCCTTTCCGATTTTTTTCATTTAATGTTATATTATTATCTCCTATTTACCATTTAACTGCTTATGCATGAGAATAACTTAATATTTGTGCCTTTCCTTTTTTTTTAATTTAATGTTATATTATTATCTCCTATTTAACATTTGACTACTTATGCATACTAGTTTGTTGTTTTTACATTACATTATTAGTTTTATATTGCTCATTTCAGTGGAGAGAAGGCTACAGCAGAGTGTATTGCAGATGCCATTACTGAAAATCGCGCTGGGCTGGTGCATCTGCCCTCCACTATAGATCTTAATATGCCTTTGCCATCCAAAGACTGCCCAACTTGTGATGGAACGGTGAGACTTGAATGTCCATGCATTTGCAGCCAACATTTTAAAAGATGTCACGCCCTCCCTGTACTTAATCCCATATGGTTTACGTTTATTTATTGACTGTGACTTATATGGCTGTGCATTTCTTCATTTCAAGCAACTAACTTTCTATTTTCTGTGAATTTGGATGCATATGGTGACTGAGACAACTTTGCATCCTTGGCCCTAAGTTGCAATACTTACAGAACATGAAAAATCTTTTAGTTTGATATTTCCTTGCCTTGCAGGGTGTAATGAGCTGTCCTGAATGCAAAAACAAATTACAAATCAGGATCTCTGCGGATGATGTGAGTTCTATATTTTTAATTTAGTGATGCTGGATTTATTCTGTTGCTTCCTTTTGAAAAGGGATTTCTCGAATATAGTCAGGTAGCTCATCACGTGTTTAGAACAGAAAAATAACTATGCTAATAGACTCCTTTTAGTTAATCTCTTTAAAAGCTGCAATATATCAATTTAAATATCTTTTCCTTCTGCACAACATAACAAACATGTGCAGACTGCACAGTCTAATTATTAGCACAGATGCTATGGATTTGCAATGCTTTATTGTCTTATAAGCATTCTTTTGTAACTTCTACATGTGAGAATACGAGTACCTGACAATGAAATGCACCAACAGCAATCTTATCTTAGAAATTATGTTTATAAATGGTTGTGTAACTTTTGTTATGTTGCTGCATGTTAACGTTCTACCCCCTTAAAATAATACAATTGCTTCCCTATTCTTGAATGGGGTGTTGTGAAGTTTTCCTCGAATGTTGAGAACAATAATGTGCAATTTATAGCTAAGGAGTTAAATGGTGGAAATCGGTAGTGAAACAGTGATTTTCTGATTTGCTGATTCGGGGAATTGTTTGGATCAAACGAAAACTGTATATAGATGAAAAAAAGTTAGTACTAAGTAGATGTAAGCAGTTTTTAATTAACAAATATTTTACTTAAAAAACTTATTATAGAGTTTGTAATGGGGGAAAATGAACAACTTAAGAGTTAATAATGCAGTAGCAATAGAAAAAGGTCATTGCATAATGTGTCTGCATAATTTAAATATGCTCTACATATCATTGCCATGAAGCTTTATACTTTATATTCTGCCGTTACATTTGTTGAAGTTGTGCATCCTTACGAGCTTTGTACTTCTCTGCAGATCATGGAACCCCCATGGAAAGCCATTAATGTCTTGAAAAAGATGGACTATCCTTATGAGGCAAGTGTCCTTTTCCCTGTTGGTAAATATTCTAATTCCACTTGCTTAAGGTTTGGGTTGAGACTGGGTTGTATCTTTAACAGTTGAATTGAAATCAATTGAAATCCGTACTTAATTATTTGCAATTGCAATGTCCTAAATTTACAATATGCTAGTGAGGAGGCTGGGCCTGCATTCTATGGCTTATACCACTTTTAGAATGTGAGGTACATTCTGATGGTGCACGTGTGCTAGTGCTTTTGTCTGTGCACATAGTGGAATGGCATGCTATTGCATTGCCATGGTCTCAGTGAAGCAGTAGTTTGCTAGGGAAAAATATGCTACTCCAGAACTTTGATCAACTTTTAAGAAAGTGTATATTTGATTGTCAAATAAAAACATGTTATCGGGGCACGCAGATAGTTTATTTGGTATCTTCTGCTTTTTATTTACATCAACCTGTTATTTTTCATTGCAGTGTTTTATTTGTATGATGTTGGTTTTCTGAATTGAAACACTTGAAATTTTGCATGCAGGGGAGCTCTGTGGCCCCTGTAATTGTTCATTTCATTGGGGTGTTTTATTCTTCATGATAATATTTTACTTGCATGATTTGTGAATTGTTCTTTTCCTATATTGATTGCCCGAGGTGACAAAGATAAATATTTCACTAATCAAAACAATATATGTTTTTTGTTTTCTAGTTTTGTTTATTTCCATTCTGTTTCCTCTTTATAAGAAGTAATTATTATGTTTTGCATATTCTAGCTGGCTCCATATGCTGGGTCCTAAAATTGGTAATGATGTGTGATTTTTAGAAGGGAAAGCTAGAGACAATTGCTTATTGTTAACTAGGTTTTGGGCTTCCTACTTATAATAGCAGGGTAATACAAGCTAACTTTAATATTCCAAAATAGTACTATTTCACATGGGATACTTTTATCAGAATCCATAACATAATATGCTAAATAGATAACGCTTTCTTGCAAGTGAACCATAGATGCTTCAGTTTGTTACAAATTGCCTTTACCCTAAATTCATACAATTTTCTATGTAGATTTGAAACCTTCATCTACAAATCTTCATTCTTGGCAATTTTTATCATAAAGTGTCAACCTAGGAAGATTTTTGTTGAGATGCTTACTCAAACTATCATACACTCTTCATCATTTGAACAGTTTTGTGGAGACGCACCTGCTTAAATCATCACTAGCAAAATTGATTTGAGGAAGAGGTTCAATAAAATCTGCAACTGTATTGAGTTCTCCAACATTTATAAGTGAAGTTGATATCTTAGTCCAGGTTATCACTCTATCAGTTTAAAACCCGTAACTTTTCAATGAACAGCAGGGTGGTGTGAATCGTACCACGTCAGTACTGTTCATGCCCTATAGCAGCCATCGTCATTGGTTTTCTTTGGGTTTCTAATGCTTTGATGCCATGTATAAGAGAAAATAGATAATAGAAATACTTGTTATTAACTAGGTTTTAGCCCTCTATTTATAATAGTAGGAAAATATTAGCTAATTCTGATGTTTCAAGATAGTATGATCATAATATAGAATGCTAAGTTTCTTACATGATTTAACTTTGTTCATAGAATGTAGTATATGTCAGCAGATGTTGTGCAAATTTGCCATCTTATTTAAATCTAAGGATTAGTTTCCTTTGTGGTTGCTATTTCAGCATATAGTTGACAGCATGAGAGATCCGAGCATTGCTGCGTTTTGGTTGTTTTCATTACCTCAGATTGTTGGTGGACTCGACTATGATGATGATGTCAGGCAGAAAATTTGGTGGCAGTACAGGGTATATTGTCAAATAGCTTCTTTATCCCTCTGTTTCCTGAACCCATTTTATGCTTTTCAAAATTTCCTGGATTATCCTTTGGTTCAAAAATCGTTTCAATATTTAATATTTGGTCTTTGCATCTCTAGCCCCTTTTAAATGTTTAAATGGAGTGCATATTGTAGCTGCTAAATGTTTCTTTTTTGCCTAGAACCATTTTTTAGGTTGAAGCATGTCACTGAGAGAAGCAACAAAAATATTTATTCCTGCATTTACTAGATCTTCAATATTTCAATGTTTGGTTGAAGCCACCAAACTGGATGAACTGCTGCTAACACAAGTCTCTGCTGTTGTACGTGCCTCTATTTTTCCAACTCGACTGTACAGAACTGTTATCTATCCTATGAAAATTGTTAGCGTGAGCAGTATTCCATGTGAAATTTTAGGCAAGGGATTTCTGATAATCATTTATATCATGCTTCTGGCCATTGATTAGGTAAGGCTCTGGATGGCATGACATTAAACTTATTGCTGCTATCACCATGAATTGAAGTTTCCTGCCTAATCTCCTGGTTATTTTGACATGGTGCCTGAAGCCTCACCCTGAAATTTGCAGAAGTGACCAATACTATATCTAACATACGCTATTTTATACAAGTTGTACTTCACCATAACTTTATTAAATACCAAAATCATAAGCCAAGCTGAGTGAATAAATAATTTTTTAATAGTTACATGCATGCCAATTCCTGTAATAGTTTGGCAAACAAGTTTTATCCTGTTTGATTTCTGTTGGTCTAGGAATCAATGCGGTATAATCAATTACGTGATGCTGTAGCCAAGCGAAATCCTGGATGGGAGCACTTGCAAGAAGTAAGATGATGTTCTGTTATCGTATGCTAAATTAGTTGCCTTGTGCTATGAATTGTAATATATTATGCATTTTCGCTGGGTGTAATGATATTTATTATAAGATGTAAACTGTTTACATGGAGAAAGTGCTCAATGTTGTAGCGTATGCATTACTAATTTTGACTAACCGATGTCGTTTCCTGGTTATATCTTTTTAAAGTGCTATTCTTTAACTTTATTTGTCTTGAAGCACTTGAGACATGCGTATTGATTGTGTAGTGGAAAAGCTATGGGCAAATTTATGTTCACATTGCTAGAAGAGTCTGTTGGGTTTTTATTAGCACTTAGCTCTTCCTTGTTCAGGGAAATTATTTTCCAGAGTTCTGATCAGAACATATTTGCCATTTGCAGGCTTTGATCTCCATAGATCCTGTCCGTGCCAGAGAAGATCCTGTTGTTGTGAAAAATGTTTCATATTATAAGGCCAAGAAGGCACTGGAGGCAGAGGTCATGAAGCTTGATCCTCCACCACGACCACAAAACTGGGGTGTAAGTAGTAACTATTCTCACTGGAAGTCTTCCAGTTCTTAAGTTATGGCAGGTATATTTATCATGCCAATAACTGGAAGAAAAGAATGATTGGCATTTGAAAAAGCGTCTATTCGTCTATCCATTGTGGTTGGAGATACAACTTTCCACAGAGAGAGAGAGAGAGAGAGGGATGGAGAGGGACATTCAAAAGTTAATAGGATACTAAAGTAAGAAGTTTGTTCAATTAATGAGAAAATATTGATATTTTGCAGGAGTTGGACCTACCATTGAATGCATCATCCTGGAGTGAGGAAGATCTTAAAAGTCCCCAAAAATTCTATGAGATGACTATCCTTCTTAATGCACAAAGAGAAATCGCTGATAAGATTTTGGATGCACAATGGGAAACTAAATGGCGTCAAGACAAGGTTGGTGATGTTTGCATCTTTTTTCCTCTATTATATACTTTGTCTAGGATTTACTTGACTGGCGGATTGAAGTATAACCTTCACTTGTAAATGTGCCCTGGAATTAAATAAATTGACATAAGGTCTCTATTATCGTAAAGAGTAAGAGAGATTGGAAGAATGTGGCTTAAGGCACTCATATGCTTATTTGTATGTGTGTGTGTATATATATTTAATATTAGGTTATAATAGGGGTTACCAGTATCATTTCATAAATACCTTTATTTTTAACATTCTTCCTCATATTGGTGCATAAATTTCATGTGACCACACTTGTTTTAAACATTTTCAACTTGAGTTCCTCTCAAAGGTTTTGTAAATAGAACGGTTAGTTAATCACTTGAACTGACGAAAGAAGTCACAAGTTCCTCCTCCAATAGTTTTCATAATGCAGTGACAATCAATCTCGATACCTTTGGTTCACTCATAATAGACTAAGTTTGATTTTATATGCAATACTGCTCGAGTAACAGAGTAGTTTCAAAGACATTAACTAGGCTTATCCAATTTCTGTAAAGCCAATGTCTGACCCATAGTAACAGGTGACAAATAGTCATGGCGCAACATATTACCCCTGAACTGGATTGGGTAATATATTCCAGCAGTGTTACAAGTACTTAGATAGCCCTATTTTTCACAATAGTCTCAAAAGTTCACATTCTTTTAATATGCCCAAGTCCTTGATACATTGATTATGAATACTCAATTGGGGTAAATTACATAATTTTATAGTGGGGTGGCAGATTTGTGAACTTATGCTTCTGGGTTGATAATGCTGTGTTATATCAAATAACCAGCTTGCATGTGTGTGCTATCTTGAGACAGTTAATAGATCGCTAGATCTCTATTGTAACATTACAGAGAAATGAGTTTACTGCTCTGTTTCTTATTTACGAATGGAGTTTTATAAGGTTTTCTTAGCTTCATTGTCAAAAAGTTGGCGTTGAAAAATATGAACTCCAATAATTTGTAGGCATTTGAGCACATAAAAGCCATGACACGTACCTTATTCAAGGAAAAACTAATTTAGTTTCAAAGGTTGTACTTCATATTTGTATCTGAATAAGCTTTCTCAATGCTATTCTGCACATCTTTAGAAAAAATTTTGCCACTTGCATTTGCTATTTGCCCTCTACTATACGATCTATTCTGAATTGTAGTTGAATGAAATACTGGAGGAGAAGGTCCGACCTTTCTTGCAGAACATTGACAATGCTGTCCTTTCTAGGCCTATTGTTCTACAATCACCAGATCAGGATAAAAAGGTTTTGCCCTTATTCTTTTAGAATTTGTATAATTTGTTGCTGTGATTGGGCTGCAAAACTTTTGGGCCATGCCACTGGCAATTGGAGAATCAATTTCTTATTTGCTTTATCTATTCTTTCTTCTGTTTGTGTTCTATTCTAGTATAGCAGCAGATTTTGCTGATTCTTTGTAAAATCTCTTCGGAACTGGGCATTTTATTGCCCTGGTTCAATATTCATTCATGATTATATCTTATGCTCGATTTGTTTAATGAAGATGATATCATCATACCTTACCTCCTTCAGCCATTGTGAGCTTTGTGTTCCAATATCATCATATGTCCACTAACATATAGCCAAGTTTTGAATATTTGCTGCTGTAGTCCGTGATGATGCATTCACTTGTGCAATGTTTGTTATGTATTTTGGTGCAGAGGAGTCGGCGGAGAAGATGGTGGTTCTTTTGAAGTTTCAAACATTTATCTTATATGGATAAAGTAATGTGATGGCCTTACTGATCAACATATATGTTTTCCTATTCGAATTCCACTGTTCATAGTTGCGTTATCTGCGATTGAAGGAAGAGGATTCTGTACTCGGGTATTCTCTCCTCTTCTTTGGCTTCTCAGCTAATGTTCCTGGAGCTAAACCATTGCCCCTACGTAATGCTATCATATTAATGATTTTGTTGTCTCATTATTAGCAATCATCTGTTTCACTACTTCTTGCACACGCAATGAACAATGATGCTGTTATTTTTGTTCTGCAAAGTATTAAGGAAGGGTTAATGATGAGAGTGATGTACGAGCAAAAAAAGTGATAGCTGGTGTGATATGCACACCTGTATAAAACTAGCCAGCTAAATTTACCAAGTATGCGTTTTAGTTTATTTTTATTCACAAATTTATTTAGTATTAATCGACATTCCTGGCCATGAACGGCCTAAACTCGTAAAGTCGGTAACTAAATTATTAAACTACTCCCTCCGATTCATAATAAGTGTCGTTTTAGAAAAACGTACGCTTATTAAGAAAGCTAATGAAATTATAGATATACCCTTATT
>JANKOE010000005.1:44881410-44894263 GCA_026284465.1 Erythroxylum citrifolium
TTATTATATGATAAAATTGTAATATATATATATATATCTTCATAAAAGGAGGGTAATTTTGTCCCAAAAATTTCAAACGGGCATTTTGAATGAAATTACAAAACACATGGGCTAGATTGAACGAATTAAAAATACAGGGGCTAATTTGAATGGTCAACTAGAACACAGGGGCATTTTATATTATTTGCCAAATTCCATCCTACATTAATTTTTTGATAAGCATTTTAAATTCTTATTTTTGGGAGAAGACATTTCCTTCCGTCAACTCTTTCGATCGGTTAGCCATAGATTAGAGCACCATTGCTTTTGATTGACTCCATAAAGTTTGGTGATCGATAATGGATTGTGCAATTTTCTCAAGTCCGGGCCTTTACATCCTCCGGGACCCTCCAGTGGTCGTCCAGAAGCTTCTTCACCAAGACGCGCACGGGATTTTGTACTCCCATCACATGCGCTAGTCTGTGTGTAATCTTTTCTTTGTATTGAAAAAAAAGAAGAAGCTTGAGTTAGCTATATAATTTGGCAATTAACTAGGAACTCGTATTGTTGATATATATTTAAAAACATTTTGTGTTTTCATAACTCCAGACCTTCAAACTAAAATTTTAATATTTACATTAACCATTGATCTACTATATATGGATGCTTATTTTTAAAACCAATTAAGAGTTTTATATAACTTCAAGCCTAAAATTAACTACTTGTTATTATATTTATTACTTAAAGTAATTACATGCATTCAATATAATTAACGTGGTATCCCACCTTTAGAATCCACGAAAGGCTGGCTATATGGATTGCGACCATTCCTAAAGGTCTCTGTGAATCTGAACTAACATTTAGTATTCACAAAGTATTTTCATGGAATATTTATTGTGGGCAAAAGCCTAACACCATCTCAACCTTTCTCTATACAAATTTTACATTGTAAATAACTATTTTTCATATGTAAATTTGAGAACTAGTCACTTTTGATGTAAAATATTCCCAGATTTTAATAGTAAACCCATTATTTTTAATTATAACACTAAGACCGACAAACCTCAACTTATTTAATTAATCATAATACAACATTTCACGATTTTATAGATCTCTTTAAGCGAGTCAAAGTATTTTATAGATTGAAAGAAACTATTAAATTGGTCGACTAAACAAATTATAAATTAATCAACAAAATTGAATTTACCAAATATTGGAAAACTGTTCACCAAGCAAGTCATAAAAATTTAAAAGATCAACTTAAATTTTACAAAAAAATTAAAGAAAAATCAAGTGCACTCTTCTTTCCCTTATATATGGTTGTTGGACACCTCGAAATCTCCTACTTCCCATGGTAATTCTAACCCAAGTTCCTCTATTTTTAATCCTTAGTCTTTACCATGCTTGCTTTCTGATCCATTTCTTTATTCCCTCTTAGATCGATTCCAAAGATTTCAATTTCTCCGCTCAACCCTCTTCTTTGTAAGATCCTCGTTAATAATCTTGTTATTTGGTTATCTTTTTCATTGCTATATGTTCTCCTGCCAACTTCATTAGACCTCCTTCGAAATCCATTTAATCCCATGCTAGGTTTATTTCCAACCCTCACCTTATTACCATTTTAGTAATGGTAATTTGTCTTTTCTACTTTGGTTACTCTTCTAACTATATATAATGCAAGAATTTGTTAACCTGGCATAGCCCAAGCTTGGAAAATTTAAGGGAAAATCCTAGTACTTTCATCTATCCTTGAGAGCAGAAATATCCTTAGGTTTGGATGATATTGGCTTTTAAAACTATGGTTTGATGTTAAGTATTGTTCTGATAGTTTAGCCAATACTCTATGCAGTAAAACAGTGAGGTAGTATAGTGTGATCAAGCTGCCTCATATATGTTGTCTCGTACCTTTTCCACATTATATTAATTCACTTTAACTTTTCAACAAAAAAATATTGAATAAAAATTCAAAGAAACATGAGTTATTATAAGGAAAATTTTGGACTGATAAAAGGTTCTTATTTATTGTGGAATTTGAAGGACTTTATTTAAATTGAATTTACCATGAACTAAGAGTAAGAAACTAGTACTTACATTGAATATGGGTAGTCTATTACCTGCAAGTAAATGATCATAACTATGATACTTCCATGCAATGTTTAGGGCACAATGGTTAGGAGTAGCGTGATAAAGATTATAACTAGCATGATTATAGGAAGGATGAGGTTGAGATTGATAACAACAATGAAAAATAGCAATTATATGGTTCTTATATATGCATATCTAACATGGTCCATATTTCTTTCAAGCATCATTGTTATTGCTATTTGGACGAGATCATGTTGGTTGGGAAGTATATTGTTGTGTTGAAGCGCAAATGACCTGGGAAGAAGTGGAGTGGAGTTTTTTTTTTGGTTGCAACAATGTTTGCAATTGAAGCACATGAGAGCTTTTAGAAGTATCTCATAAGCCATAAGTTCTTCATTTAATTTCGAAAAGAAATTAGGAGAAGACACAAAATTAAAGTTGTGATGATATTTTGGTAGTTTGATCTAGTATTGTGGTGGATTATAACATTGAATTTTTCTAAGAAGAGGTCCTAGCTAGACAAAGCTTACTAGCTAAAGCCTTCACTTTTTGAAGATACTATGAGATAGTAAGATCATCCTTTTTCAACTCTTGCAATTCTATATGAATTTAAATCATCTATGTTTTGAGATTGAACTAAATGTATTTGATAAGGCTTGCCAAACATCACATAAAGATGTTAAACTAATGACGTATGAAAATACATCTTCAGTAAGCGAGGAAAATATCTATAAGAGTACAATTTGGTCCATTTTGAACCATAAGTTAAAAGCTATATTGGCTATATTGAGAAGGATTAGAGGTAGAGAGGATAGTTTGAGGTGGTGAGAGAAATTTGGATCAATAAAGTTATGTAGATTTTGGTAATTTAGAAAGGGAATAAATTAAGTCTTCTATATGAGGTAGTTTTTGGGATTCTAGTTAACTAAAAAAGTACGGTTTGTAGAGAATGAAAAGGTAGGAAGGGTTAGTACTATTTGAACAAGTTGTGAATTATTGAAGTTTGACATCAAGAGGAAAAATATTTCAGACTCTTAATACTATAAGAAAATAGAATATGATGTATTTTTAGGGATGGCAAGAAAGCCCAAGACTGACTTGGATTAATCTGAAGTTAATGGGATTGGTTTGAGTTGATCATGTCTCAATTTGAGTTTAATCTTTTTTTTTAATTTTTAGGCTTTACAATGGGCTTAGAGCTTGGATTTTACTCCTAGCTTAATCCAAAGCCCAAATCTTATTTATATATGAAATAAAGCTATTTTTAAATAAAAATGACATTATTTCCTTATATTAAACATGAAATTAAGTTCCAACTCTCATACTCTCTCTAGCTCTCTTTTAGGCTACTTTATGTCTCCACTGCCTTATTACCACCTATGCCAATATTTCTTCGTTCGTTGCTACTCTGCCTACCATGCGTTCCTCTTTTTATAGCTTAGCTGCTTAGATGAGTTCCTTTTTCAATTTCTTTACGATTTTCTTTTTCTCCATTAAAGCATTAAAGGTTGTTATGGAAATTATTTGTTTTTTTTTTATATTTTTCTGTGAAGGAATTATGTAAGTTTTCTCATCTTCTTTATCATCATAAAATTAGACAACCACCACCCTTGTCATTGCAAGAATATTGGAAAAAGGAAAGGACCAAACTAAACATGTGCGTGTGTTTAATACTTCTAATGGTTCTAAAGTGAGTTTGAATCTTTTTACTAATCCTCTAGGCTTCTTTTATGCTCTTGAAAATATTTGTTTCGTTTTGTTCACGTCTTGTAGTGGCACTTTCTACTTAATAGTAATAGGAACTTAGAATGGTAATTGGTAAGGACCAAAATTAGAAGTGAAGCTAAATTCCATATTTTACAAGGATTAAATGTTGATTTATAAGAAAGAAGAGAGTAAGGGAAGACAGTTTAGGTATTGATAATAATAAAATATAGATTACTCAAGTCGTAATATTAGATATAGAACACCTCAGAGTGTGTATATAGGACTCTACCCCATGCTTGGAAGCGTATGGCTTTATCTATTCCTTGCATATGCTGATTATAAATTGATGTGCTCAATCAAACACTTAATTAAAGTGATGCAATTTAATCAAATGATGAACAATAATGTTACAATAGGAGAGAGCATAAAACTCAATGATCTTTTCTTTTGTTTTTATCATTATACAAATGGCAAAACAAAATCAAGATGTTTTATATTTTCTAGAAGTGTCATTGATGTGTTTTTTAAGGAAATTTGAGCAATAGGCTTTAAGTACTCAAATTTGGACCTATAAATATAAAAGTTCAAAATTTAGGTGTTGATCACCAACTAAATGCCCTATAATAACTAAAAACTGAAATATATATGTTCTTTTGATGACAAGGAGGCCCATCTCATATACATAAATATTAATTCATAAATATAAAGGGAAATTATATACTGTTATTATTGTATGTATATAGATTGACATAATCTCATTACTTGGTTAAGTGTTTTTCCTAAGTGGAACTTTTCATTATTATCTTGTTTATAATTGTTTTATATTGATTAACATAATCCTTTAACAACATAAGGCAATATAGTGAAGAGTTCTACTCTTGTACCTACCAATAGACCAAATGAAAAAAATTCATACTAAAGGAATTGGTTCTTTGAAAATAAGAAATTTTGTTTCGAATCCCTTCCTCAAGAGTAGATTAAGTAATAAAGTCGATAAACTTGAATGCAAATATTGACATGAGATGTTATTTAGGGGTTCTAAACGTGGAACATCTCATTTAAAAAGGAATACAAGCTTCTATAATATAAGGAAGATGGCTTAAGAGGTCAAACTTTTTTGACCCCCACCCTAATAAAAAGAAAGAGTGGAATAACTATAATGGATTAATATTTTCATAGATCCAAACATTTTCTAACAAAGATGATCATATACGATGAATATTTTCTCTCTATTGTCAATAATTAAAACTTTAGGTACTTGTCACCTCACTTTAACTAACCTTCAATATTCCAACTTGTAATACCGTAAAAGACATCTTCAAGATTTATCAAGAACATAAGAATTTGACCTTGACAACTTTGTCAACTAATTGATGTGTTTTAACTATAAGTGCAAGGTATATTTGTAGCTAGCATTGGAGAATACAAGTCAACCCATGAGAATTAAATACCAAATCAAAACAATGATCAAGAATAAAGTAATATATGAATAAGCTAGATTTAGGTAAAGTTTCCCCTAAGACTTCACTATATTCAATTTCACTTTAATTCAATGAATACTTCTAGTTTCTTAGACTAGTAAGAATTTTAAGTTACAATTATATTCTCTCTTAAGAATTATGACTCCTACTTTAAGATTAGTCAATTGAAATCTCTTTCAAATTGACATAACCAAAGAATGTATTAATTTAATCTTTGAACTCTCTTGAAAGGTTTTAACCTCAGTAGGAAGATCTTGTGATTCTCTCTCGATTAACTTATATTTAACATTCTTCATCCATATTACGATCTAACTATACATCTTATCTTTGAAATCTTATTACAAGAATTAAATAATTAAAATTTTCATTTTTGATCCTAAATTTAATTAATTATAAAATATGGATATTCCTCATGAAAAGTATAAATAAATTAAAACAAAGGTTAATTCAAAACATATTATAGCCTAAGATCCATCCTACCCAAACCTATATCCTAATTAAATTATAATCAAATAAGAAATAAAAATATAAAATAATAAAGAAAAAAAGAATAAGAAATTATTATCATGAGTCTTAAATATTAAATCTTTAGTGGATCTTATTAAATTCTAGTCTTTCTTCCAATATTGACTTGTTCTTAATTAATAACCAATATAGAACAACTTCTAAATGATTTTTTTAATGCTTTCAAACTTTATTATGACAAAAGGGCTCCTTTTCTTTTCTACCTCCTTCTCTTTAAATTTGAAATCCTAATCTTTAATTAGTAACACAACCCCAATATGAGTCCATGTTACTAGCAATATTGTGTTTTGCAATGTTTTGTAACTTTATTTTACTATTGACAAGGACATATAAAGGATGTGTAGGGTTTATATTTCTTGATCTAGGAACTAATACGGGGCTATATAAGTTTGCAAGGAAGAAGTAGAATAAACAATTTTAGAATATATACTTAACGCAGTTGCTTGTAGGTGCTATATTCTACAGTTCTTTTTTTACTTCACTCCAAAATTTTCCAATTCTTGTCCATCTTTGCTCATTTTCTTCAAAGAGGTAGAGATAATATTTGAAACAAAATAGTTCTTATTTTGAGTATCAAATCCTCTAAAATCATCTAGAGTATAAGCAATATGCTATAGAAATCATGCTAAAAGTAATATATGTTTAACATACATTACTTATCAAGCGCGAGTTGAAATCACATCAAATATATGACTGATCAACAACCAAAAGAAGAGTATATAACAGTGATCACACATTACATTGACAATAACTAATTATGTTATAACTAATATTTTTCATGTTTTAAATGGTAAATTTATTTATTTCCTGAAACTACATATAAATAAAAGTTTGATAACTATATTCACTAAGTGATTAATGTATTAGAACATTAAAACTAACTTCTCAACTATAATTTTGGATAATTATAGCATAAATAATGTTATGATCCAAAAGTGAAGACCAAGTTATAGGTTAGGAGCTTGCTAATAGATGAGAGATTATTTCATACGCATTATTTTGTGCATATTATGAATTTGATAGTGAAGGATGGATTATAGATAATAAAGGAAAGAGTAGAGGCAATCCAAAATAGCATAGTATATTAGAGTGTAACACCTAACCAAGTTATTTTTTTTTCAAAAAACTACACCATTACTACACATTCCATGTATAAAGAAGAGCTTTGGATTGCCCAACAAGAAGTAATTCAACATTCAATGTGATATAGTTGGAAACTAAGTATATTGTGGTATTTATTGTTGATAGTTTGCAAGTGTATAGATCATAACTTATAGCATAAAAGATATTGTTCCCATGAGGATTGTAAAATAACTCAATAATTCTTGCAAATAATGACATGATTAATTAAGAATTAAACTAAATAAACTTAATAAATCAGCTATGAACAAATTATGAACTAGGTAACATCAAAATTGATTGATTAATGATAAAAACTAGGAATTACTTCTATCCTTATTTGGTTTCACTTTACCCTCTTGATTTAATCCTACTTGATCCTAGATATCCTATAGTTATGATGACCCTCTCTCAAGATCTAATCAAGTAATCCCAATTAAAATAGATAGATATTGAATTGTGATCTCTCAATCTATCAAAACTCTTTCAAACTACGTAACTAGATTTGAAGCAATCCTATGGATAACTAATAAATAATTAAGATCTCTCTTCACTTGCCTATTAATTTGATGTTTATAAGTCTATTGAGGTACCCACTCTCACTATGCAACATAACATAAGTGAATCAATCCAAATTGATTATAAAATAATAAAATCACAATCATATTCTTAAATCAAGAATGCAAAGTTCAACAAATAATTCAAGAGTAATTCCTAAAAAGGAATTTGGCAATCTAAAGATGTATCTAAATATCCAGATCTAATCATCATTAACATCTACTAACAACAAGAAATAAGATAAAGAGTAGAGAATGAAATATGGAATTCTTCTCTTCTTTGCCCTGAGCTAAAAAATCTGCAACCTTGTTCTAAAGGGTTGATAAATCCATATTTGACTATGTTTACACACCCATATTTGATGTATTTTGCTTGATATTTTATAGTTTTGTTGTATATTTGGTACTTAATTTGCTTCAAGTACATTTATAGGTTATAATTGTCCTCATGGACAAAAGGAGAAGAATTCAGAGAAAAACATGCCATAAAATAAAGTTTTATAGCAAATTAGAGATAAATGACCGTGTTTGTGCTCATGTAGGAATTTTTTCCTTGTAAAATTGTGAATTCTGGAGATTTTGAATATACACAGTCTTATACACGTCCGTGTATCAGAGGCAAATTAAAGGGAACTGACTTTTACATTATATTTCAGAGGTGAGAAACTTAGAGAGGCGACGATAAATATCCAAAGGCAAGGACAACATGAAATTAACATCAAAATAGATCTATAAATGGTTACATCAAATCCAAAATTGCAAGAAGAGTCAATAGAATAGAAGGGAGATTTAGAATTATAAATTCTTTGTTTTTTATTAGTTTTTTGCATGTTTATATTTGATTTCATTTTATATTCTGAGCAATTAAACGCTTTTAGTGTCTAGGTTTGAAGAACCCTAGTTTGTGATACAATATGTCTTATATTTTATTCATCGTAATTGTTTTGATTTATTTATTGTTATTCAATTATATGTTTTATGCAAGTTTTAATAGATCCATAATATTAGTACATGATTTGATTTCATATTATTGAGATTGAGAAATCATTTTTATGAATAGATCTACCATAATTGAAAAGAGTTTATTTCAAACCTAGAGTTAGATAGATATAAATCCTCAGCATTAGGGTCAAACATAATAGCAGAATTCATAAATCAATAATGTAATCTTAGGAACTTCAACTAGAAATGTTTCAATTAATCAACCTATATATTAGTTGTTAGTAGTCCCGAGAGAGTTACTAATATATATAGGAATTTTCGCGGTTCAATAGTCAATAAAATAATTACATGATAAAAGGTTAATTATTAAATGGTTTTAAGGAGAATTCATTACCTAGGCATTGACCTTTGATACTTAATTTGCTAAGTAATTTTCTTTGTCTTCTGTGTTCATTATTGTTTCTAGTTTTTTTTTTAATTTTTAATTAAAAACCAAACACCAAATTCGTAGGTTAGATAATAGGAGAAGGGTTATTGCTAATACTTACTGTCTTTATGGGGTTGACCCGTACTTATCTATGCTAGCTACAACTACATTGTGCACTTGTAATTAATTTAAAAATTAATAACAAAAATTATCAACTAAGTTTTTTGGTGTCATTGGTGGGGGTGATATTATTAAGAAAGCCTATATTTTATTAATCTAACCATTATTTTTGTATTTATTTTATTTTTTCATTTAATTATCTTTTAAACTTCTCTACATTGACAGTGTGTTTGTGGTTTATTTAAGAGATTGAGATTTAACGTCATCACCACTACTAACTATGGAAGGATGGAGTAATAAATTCTCTTATGGGAGCTATGAGGAGTCTTCGCAATATGTAACATCACCATTTGAGAAAGAGCGGTTTCCTCACATGTTTTTGGAAGCTCAATTGATGTCCATACCTTGTTGTGACATTTGTGGGATTAAATATTACAATCATAAATGTTGGGCACCAATCTATATGTGGGAGTGATCAAACATATACAGTCAACCTCAAAGTGCATCATACAAGAATACATATATTTTAAAGTGAAGTAATCTTTATGCTCCAAGATCCAACTGAATATGTACAACAAGAGCAACAATATGAAAGTATTATAGATAAACTATTAGAATCTCTTGCCAAGTGTGTAGATAGCCAAGGTGTAGTTGAGAAGAGATTTTCCACCTAAATATAGTGAGCATAATACCTCATACTAATTGAGCCCCCTATTGTCTTAGAGTAAAGAAGAGATGATGGTCAATTTTATGAATGAAGATACAATTCAAGAAGAAAAGGAGCTCACTGCTATTTTGAAAGATAGCCAACTTTATTCAAGAATCAAACATGAGGCATTAGGAAATGAAGGCTCTTATACAAAATATGTTGAATCAGATCGACCAGACGAGGAAGATATTATTTGACGAATTGCAGGGGAGTTTGCCTAGTACTATTGGAATAGATCCTAAAGAATATAGAATGGAAATTACCCTTAGGAGTGGAGATGAGCTTTTAAAAGAAGAAGAAGAAGAAAAAGAAGACGAAGAAGCCTCTGTCTAAGAAGAGAAAGTAGAGAAGTGGTAGGAGATAATTAAAGAAAATGAGCTAGAAACCTTTGTCTAGGAGGAGGAAAAAAGAAGAGTGGACAAAGATAGTTGAAGAAGAATTGGCAGAGGAACCAAATCAGGAAATTACAAATGAATCATTGGTCGACACCTTAAGTACATAGCGTTCTCACTTCCTCAAAGACAAATTGCTTGCAGCAATAGAAGATTCAGGAAAATTTTGTTATTCCCTATTTTATTAACATTTTGTCATTAAAAAGGCCACTCATGTTAATTGGATTTATTAATTTTATAAAAGATGTCCTTATGATTATCTTGCAACAAGTGATTTACTTACATGCTACTAAACTGCCTTGTCGAGAAATGGGTGGAATCAAGTCATTGATCAAAGATCTAGGATGATAGTAAACATGAAGGATATGTCAAGCTAATGACGTTAAACAAGTGCTATCTAGTGTTGTTGTTATTGTTATTGTTGTTGTTATTGTTGTTATTATTACTATTACTATCGGAACGATTATTAAATTTCCTTAATAATAAATATTTTCTATTATTATTATGAAATTTGTTATAAATAGTAAATTGCTTGGAATTATTATTTACTTTATTATTGTTAATAATTTAATTATTCAATTACAATCTATGCATTAATTTGAATTATTAATTACTTGAAAACAGGTCAGATTTGTGTTTTTTGGAAGATGACAAATTGGAAACGTTACTGTTTATCCAAATGAAGCATTTCGTATTATAAGTAGAAGTTCGAAATTGAAAGCAACGATGCTGCACTCCTTCAACAGCAACAGTAAGTTTAGAACTAAAAGGGATTTTCTTCAAATTTGGAAGTATTTCTGCTGTACATCATTTGCAATCTTTAATCTTGATGTATTATGTGTAATGGTCCTCTAATAGCAACAATGTGACTAATCTCCAATATTTGGAAAACAGGATCAGTGTCGTGGAGACCACAAGCAATAAGACTTCAAGATCATGAAACTGTCAGCACTTTGAAATCTGCTTTGTGTCCATTCTTAGAGAGTATCCTTCATGCCACTCACCTTACACACATACGCAACACTACCATATCAATCGTAATAACAAGAAGAATATACGAAATTAGGTGAAAAATGGAAGATGAAAATTTACAGAAATTTTGCTTCAATGTTACAGTTTCATTGCAGCAGAAAGTAAAAAAGGTTTTGATGCATGGTTAAACTTAGCCCCTCACACCACTCAACATGCTCACATATGTAATCACACCAAATCAACAGTAAGAACAAGGAAAAATTGCAGAAACTGCTGACGAGAAGAAAATGAGATTTTTCTCAAAATGTTGCTGTTACTATTCATTCATACGAAAGAGATGGCACATGAATGTTTCAATTAGCTCTTGACATCATCCTTGCTTGATTACATCCAATGGCTCAAACCAATAGAGATAGATTAGCCACTTGATCTAGAGGAACACAAAGATGTCACACCTTGAGTAATGCTATTCTTGCAAGGGTTGGACCTTCTGTATTGGACCTTTGCACACAAATCGTGAGTTGATATCTGTCAGCATTAAGGTTACGCGATCAGGTTTACACAAATAAACTTCTCCAATATAGATTCAATAAGTGAAGTACTGTAAGGTATGTTGAAGGTTATTCAAGGAAGGATACAGATGTTTTGTCATGCTTGCAAAAATGCACTCCCTATAAATTACAACCACCAAACAGAAACATAAATCTACAAAAAGGACCATAGACATGTGTCAATGACAACCAATGGTAGGAAATTATATGTAGAAACAGAACACGAGATGAGCCAAAATACATGTAAGTTAAGTTGAAGAGAGGGGAAGGGGAAGAGAGAGAGATCGGAATCACTTGGGTGTTGCGGCAAATTATTTCTATTCATCATCAATTCCAAGATAAAAGCATTTACATCCCTGCGATGTGCAGAGTGGAATAACTGATGACCATATGAACTCCAACCACCAATAAGATAATATTAATAAGAATGAAATACAAGTCACCCAAACCTTTATTATCTTGCGATATCCATTTGGCCTCCCACTAGCTTTTGTTACAATTTCTATTCGTGAGATACCCGTAATAGAAGCCAGTGATGGTCCTATGAATCCAAAGCTCCAGTCAACTGTTTCCGTGTCAGCCTAGCGATTTGAGAAGAGGCATTACTTGAATAATCAATAGGTCCTTTTCTTTGAAAACAAAACCTTAAGCTAAGTTAGCATTAGGATGAGAGTGAAAACCACAAAGATGTCACCAATACATAAGTTTCAATTCAGGTCATGTGATCACCTTTTACACTCCGCACATAGTGTATTCTTCTGTGAACGAAGTAGAGTTCAATTCCAAGTATGCGTAGTTGAAGTACTGTGAAGAAATTATTCCAGTCAAAATGCTAGTGTTTGTTCCTAGAATTGAAGACAGAGGTGCATTCATTGTTCACATCAACCACCTATACATTCAAATATTTGTGAGACATCTGTGTTACATGTGTAATATGCGTGTAAATATTTCATTAGAATTCAGCTACTACCTACACACATGCAAAAATCCTTCAATTTGTGTCAGCAATTTCGGCAAACTGGTAATTGGTGCTTATTACTTACTTTATTATCATAATCGTCTTGTACACACTAAACGTTTTGGCACGAAGGCAATTATGATAGTTGTCAATGGACAGTCAACTCATAAATTGTTGATATCTTCCAAATTTGTAATTCCAAATGTTTGTTGCGACTATCAATCAATATACATGGTCTATCACACAATAAATATTAAAAGGGGGGTTTTGAGTTTTCTGCTAAACTACTAATTAAACGTACCGCAAATAAATTATTAACGCAATGAAAA
>JANKOE010000005.1:44941933-44955679 GCA_026284465.1 Erythroxylum citrifolium
GTTAAACGCTTCCCTTATCCCCGACGTCTTAATACAACGTCTCAGAATATTCCATCTTTTCTTGACGTTCTTCCAGATGTCGTGAAATCCTCAGACCATTCACGACATCTACTTCCAAAACGACGCTAAATGTGTTGTTTTGTTGTAGTAATTATCTCGCGATGAATCAAAACATTCCCATAAAATAGAACTTTTTTCTTAGAAAAAGATTTATATTTGACATACTTTGATGTATAATTGAATATTCGGTAAGGTTGATATTTGAAAAAACAATAAGAATGTCCCTTTCTAAAATTTTATTCTTATACGACAAAAACTAAGAGCCTGTTTGTTTTCATTTATATTTTTAATTTTTAGTTTTTAGTTTTTTTAAATTTAGTTTAAAAAAAAGTTTGTTTAAGTTTTTTGTTTATGTTTTTTATTTACTTTCTTCGAGTTTCAAAAATTTGTGAAAACTAAAAAAGCTAGTTTTTATTTTTTGTCTCTGTTTGTCTCATAATCTAATTTACTATTGATTAAATATGTATTATTTATTTATTAATAAGAGCAATGAATAATTTAATTAATATTATATATTTAATAATTATTAATAAAATTATGGATAATTTAATTTAATGTAATAATTTATTTAATTTTCAAAATTTACTTAAATTAATAATTATTAGTAAATATAATTAAATTTAAAATATCTTCAAAATATATAAATTTCAAATGAAATTTGATTTAATAATTAAATATATTTAAAATAAATATTAATTTATCAATAAATTTGATATTTAAATGATTTATTTTAATAAATTAAAAAAATTATTGATAATTTATTAATAAATATTATATAAGAGATGAAAATAAATTTAATTAATAAAAATAATATATTTTTAAATTTTACCTATTATATAATTATAATAAGTAATAAAAATATAATTATATTGACATTATCATCCAAACATGTATTTGATTTTATTTAAAAGAAAAACAAAAATAAAAATAAAAATTACAAGAACTACAAAACATTAAAATTACAACGACTACAGGAGAAATATGATAAATGAGAAAAATTCTACTGGAGTATTATACTACAGATAATAATGAGATTATAATATAGAGAATAATGAGATAAATTGTATCAAGATCCTGATCCTTTTTTTATTTGGTTATTTTTATATTTGAATGTAATTGTAGTTGTATGTAAACAAAAAATGTTTATAGAAAAAAAAAGGGTACTGGTTTTCTTGTTCTTGATTTCTTCTGCAGAGATTGAAACACTTTCATGAAAAATAAGAGTGAAGCCATTAAGGTTAACATTATTTGAATTATCTTTCCATATCATGTACTATTTATTGATATGTAAAGGTATTTTAAACAATATTAATTGATCTTGATGATCATAAAGGTCACTGAAACAATAATCATATAAATGGATCTTTCTCAGCGCAGTGTTTTGGCATGCTTTCTTCCTGGATTGTTGTTACCGGATGGATCGATCAAATCCGTCTTCGTCTGATTTTTGTTAATAGGCGGCACAGGATTGGCAACTTGATTTCCACCATCCTTAATCAACTTTTGACATAATGGTCTGCATTGGAGATTGCAAAGTGCAGGCGTCGAAGTGGGTCCTGCGGCCATGCACTGATCGTGGCATTGCTTTAAACAAGCATCATCTACTTTAGGTGTGAATATGCATACCAAACAAGGCCACCAAGCTTCGCCAACCTCCACTGTCAAAAATATGGCAAGCACGATAATCCAAAATTTTTGGTTAAACTTGCTTTTTGCTGCCATCTCGTACTAGTTTGGTGTCTTGGGAGAATAGGCAAAGACTTGGATATTCAGAATGTGGCAGGGAGCATAATACAAGAGGGATGGTCTTTTATATGTTTATTTAGTAGATTTTTGTTAGAGATTGTGCTTTTTTTACGGACGGTTTCGAGCAAGATGTTGATTTTCTGTTAAGTTGGCTATATTTAGAAGCACTACCTTACTAATATTAAATTTATAACAGAATCAGTTTCAAACTAAACAAACCTAACATGGACGTCTTTTAAAGAAGAAACTGAATTGATAATGTGATCCCTGAACTTATCTGTCCCTCTTTATCTTCACAATTAAATATTAATATTCTTCAATATAACGTTACAGTCTTTGACTGGAACTAATATCAGCAGTTTGGTGACAAAATCAAAATTGACCTTTTAACTTATTGGATTAGAAACCTTGAAGTTGGAACAAATTAGAATGTTAAGTGTAAACACGTAGTTATGACTTGATAAAACGAAATTTGACTTTTTAACTTATGGGATTGATGTAGAAACCTTGAAGTTGGAACAAATTAGAATGTTAAGTGTAAACGCGAAGTTATGATTTTCGACATTGTTAATAACACGAGTCCAAATCTTCTATCCAATATTATGGTGTCTTATTGTGTTCAATAAATCTCAGCTATTTATTTATGTGGGCCTCGCATAGGTTCTGCGTGGGTCCCGTAAAATAAATGGTTGAGATTCTATGAGACAAAATAAGACAGAGAAATATTGGACAGAGGATCTAGATTCTAATAACACATAAAAGTAGTTTAATTTGATTGAATCCACCTTTGACATAGTACGTGATTTTAATTTATGTATCTCATTTATTTCCTAAACATATAAAAAAGAATTTTGTAATAGATATCCTTTTTTATTCCAAGGTCTTTAAAGCGTGACCTTTATTTTGTAAAAGAAAGTTTTTCAGAAAAGTATTACCAAGTATATTCTAAGTGAGAATTCTCTAAATCATGTTTTCGTTCTAAATAATAAATTTAAACTTTATTTTTTAAATAAAAAACAAATAACACAAACAAATAATAGTTTCATATAAATTTAAGGAAGGAAGATAATAAGAAATTTGGATACATCACACTTATAAGGTACCTGTGGATGATGAATTTTATGCAATTTGTAAACTGAGTAAATTATAACATATTTATTAAAAAAATGTTTACAATTTTGAAATTTTTTTCTTTAATACAATAATTTGGTATACCAATGCAAAATACATAACAAACAATATATTGTATGAATACAACCATCCATTTTTTGATATAAGTAGTCCTTTCACTATTTTAGAAGAAATGAATTGCCTTGTCTCTTCATTATAGATACTTTGTAGATTTGAATTATAAAGGGTTTATGAATTTCTCGCATGTCTTTTTCACTAATGTTGGTGTTCTTATGCAAATAAGATTTAGTCATGAATGCACCACTTGAGGATTTATTTTTTGAAAAATACTTGTAAGGCAAGTAATCTACTTGATTTGTAACAATTGAATCTTTAATTAATATAATCAATTTAGAAAATAATTGATAGGTGTAGATTATAGAATGTTTTCTAGGTATTTGAGTGTGTTTTTAGGTGTTTTTTTAGATGAAAATCATACGTTTAAGACTTAGAATAGTATTTTTATTAGTAATTTCATGTGCTTTAATTGTTTGATTGGTTTATAGCAAGAACTTGATCTTAATTTTATATTTCAAAGGGTGTTTGATGTGTTTGTGCGTAATAGAAACAAGAAAATTGAAGAAAAGAAGAAGAATGTGAAGCATGGAATATGTCATGATCGTGGCAACTCCCAAGATTGTGGTAGGTGAGGCAAGAGCAAATTCCACCTTTTTCAACAAAGTGAGTTTTACATACTTTTGATGTTTCAAGGCTATTTTTGGAACTAGATTAAGTGAGAAAATCCTAGAAATAACCATAAAAGCCTCAAGGAGTATTTAAGAAAAAGAAAATTACCAAAAAAGACAGTAGCCATCAGATTCAATAAGATCAAAAGGGAGACATCAAGAGCATTCCAAATTTTCCAGAATTCAAGTTCAAGACTCCAAATAGTTTTTCTTTCTTTTCTCTTCATCTATTTCACTATCTTAGATGTTGATTTGGATTTCTAGGTTGTTAAACATGATTATGAGTTTCTAAATTCATATTAAGGATTGTTCTTGATCTTTTTTGTCAAACCTTGTTGAATTCAATATATTTATGAACACTTTGTGATATTTTTTATGCTTATACTTAGTAATAAATCGAGAGAGTGAATCAAGTTAATTGTGTTAAAGTATGCAACGAGAATCGTAGCTTAATAGACCTGCAAATATCATATTAATAAACAATTGAAGAAAAATCTTGATTGTGAATTAATCATCCTTACGATTGCTTCAAATCTAATTAAATACTTAGGAGTAGTTTTGTGAATCGAAAGGTTGTAATTCTATTATTATCAATTTCAAATAGGTCTACATGATTAGATCTTGAGAGAAGTTAATCAAAACCTTAGAATATCTAGGATCAGACACAAATTGAATCAACAAGATAAAGGGGAGACAAAACAAGGATAGAATAATTCCTATTCTTATTGGTAGCTCAATTATTCAATTGTTTTGGTTTATTAGTTTTTTCAATTTCAGTAATTTATTTGAATTCAGTCAATCTTTTAGTACTTTAAACAAAGTTTTATTCAAATTGTTAGGTGTCTAATTAGTCCTCGTGGGAAGGATACCTTTTGTACTATAAGTTACGATTAATATACTTGCTATGGTATTGAAAGTTTCTATATAAACTTATCGACAATATTAAATTTTAAGTTGGTAATAAATAATCTTATCATTTGAAAAAATGCACTAATTCTATCATTTAAGCATATGGGCAAAGTGGTTAAATACTAACTGATAACTCAAGGTATTATGTTGTAAAAAGAAGAGTGTGCAGTAAATTAGATTAGGATGGTAGATCAGAAGACGGAGTATTTGATACAATTATACAATTATTGATGCTAAATTAAGAATTTGAGTATACATGAATGAAAAGTTTATAACTTGTCGTAAGTTATGCAATACTAAGTTGGAAATGCTAGGCCTAGAATATAAGTACATTGTTATCGTAATGGTTAACATATTGTTCTAAACTGTGATCAAACTCACGAAAGTTGAAGTAGAAGGGTAAATGTGTGATTTGGACTTTAAGATTATGCAAAAGGTTTAATTTAGTCTTTATCGATATCTATAATAAACATTAGTCTTTTAACATTATCAAATGAATCATATTGAACTTTTGATGTTTTAACATAAAACACATTAGCTCCTTAATTATAACTCTATTAAAATTTTCTCAAACATTTATTAATGTACTATTAATTTGTCGTACTTGGTATGTCAACTTGATGCAATAGCTATTTGACATCTAATATAGCATTTTTAAATTTTAATTTATTAAAATTATTATGTAAATTTTTAATTATTTAAATTTTAAAATAATTAAATAATTATGTTAATATTTATTAAATACTAGAAAATATCCACACAAGCAAAAAATTGAATCTCATTTCATCTAAAATCTCCACCCATTTCTTCCAATTCCATTTCCCTAACAAATCTAGTCCATTCTCCATTTTCACCAACAAATCAAAATTCCTATTTATGTCTTCATTACCGAACCTACAAACAAAAATCCTACTTGTAATGAAACTCATTATTATAAAAGTGCAATGGCACCCAACCTTTCTAATTATTTTCATATTTACTCCTAACCATATAACAACCAAAATAAATATTTAATAATTATGGGAATTATAAAAAGATTGAAAAAGTTTGAACTATAACCTTGGGTAAGAATAAAGACACAAAAGTAGGGTGAAAACAATAGAAAATAACATAGAAAATTAGAAAAAAAATATTGAGAAGAAGGATTGAAACGAGAGTGAAAAAAGGAAAAATACTTAATCACTTATAAAGTTGAAAATAAAAACATAAAGAAGTAGATAATAATAGAGACAAAACCAAAAGTTTGGAGATCAAGCATGACCAAAAAAAAATATCTTGGAATGATGAGTTGTGGAGCTAGAGTTCCAAAATTTAAAAAATAACATAATGAATAAATGAAAATTGTTGGGAGGGACAAAGAAAAAAAATAAAATAGTAAGAGAAAATGCAGGAGAAGATACAAAGAAGAAGGGTGATAGCTAGATAAAAATAGAAAAGAAAACATAAGACAAAGAGAACTAAATGACAGGAAGCACAAAACATGAAATGAGTTGAGAAAAGAAAATCTAGTAAAAGGAATGGAGTTAAGGTTACGATTTTGGATAAAATTAGTAGAGATTTTGGATTAAATGAGGTTGGATTTCTTGTTTGAGTAGATTTTTTTTGTACTTAATCAATATTAACACAAAAATTAATTATTTATTAATTTAAACATTCATAAAATGTCCAAAATAATTTTAATTTATTTAAAATTAAAAATAACACGTCAAATGCCAAACAGACTTCATTATGTTAATGCTACATAAGATATGTTACTAGATTAATGAAAATTTGACAAAATTAGTGCAATTATAATTAAAGGATTAATATGTTTCATTTTGAATTGCTAAGGGTTTTATGTGATCAATTTAGTAACGTTAAGAGAACAATGTGTACCCTTGATAATGGTAGCGACTAAGTTAGATCTTTTGTAAAATCTTAAGGGACAAATCATATCTTTGGCCAAGTAAAGATGTATGTGGCAGGTTATGGACCAATCTAATTGGAGCATTTAGTAGACATACTTTGAGTATAGTTTTAGGAAGATAATGAAATTTTAAGTTGTAACAAAAGTGGAAGATTCACCTTGATCATATAATTACTTCCTGAAATGTAAGTGAAAAAAGAAAAGGAAAAGATGCTTGGTTGATTATAACTAAATAAAGAAAGAAAGAAGACATTAAAAGGGTTTTTTTAAGAGAAGAGTTGCTTGTGAAAAATTTAATTAAATCATTACTTATAAGTACATGATAATTTTTATGTAGTTTTTAATTATTGTAAGTGAGTAGCTTGTCAAAAAGCAAAAAATAAGGCACCTTGGTAGAGAAAATAGGCCAGCCAAAACATATTTTTGGAATTTGATTGAGTAAATATTTTGATCATTTTTTTTGGAAATTGAAATTGAAAAGAGCCACTTGCTATAGTTTATATACAAATTAAAGAGAAACAAGTTAAAGACAATGTTCTAAACTATTTGGAAAAATAATAGAACCAACCAAGAAGATGAGAGAAGGAAGTATAAAGACCCAGTATATATGGGCTTAATATCTTAAACCATGAATTAATCCCTATTTGATATAGGATTTCTATAAGCTTAAGTGCTAGATAATTAATCAGGATGCTCATATGAAGTACTCTTATGTACTAGGAGTTTGAATCAAGTCTCACACACAAATAGTATAGCTAATATGAAACCACATATTCCAACCTTAGCTTTAATATTATGGCATTTTCAATTTGATCTTCATTTTATTGTTAGTTTTTGTACAGACGTTACTAACTGTTATTATTTTCTTAGTCCATCTCAAGGTCTTATAAATGAAAATGGAGTTACTAATTGATGCTTTTTGGAAAAGCCCGAAGGTTCTTTTCTTTCCATACTATATAAGCGGTATAATTGAATGGAAGTCTAATTATGTAGAAATCTCCTTTTGATCCAGAGCTCTAGTTGTTTTCCCATTCTAAGATCCTTTTCCATTCTTCCTTTAAATAAAAAATATTACATATAGCTAGAAAAAAAAATATATCTAGCTTGTACCTAGCTCTATACAAGATATGAGATTTGACATTTACAAATGAGATGAGAAGTTGATTCAACTCCCTTATTGCTTAATTCATAGTTAAGGTTTGTCACTCCTTTGTTCTTGTCCTTTTTCTTTAGTTTATTTTTTGCTACTAGCTGTAGGATAAAGAAACATTTGTTTTAAAAAATTAAAAATTTCATTCATATATGAATTGAATAAGAAAAGAGGTACAAAGAAGAGGGGATTATGGTTCATATTGGAACTTTGCTAAAACGCGTACTTAGACACTTGGATACATAAAATCAAATTAAACAACATTCTTCCAAGTGGACAAACAGCCAAGCCACTGATCCTTGAGATAGATAATAGAATGTCTAGGCCATTCTTTGAACAATCCTTACTGAGGATTCCATGGATTGAGGGTCAATGACAACATCTATCTTTTGATTAAAGTCTTAGCGGTTTTTGTAGTTCGTAATCTGTGTTTACCTTTTAAATCTTCTCCTTTTTTTAATAGCCCTTCTATTGCAGTGAGCCTTAGATGGAAATCACCTTGGTGTCAAAGCATGGGGAGAAATCAAACGGGTCTAACTAGGCATTGAGGTATGATCTAAACCCTATTTTGATTCCAATAGAAAGGATTTCAATTAGGATTAACTTTGCATGAATAAATTTATATGTGGTAACCTTATATTCTCCATGAATTGACTAGGTTTTCATGGTAATCCTTAACAATATTAGAACACACTATTTATTATCTGATGCTATGGATAATTTCACCTAATACTAATTCCCCAAATCTTTTTTTTATCTTGAAATCTTCTCAGATTTCAGTCCCTTTATACTTTTTAGATAGCAATCGCCAATGCTAGAGAATAAATACCCTAGCTAAGGCTAGAAATTATGGGGTTAACTATAAAATTGCTTCTATTATCTTATAGATGACCATTTTTTATGGAATTCCATATAGGACTAGTGAAGAGGCATTCAAAAAGCATTTGATTCATGGTTTCTCTATCACCCCTATATAACACACATTCAACCCTTAGGTTCAGGAAACCCAGTCTATCCGTATTACTTAACCTATCTCTAATTGTCAGCCATAAGATAAAAACAATACTAGGTATGATATGTTTCAATCAAACAATTTTGTGCCATGGAACATCAGATACGTTAGGGAATTACCTTGTTATGAATTCCTTGGTAGTGAATTCATGAATTAGTTTATTGTTCCATCTATAGTGGTCTTGTAATGCTATATTAGGAGAATATCTAGAGACTAAATGCTGTGTAGTCATATGAACAAAAGTCCATTAGTTCTCAATAATCAATGTTGAGACCTTGGCCTTTACAGGTTAGTTGGAAAATGCAACTTGTGCCTCATAATGCAATCTTTTATGAACTATCTCCACTAGAGGAAAACACTGGTTGAAGTTTAGTCTCCTTGTAATGATTAGGAGAACTAATTAGACATTAGGAAGAATTTTCTAAGACATAACAAGGAAGATTTTCATAAATTATACTTTGATCAAACTAGATTTGTCTAACTATTAGTGTTTCTTGAGGACTTCTAAGCAATACTTATATAAAATGTCTAGATTTATACCTTAATCAAATCGTGAAAGTGGAGTTCATTAGATTTGGATTGTATATAGGCAAGTTTTCTCTGATTATGGAGAAACCTCCTAAATTATACTACCCTTGATCATCTTAAATTATCTCATTTACTTTTGCAATATCTAACATCCTATGTCTAACTGAGTTTAAATTTAAAATCCTTTAGTTCCTATGTGTTATACCAAAACTATATGTCATAGCCATTACAAATAGTGGATTCAAACTCTTGACTTATAGTATCCCTCTTTGCAAGCATCTGATTAAGAGTGTAGGAGTTTTGATTCATGCGTTTCATGTTATAGAAGTTTATGTCCTTTAAATTTTGAGAGTGAAACCATCAAATCCAAATTGATTCCTTGTCAATGAATAACTTCCATATTATATTGATAATTAGTAATTTATTTATTACTTTGATTCTTACAATCTTAAATCCCCTTTCCTCCTTTGGAGAACAAATGTTAGACCACTTTATTCTATTAAAGATCTTTTATTTGAATACCCTGAATATAAGGAGTTTTTAATAATCCTCTCAATAGCCTTAAATAGTGATAAGTGCTTAATTGTTTATTTGCATATTCCCTACTACTTAGTGATTATTGTTTATTGAGTGTCTATGATACTTATTTTGGTTTAGGTACATAATGGAAAAAAAAAGAACCAAAACATGCTAAACTGACAGCTTTGGTGCTGTTAGGTAAAATTAGGACAAATAACCAAAATATTGGAGTCATTTCGGAGCCACACACCCATGTAAAGAAGTACACACCCATATAAGTTACCTACACAGTTGTATGACAAATGTGTAAGTCATTATAAACGTGTATGACCTCAAACATGATGTTTTGACCGTATGGAAACAAATACACCTATGTAAGCACTTACACGATTTTGAATGTTGCCCATATGACTCTTTGAAAATATGTATGTTCATAGTCTTCAAAGATTAGAAGGTTAAGCTATATGCACTCTAAAAACCCTAATTTTGAAGTATAAAAGAC
Source organism: Erythroxylum citrifolium (assembly GCA_026284465.1). Lineage (NCBI taxonomy): Eukaryota > Viridiplantae > Streptophyta > Magnoliopsida > Malpighiales > Erythroxylaceae > Erythroxylum > Erythroxylum citrifolium. The sequence goes on from JANKOE010000005.1 coordinate 44,952,122, forward strand.
AAATAAAAGGCTAATTAAATGGGATATATAGGAGTGAAACCAAAGGATGCATATTCTTCTTTTTGGATGTGCACCTTGGAGAACTATAAGCGATTAATTCTCTTCCTTCCTGTTCAAAGGGGATATTAAGTCTTAGTAACTTGTTTATGCATTGATCAATCCCAATAATGTTGCTCCTATCTCTCTTTTGGAATTGATTGTTCTATTCTTTTATTCAAAGTTTATGATTTATGTATGAACGATTTAAATAGGGCTTACTAGATCATTCATGAATAAATTTATTACTAAAATTATGATTATAATATGTAATTGTTTTTAATCTTATTCAAATGTGGTAAACTAATTATCATACATTGTTAGGAATAACATAAGTTAAATAATATGAGCTTGTGTGATTATTACTTATATTAACCTATTTTACTAATTCTTAGTACTATTTTTGGTACTAATAATTAGATATAATTAAAAAGCTTTTTTTATTAGTTATGATTTAAAGGAAAGTTAAGTTTAGTATAGATTATTGTTAATCCACAATTAATATATTTAAGGAGAAGGACGAGAATAACGATACATTTGATTATGCATATCCATGTGAAGGTTGAGATTGAATTAAGAGTCGTGTTTAAATATATTGATTACTCTTTGAGAATTTCAATTCTTAAATTATATTTGTCTTTCATAGTTTAATTTTATGTAATTGCATTAAAAAAATTCATTTAAAATCCCCATAATTACATTAATTAGTTTAATACAAAACTTAGTCACACACTCTTCGTAGATGCGATCCTTTCCCACCACTATGATAAGTTTAGTTGTGTAGAGTTAGGTTTTAATTTTTGGTGTGTTCAATATGTATAAATAATTTTGGCACTGTTGCTTAGGAGTGGATTTGATTTGGGTTTTTTATTTGATATTAATTTTTATTTTGTATATTTTTATTGATCTTTATATATTTTTTAGTGTTTGTTAATGCCAGTGATTAAACATCCTTATTAATATCCTTTACAATTTGATATAGAGATTAAAAAACATTGCATAGATTACATAGGAAGAACAAAATGAATTAATGACTCTAAGGGAGACGGATGCTTCATATATGAATCAAAGACCTCTATGCATTAGTTTTCCTAATTTTACTGAGCATATTACTTTTGAGCTTAAGTTTTGTTTGATCCATCTTTTGCCTAACTCTCTTGGTCTTATGAGTGAGGCCAATCATAATAATCTTAAGGAGCTTGATGTAGTCTTTCTAAGAATAAAACTGCTAGCGTTAATAAAAGAGAAAATCATGTTGAGAGTTTTTCAATTCTTATTTAAAGATGTGACAGTTGACAGTTTTATATAAAAACTTTCATACTGGAAGTGTACAGATCGTAACTTGTAGTATAAAAGGTATCGTTCCCATGAGGACTAATTAGTCACCTAACAACTTAAATGAACTTTGTCTAAGCTAATAAAAGATAGAATGGATTTAATTATAATAATTATCTGAAATTGAAATAAAATAGTAAAACTAAACAATTGAGTAATTGAAACTAGCAATAAGAATAAAGTTAATCAATGATGGAAATTTAGGAATTATTCTATCCTTGTTTTGTTTCCCCTTATCTTATTGATTCTGATTATGCTTGATCCTAGATATCCTAAGTTTTTGATTACCCTCTCATGAGATCTAATCAAGTAATCCCGATTGAAATAAATAATAATAGAAATGCAACTCAATTTGTAAAACTACTCATAAATATTTAATTAGATTTGAAGCAATCATAAGGATAGTTAACTTACAAGTAAGATCTCTCTTTAAGTTTATATTAATCTAATATTTGCAGGACTAATAAGTTATTAACTCTCATTGCGTAGCTTAACATATATGACTTGATTCATCTCTTGATTTATTACCAAGTATAAGCATAACAAATATCACAAAGCATTGATATATCTATTGAATTAAAAAAGAATAAGGTTTTAGAAAGCCATAATCATGTTCAGTATCCTAATAATCCAAATTAACATCCAAGACAATGAAATATATGAAGAGAAAAGAAAGAAAAATAGTTTTGTGTCTTGATCTTGAATTTTGGAAAATTTGGAGTTGCTCTTGATGTTTTATATTTTATCTTTTCGATTATAATGTTCAGCCTCCTTTTTGGTGTTTTTCTTATCCCTAAATACTTCTTAAAAATTATAAAGGGTCTAGGGTTTCCCCACTTAATTTGGTTCCAAAAATAGCCCTGAAATGTCAAGAATACAAAAATTTTGAGTATTGAAAATGCACGATCATGCACTCTTGCATTGATCGCTGTCACGATCATGAATGGATGCAAGATTGTTATAGAAGGTGCATTCCATGTAGCTACACGATCGTGCATTCTTGCCTTACTCTCCATCACGATCATGACAGAAGGTGCATTCCATGCAACTACTTCTCATTCACAATAGTGCAATTCTACACGATCTTGCATCCTTCTCTTCTTCAAGTTCTTCATATTTTCTTTAATTTTCTTGTACATATCAAACACCCCTTTAAGCATAAAACTAAGATCACAACCTTGCTCTAAGACAATCAAACACTTAAAACACATACCAATATTAACTAGAACACAATTCTAAGTCCTAAACATATGATTATCATCTAAGAAAAAACTTAAAGAACACATTTAAACCTCTAGAAACATACTATAATATAGACCTATCAACATCCCCATACTTAAATCTTTGTTTGTCCCCAGGCAAAACTAAAAACACAAGCAAATAAAAAACGTAAAAACATAATCATACAACAATGCAATAATAGTACAATGGCATCAAATTTCATGGAATGAACTTAACCTCAAACATCAACCATTTAAATAGTGCAAACATACAACAATGCAATAATAGTACAATGGCATCAAATCTCATGGAATGAACTTAACCTCAAACATCAACCATTTAAATAGTGTAAACATACTAACTTATTTCATTCATGTTTAAATGTTTTGATATGAATATACATATCAATCAAAATATTAACACTCTCTTTATGCACCTTTGGCACTTGTATGTGTGCACTTATTATTAATCAATTTTAAAGGCAAACTATCACTAAGTAACTCTTCATAAAAATTCTTGCTATTTTTAAAAGATTAATAGGTTTAATTTTATTTCAAGAACCATTTGTTGAGAATTTTTAATGATCACTTAGTGTTTTGAATCAAAGGAAAACGCCTTATCATAAATGTCCCATTGCTACTCAACTAGGTTATGGCCCTGTTTGGCAATCAGCTGATTGCATTAGCTATTTGCTAATTCTATCAGCTGTTAGCTGATAGCTGATTGCACCAGCGGATTGCATTAGCAGTTTGTCATTTGATGTTTGGAAAAATTAGCTATTTAGTATTAGCTATTTATCTGTAAAATGACTTATAAGGACATGACTTAAAAAATATAGAGGTATGAATATTATATATCCAAGTATTTTGTAGAACATTCTTATAAAACCATTCTACAAAAATTAAGTTTATAACTCTAATAAAAAACATAGAACATATAATAATAATAATAATAATAATAATAATA
>JANKOE010000005.1:44998617-45013036 GCA_026284465.1 Erythroxylum citrifolium
ATATATGATAAGTTTTTTTAGCGTTTCAGCCTTTCAGGTTCAGGTTTAAACCTAGAACCGCAAGTTAGAAACCTGAACCTAAGCTATGAACCTGATTTTTCAGGTTCGGTTCGAACCGAACCTAAACTCAGGTTCGGTTAACCTTATTTACAGGTTCGGTTCCTGCGGTTCAGGTCCGGTTCACAGGTTCGTGGGTTGTCTTGAACACCCATATTTGTACTTATTATTATTCTTCTTATTTATTATTATTATTAATTATTGTTATTATTATTATTATTAATTTTGTACTTATTATTATTAATATTGTTATTAATATTATTATTAATTATTAATTATTGTTATAAATTTTCTACTTATTATTATTCTTATTATTATTATTATTATTAAATTTATTATACGAAATTAATTATCTTATTATTATTATTAATTATTTTAAATTTTGTACTTATTATTAATTTATTGTTATTATTATTATTATTATTATTATAAAAAAATTTGTACTTATTATTATTATTATTCTTGTAATGGTTATTATGAATTATTAATTATTGTTATCATTATTAATAATTGTTATAAATTTTCTAGTTATTATTATTATTATTCTTATTATTATTTTTTATTATTATTATTATATAAAATTAATTATCTTATTATTATTAATTGTGGGAAGGGTAAAGTTATCTTCTATTGGAATAGCTATTTTCGGAAAAGTTAAAGATAAGTAGAGATGACTCTTCATAATTTAAGAATAGATTTTTCTAATGCATAATTATTCTAGGTTTGGTTTTTAAAAAACATAGAATTAATAATACGTTAGGAATAACTATGGAATAGAATAGCTGTTCTTTCTTAAACTCGACACTATTATTTCTGGCATCCCATAATAACAGGCATGACGGACAATTTAAAATCAGTCAGCTATGTTGCCCGTTTTCTTCAAATCCTCAATATTCTCTTCGATGACTCGATACTCTGTCGTATCAACAGGTCCATCTATGTTGTGAATCTCATCAAGTACATTGTCCTCCGTATGGTTATCGTCCTTGTGATGATCGATATAATTGCTTACAGCTTACTCACCCTTTCATCGACTTCAGTTGCTTTTCTCACACCTTCTTTTGCCGAGTCGGCTATACCTGTCCCCTCAAGCTCTCATCAATGTCTAGACCCTGTTGCTCGGCCTCGCACATGCCTTGACTCACTGGATCGTTATTTGTGCTCCTATCCGGCCCAGTACCTTCTCCTCTCGTCTCTGCCACCGAACTGCTTCCCTGCTAAGAATGCGAACCTCTAGTTAGTTATATATTTAATATTAACCTGCATCATCATGCAATGCAAAGGTTGTTTTAAGTTAAAACGCTAGTTAGCCTGCATCATCAAGATGTCGTATGTATCCTCCTATATCAGCTTATGTAATAAGGTTCGCGTAAACAAATCCTTTTCTAACAAAACATTTACGTGTCCATCCTTAAGAATCATAAGACTCGAAAGGAAGTAGACGGAGAACAAAGAGGCAAATATATAAACCTTGAAACGTTCATAAGCAGTAGTAGTAGTTACGCAAACCCTGGAGATTCTGGATGCAGAATCGACATAAGGTTGAACCTTAGGCAAGTTAATGGTTGCTTTCTTTGCCAAGAATGTTGCTGCCATACCCCCTGAAATTCTTGAACCGTGAGTAAATTTCTGTGTCGATTTAAACGTTAACTTTAACTAGCATAGGTAGGCGGTGCGGCTTTGTATGAATAGCACGTACAGAAGTGGACACGTTGACAACAGGATATGACACGTTTTAGAAAAAATCCGACCACGATCCTTGTAGTTATTTTGGTCAATGACACTTATTCCTCCTGCTCATGGATTCTGGGCTACAAATCCCCAACTTTTATTAACCGTTTGAAAGATCTCGTGTGGCTCGGTTGGTAGAGCCTCAAACGGCCAAACCGCTGATGGATTATGTAAGAACGAGCCTGAATGAAGCAAATTGTATTACCCGAGTCTAGACGTTTACTATTAAGTATTAACAGAACAGAATAGTAGGAAATTACAAAATGGAAAGTGTGGGTGCAGTCCGTCAACCAATTAATTCATTTCCCTCGACAGAATTAGTGACCTCAAGTCCAGCGCTAAAGCTTCTAGTCTGGGCTGTAGAATATATACTTGAAATAATATTTCCAAAGGACCAGATGAAAGAAGCAGCACACAAACTCAGCACTCCACTCATGTTGATTTAGCAATGAATCGGGCATTGGTTTCACTGTTTCAGCGTATAACAATGAATACAGCATTAGTGGCTGGCAATGTATTTTCGCACTAAGAGGCTAACTCTATCAAGAAGTTCAGTGAAAGTAAAGTAAAGCATTCCGTTTTTTTTCCCGAAGATTTGTAGGGCCTGAAAATCTAGCTGAAAATTTAAAGCCAATGCATTACCTGTACAACTTGCTTCCGTACAGACAAGCTCCCTCTCTACCCCCTACTCGTTAGTTTTGATCAAGCACGTACTGAAGCTTTATGAAGATTGCAATAGGTCTTCCAACAACTGAACTGCTATCATTCAACTGGCTACCAATTTCCAACCATTACACATCAATGTCCACACCCCAGGCTCGTAATAAGCATCTCTTCACCCATAGATGATACGGAAACATGGAAATAAGCAAGAACTAGAACATCTTATATTACCCTTGATGACCAAAAGAACCCATGAACAAAAAACTCTTGCTTTTTCTGGTATATGCTTTCATGCAAACTAGTCAATTTACTTGTTTTAGCATTATATGGACTAGTATTCACTTTACAAAGTATACCATCCTCTATCCAACCATATTGAAATTGATCTACAAAATTGAAAAAGAAGGTTCAGTCATATGCTTTCCTTAACCCCGATACCGTCAAGCCATGAAGCAACTTCTTCAATAAAGGGTCTGCGCCTAGGATCCTGGTCCAAGCATCTACACGCAACTTCAAGCACATCTAGCAGCTGTTTTTCACGATCTTTATCCCAAATGGATGGATCAACAACCTCCGTCTCCCTTTTCTCAAACTTCATCTGAAACACCCAAGAGACCAAGTCTCTGCAGCTTTTCCCTTTGCAAACTTCGACAGGTCTTCGACCAGTAAGAAGCTCAAGAAGAACAACACCAAAACTGTAAACATCACCCCTGCAAGTTGCCGTCAATGTTTGACTATATTCAGGAGGAATATAACCCAAAGTTCCAACCAAATCAGTTGTCACGTGCGTGTCATAAGGTCGGAGAAGCCTTGACAGACCAAAATCAGCCAGATGAGCCTCGAAATTTCCATCCAAAAGTATGTTGCTTGATTTCACATCTCGGTGAACAATATGGGGTACACAAACTTTGTGCAGGTAAGCTAACCCAGATGCTGCACCTTGAGCTATCTTGAGTCTCACCTCCCATTTAAGAGTTGATGCCCCATCGATACACTCATGCAACCAATAATCCAAGCTTCCGTTCTCCATGTATGAGTATATCAATAACCTATCGCTACCCAGCCAGCAATACCCTTGAAGAGAGACAAGGTTTTTATGTTGAGCCCTCGAAAGTGCCTGCACTTCAGCTTGAAATTCACGTTCCATCTGACCACAATCTCCTGAAAGCCTCTTAATTGCAGTCTTTGTGCCATTAGGAAGGTGGGCTTTGTAAACCAGGCCAAATCCACCACAGCCAATGATATTGGCTTGATTGAAATTATTTGTTGATTTCAACAAGTCTGCAACGGTGAGGTCCTTGTAATCTGAATTCTGAAAAAATACCACTTTCGAAGGTCGAACTGCATCCGACAGCCTGCCTTGAGGGCTGGTTCCCTCATCCATATTGTCGATTGGATACCCCATATCCCTTCTTGGCATCTTAAGCCAAAGAACTGCGAGGACTATCGCCAGCGCAACTCCTAATGTGAGGATTATGACTAAAATTTTTTTTAAGCCGAGCCTACTTTTTGAACTGGATGGAGGAAGAGGCTTCAACATGCTGTCATTGGCATTACAACGGGAAACCACTCCCCCACAAAGTCCAGGATTACCCTCAAAGCTTGAGCCGGAAAAGCTATAAAACTGTCCTCCTGTTGGAATCTGTCCCGTCAAGTGATTATAAGCCACGTTAAATTGTGACAGGAAAGTGAGTCTCTCAAATGATGGTGGGATTGACCCGTACAGTTGGTTGGATGATAATTCTAAAGTTTCCAAATTTATCATTTCTGAAATTGAGTCGGGTATCATCCCAGTTATGTTGTTCCTGCTCAAGTCCAAGACATGAAGCTGCTTCAACAGTCCAATTTCAGGTAAAATTGCCCCGTTTATCCAGTTGTGACACAAAAGAATCGAAGGTGGAAAACTCGAGACTTGTTTGTACTGCAAACCCTTAGCACTCTGGTTTCTTTTTACATAGAGAGGAATACCAGCTGAAGCCGTCAAGTAACTGTAGTTTGCATATCTCAGGCTCTTTAGCTCAGTCAAACCTTTTGGCATCTCTCCGCTGAGTGAGTTATTTGACAAGTCCAAGTAAAACAAGTGCTCCATCTGACCAATACAAGAAGGGATACTGCCATCCAATTTATTCATCGACAAATCAAGAACTTGCAACTTTGTACATCTACACAACCAATCTGGGATTTGGCCTTTAAGACCAGAATTTGCAAGCCCAAAGACAGCTAAATTCTGAAACCCACTTATATTCAAGGGGATTTCCTCACCAATAAAGTTCCTTGGAAGGATAAGAGTTGATAGATTTTTGCTCTGCTGAAACACAAATAATGCCCTTGATATATTCACGAAACTATTGTTGAACAATAGGACAGATGAAAGGGCAGTAAGCTTTACAAAACTGTCAGGAATTTGACCTATTAAGCGATTCCTAGCAAGGCTCAAAATTTTCAAGTTATGGCAGTCAGACATGGAACTGGGGAGATGTCCAGAAAAAGAGTTACTGGCAAGATCAAGTGTACGGAGATTTAGCATTGCAGTAAAGTTTAGATTAATCTGACCAGTTAAAGAATTGTTTCTGAGGTCAAGTATTTGAAGCTTCGAGCAGAATGACAGCGTTGGAGGTAATGGCCCGGAAAACAGATTAGAATTCGCAAGAAATTGCTCCAATTGAGTAAGGTTGCGAAAAACATCTGGAATGTGGTCAGAGAACTGGTTGCCACTAACATCAAGAATCTTAAGGCTATAAAGCTTGCTCAATTCCTTGTTTAACTGGCCAGAGAAATTGTTGTTGGAGATTGAGAGTTCCTCCAAAGCCAACAATGAGTACAAAGAGTCTGGTAGAGCACCTGAAAGTCTATTGTAATTCAAATGCAACTGCTGGAGAGACGTGCTGCAGTTGTTTAAGTCTCCGAGATTGCCCATAAGAGGGTTCATTGATAAATCCAGAATCTGAATTTTATTGAAGAAGCTGCAAATTTTGGTGATAACTTGGCCCGTGAATGAATTGTTACTAATGTTAAATACAGCTAGATTTGGAAATTCACCAAGCTCAACCAATTCCTCACTGAACAAATTGCTAGAGATATTCAGTGACTTGATGGATAATAAACCAGAAAGCACTCCTGAGACAGGTCCTGATAGCATGTTATGGCTCAAATCAAGAACCTCCAACTGCTTCAATCTTGACAGCTCCATTGGCAGTTCACCTTGAAGATAGTTGGACGAGAGATCAATTGAGTTTAAGTGATCCAATCGGGCCAATGAGCTTGAAATGTTCCCTTTCAGAGCCTTTTTGGGAAGAATCAGCATAGTCACCCTTCTTCCACCGATTGAACTATTGTTGTAGTTCTCACAGACAACACCATCCCATTGACAGCAGTTGTTGGCGTTGGACCAAGCTTTTATAACGGATCCATCTTTAAGATTTCCGGCAAATTCCTTCAGTGCAAGGAAATCATTCCCATCACAAGATTGGCTATGCGTTTGAAGAGCCAAAAAAGAATATAGAAAGCAAGCAAAGTACATCCACTTGAGGAGAGCCATTGGAAATTGGAAGAATCTCCAGAACCAAAATTACGAAAACTGAAGCTTTGCCTGAGCTGAAATCAAGCCAAAACCCCCATATAACGCTGATTCCTCTTGTCAAAAACAGAAGTCTAAAGAAGAATCTTGCAAATCCACAGACACAATATCCCACCCGAAAGAAACGAAACTTGTTAAATACCAAAAAACCAGTAAATTACAAACTAAAAAAAACAAAATCCCCAGTTTGATCACTTTGCTCAAAAGAAGCACAAAATAACCAAATTTACGGCAAAAAACTCTCGACTAACGGAAACAAGAACCCACCCACAAGTTGAAAGTGAAGAAACAATGTTCACCACAGAAAAGAGAAATCAGTTGAGCTGTTTAGACAACGGAAGCAACTAATCCCCACCAGGAACCAAAACCCTTGACTTTAATCGACAAAACCACCCCAAAGACCTAACCATGCTTGGGACAGCGACTGCTACCCCATATAGTGATAGCGAGAAAGTCTTACACGAGCGAAGAAACTTGAAGCACACATCCCCAGGCACCTGCGCAACAACTAAAAGCAACCGTCATCAAATGAAGCAGGGACTATGAGTAACAAAGAGGATTGATACTTAAAACTAGAACCAGATCCCAAGATCACAAATTCATAACAAGATTAGAATATATGGAAAAGAAAGAGTCTAGACACATGAACCCACCAAAGATTTCAATCAAAAAGCATTAAAACATCCCTTGTAAGTGAAGTAAAAGAAAGCTTCCCGTGAACCCAACACCTACAGTGACAACTTTTCAACAAATGGGTTCGCTCTCCATTTTAAAAAAGTGTGTCTATCTATCGCTGCCTGATGTGAAATACCTTCACGATATTGTTTTTTTTTTTTGGTTTCTCACAAAATTCTTTAGGCGGTCTTAGTTATAGAAAGGTACCTTTAAGTCAGTCACATTTAGACTAATTCTCGCTCAAACCGGGTAGATCTCTTGCGGGAGGCGAAACTCTGTCCCAAATTTTAAATAGCTGCATACATAAAGAAGGTTTGAGGCCACGATCTTACTTAAGCCAGAAGAGCTCCAATAGCAACTCACCTGCAGCTTGGGTTTCTTAGATATTGATATTGATTCACATAAACAAAACCTTGGAAGCTAAGGCGAAGGGTGACGAAGATAAAAAGAGGTGGTGGCTGTGTGTTTTTGGGTTGATTCAAGAGATGGACACTCGATTTGTCTCGGACGCTGGAAATACGAGGGTTGAAATAAGTAATTGGAAAGTCCAATTTGCGGTTGGACCAAAGATTTGTACAAATCGATGAGCCTAGAAAAAGCGTTCCAATTGTCAAAGTTTGACAACTTAAAACAAACGATGCCACTTTTTCCTATTAAGCAGATGAAATGCTAGTTTAGTTTGCACTTGGTCAATCCGTTTACATTGGATTCTTATTTTAGCCGTAATTTTACACACCTTACCTAATGTCAGAGAAGACTAATTTGTTTTGGGCTTTGATCGATCTTAAATTGTGGTCAAAATTTTTAAATAATTTATTATTTATTTTAACTTTTTAATATTTTTTCATTCCTTAGACGATCAAAATGTTCACTTATTTTAACCAAGTTGTATGTATATTGAGTAAATATATATTTTAGAATCAAACATGGAGAGGGAGGATAGTAAAAAGACAGAAGCCAAAGCGTCAAAAGAGAGAGAGGAGGCGTGGAATAGAAAATTGATGGCAACTTGTGCCTACAAGCGGACGTCACGCGCTCCTCTGCTCTTCTCTGTCAAATCCCAATGGTTATGTTGACTCTCCAATCCTATTCGTATTCCTCTTTACATGATATGATGTGATGTGATGGAAGAAAATTTTAGGTTTAGGTTTAGATCCAACTTGTGAATTTGTTCAACTTTTCACCAACCCCACGTCTTGGAGATCCAAATGCAACTCATAGTTTGATTTATAACAAATTATATATAAAAAAAAAAACTTGAATAGTTACAATAAAGGTTGTGCCGGGCTCATCATGATGTTTGTCTGGTTACGGCTTCTGCAACAAAATAATGACTCGTGATGAAAACTTCTCCGAGTGCGATTGAAACGATGGAACTTTCGTCCCTCATATACTCAAACAAATTACTGACAAAACTTAAAATTGACATAACTCCAACTATCAATCATCAAAACCGACTAAATTTCACTAAACAATATTCCACCTTCAAATATTAATTTTAGAAATATAACATTTCTATTTTTACCTTAAATTAAAAAACAAGAGTTAATAGAATTCTGCATGGTGAGAAGCTATAGCTCCTCTTTACACTAGCTGTATGAATGCATGATTGTTATTGCCTTCTCCGTGTGATTCTCCTCTGCTTTGTTTTCCTATCTTGACATCAATATATTTCTTCTCATTATATTCTCGTACATAAACTATTTCTCTTCCACCTTATTTCTTTTCCAACTCTGGCATACTTTCCTGTTACTCTTTTGTCCTTTTGTGTTTAAGTTCCAAGTTTTACTCACCTTCGGCACTCTTTAAACTCATCATATTCTTGTACATAAATCACTACAAGAAAAATGGAGTTTAATGACGGAAATTACCGATAAAATTTATATACATTCTGTCGGTAAACTTATTTAACGATGAAATTTACTGACGAAAAAAAGTGTCGAAAATACAGCTGTCGATAAATTTACCGATGAAAATTTTGTATACCATTGGTAAATTTACCAACAGATATTTCGTTCGATCGATAAATTTCTATCAAAAAATTACCAACGAATTTAATTATTCCGTCGGTAATTACCTACGAAATTTTTTTTCATCGATAAATCCAATATATTTTACCAACAAACATTTGTTTTCGTACGTAAATTTGCTAAAAATTATTTTTAAAAATTTACCTGCAAAGTGTTCATTTTCTCTAGTTACCTTCTATTTCTTGGCCAAGACATTCATCAACACAAGGGAAGTTTGGCTAGTGTCTATGGATCCATCTAAGGTTTGCCTCGGTAATAAATTATGCCTCGTGGTTAGCACCCCGAACTTGGTCAGAGAAGTTGTTCAAGCCCAAGACAAAATCTTTGCGAACCACAATCCACCTCGCACTGCTAGAATTAGAAATTTATCCCAACATCACAACTAAAATCACATCTTATCCCTTCAATCACTACCATTTATACTTTAAAGTTATTTTTCAATCACAAAATACACAAATAAACGAAAGTAATTAAATACCCAAATTAACTTTCATCTAATATACGAAAAACATAAGACAGTAGTTGCAAAAATACCTCCACCCAAAGGACACGATGACAATGGTCGGAGAAGACAACACCGACGAGCAGAAAAGGAGTCCATAACAGAGAAACCGGAGACAAAAAAATCAAAGAGCAGATGAAGGAAGAAGGAAGAAGAAAACACAGGTTGGGGGGGATGTCGGGTGAGCTGATATTTAAAAAGAATTTACCGACGAAAATTTCAGTAGGTAAATTAAAAAAAATTTATTTCACTAATAATTCCCGCCTTTTTACTGACAGATCTCTTATACCGTCGCTAATTCTTGCTTCTCTCCATATTTAGTTACGGATATTAGTACCGTCGCTAAACGAAAATTTGTCCTTCAATTTTACCAACGGAGATGGATTTTTTGTCGGTAATTTGTAACAGTATATTTTTCGTCGGTAATTTTCCGTTGCTAATTCTTCCTTCCCTCCATATTAGCTACGAATGTTAGTACAGTTGCTAAATGAAAATTTTTCCGTCAATTTTACCAACAGAAATAGATTTTTCATCGGTAATTTGCAATGGTATATTTTCTGTCGGTAATTTTTCGTTGCTTATTCTTGCTTCCCTCCATATTTAGCCACGGATGTTAGTACCGACGCAAAACAAAAATTTTTCCGTCAATTTTACCAACATAAATGGATTTTTCATCGGTACTTTGCAACGGTATATTTTTCGTCGGTAATTTTTCGTTGTTAATTCTTGCTTCCCTCCATATTTAGCTACGAATGTTAGTACCATCACTAAATGAAAATTTTCTCATCAATTTTACTAACGGAAATGGATTTTCTGTCGGTAATTTGCAAAGGTATATTTTTCGTTGGTAATTTTCTGTCGCTAATGCTTATCCTTCGCCCTTTCCCTTCCTTTTTTGTTGTTTTTTTACTTGTGTCACTTGTTCTCTTTTTATGATAATGTTCAATTTTAAACCTCTCTTACAAAATTCCCTTACTTCCCTCGCGCTATCTTCATCTCCCTTTAACCCACTTACATCATCCTGTAAGGCCCCAAATTATACCCTAGTAGAAATGTTATGTGTCAATAAAAGTATTTGTGATAGGTGTTAAAATTGTGATATGATTGTGAACTGTATATGTCTTGAATTTTGGTTTGATCTCGAATTTTGGTTTGATGGACCATAATTAGTAACTTGGAATTAGTTGGTATCATTAGAAAATTGATGTATTAAAATGTACATTTTGACTAAGAAAATGTCAAGTAATAAGACAAGTTGGTACATGAAAATTTGGATGACTAAGCTTTTAAATTGATTGACACTTGACATAGATGATTAAGTGATAAGTGACAAATGACCTAATAGAATTGTGACATTTGGTAGCCACACATGAAAGCATTTAGATGACTTCATTGAAGGACAAGTAGCTTACCTTCATGTGTAACATGTGGCCATTATAAACCAGGACACCTTGCAAAGCAAGTGCTGATTCACTTGAGCTCATCTGAAGTTTTTGTTGCCTTCTCTCTATCCTTTACTCCTCTCCAACGAAGCTCTCTCTTACACTCACAAACTCCTAGATTTTGTTTCAATTTGGATCATCATCACTTGACATCTTTGCAAGATGCTGCATCAAGGAAGTTAGATTATGCTATCTTTTGTGCTATTGTCTTCTTTGTGTTAAGATTTTCACCTTGATCTTGGAAGTGTCTTGGTTGTATGAAGGCTAGTTTAGCTTGTTCTTTAAAGAAGGAACTTGAAGTTAAACATGTAAGGGAATTCTAAAATTGATAGCATATATTAATATAAGTTCTATGATGATTGAATTAGCATAGAATATGTGTTATGATGATGATAAATCAGTGCCAGAAAAGTGATCCTTGTATGACAAATTCTATTTTGGTTTTGATGCATGAAAGATCATGATTTGTGAGCTGCCTAATAAATGATTTTGAATTGGATTTGGACATGATTTTGATGAGGAATTGAAGTATGAATTAGGTAGAATTGAAGTGAAATTGATGGACTATGATGAAGGTGTATTGAATGAAGCATGCAGGAGTTAAAATTGGAAACAAGTTGAAGACAATAGGAAGTGAACCTTTGGTTCACTCATCCCACGATCGTGGGATTTATATGGCTCCTTCCCACGGTCATGGGAAATGTCCTAAGATGAGAAAAGGTGGGTTTTGTGCAATTGTTATACTATATAAGGTTAAAATACTTTATAATGGTTTAACTGGACTTAATTAAGGTTGAAAGAGAACATGCTGGATTAATTGATTAAAGGTTGAATAGGTTTCAGATTATTAATTGAGGTAATAGCTTAAGGAAGGTGTTATTTGATAACAAAGTATCTAATTTTGGAACTTATGAGTTGTTAAAGGAATGAAGTATACTTACGAATGCAAATGTAATTCAAAGAACATATTACTCATTGGATATGATTGTTTGAGAACTGGGAACTTGTGTGATTATATGTAATGTGTAATGACTTAATGGGAACTTGTGTGATTATATGTAATGTGTAATGACTTAATGCTTCATTGATGTATTGATGCAAATGCTTAAATTCATAAGGCATAATGAGTTTGTTCAAGTGTGAATGAATATATTCAGTTTGAGCATAAGAAGATAAATTCATACTTATGCATTATTTCATTTTCAAGAGATTCTAGAATGTGATATGTTTTGTTTTGAAACTCCCAAGTCCTAGTTATGGATAAATAGGTATGCCTAGAAGGGTCTGCAGCTGCTTCTGTGACACTAAGGTATCTTTTGTACTTCGACACTTTGGTGTCTTTTGTTCTTAGACACAATAATGTCTCCTATAACTGAGACATAAGTCTCTTCTGTTTAGTGATACCAATCATAGGTATCTTCTGTTCTGATCTTGTTATCCACTTCTGTAAAAAGGACTAACAGGCTATTCTGTTTCGTGTTCTGATATATGTTCAGTCCTGAAGCAAGTTATTTCTGTTCAGATACAAGAATGTTTTATTCTGATATAATTGTGTTATGTTCTGATACACTTTCTGTTCTAAGACTTTTATGTCTGTTATGAAGTAATGATGTTCTATTATGTTATTTATATGTTTTGTTTTGATGCAAAAATATTTTATTCTGATGAATTATATTATGTTTTGATGCAAATAATGTTTGGATTATGCTTTATTTTGAAAAATTAAAGATTGTTTATGATATGATCCGATTCAGTGAAAGTGAATGCTAGACGACGGTTAGAAGCAATCTCCATTTTATATCTTGTTTGGTTATTCCCTACTAAGCTATATGCTTAGCACAGTGATTTTGCCTCTGTGTAGGTTCTGATAAGAAGATTTGAGTCTAGGACAAAGACAGCCACAGTGGCCAAGAAGGATGTGTTTTGTTTTGGAAAATGTTCAGTTTGTTTTTGAGTTGTACTTAATATGATAAGATATTTTGTATTTTGTGTATATGGTTTGTAATAACCTTAATATAGGATAACTTTAGAATTTATGACATGTATTTTGATAATTACAAGATGTATGATATGTTCTGTTTTTAACTCAACAAATTATGAATGTGAATTATGTTGCTTTATTTTCAAAGAACTTCTGAAGTATCTTGGTATGTGTTAGGTACGTTTTATGTGGCATTTATATATTCTCTTAGGGGCTATGTGGGTGTTACACATCCTCTCCTTCCATCTAAGTTACTCTTAAACCTCACTCTATCTCCTCTTCCCATTCGAACCTACAAGATTCTAACTAGCAAATAGTTTTTACTTTAAACCAAACTAAGAGAACTTGGTCCTATATTTTAGGTGATATTACTCCAGCTCTTAAGATCTTCTGTTGTCCCCCTTCTCCCTTTGAAAGGAAGACTATAACTACATCTCTTGTCTTAGTTTAGAAGGATGGTGTAACAAAATCGAATGCTAGCTTATTTGAATTTTTTCGTAAGAAAAGGCTAGCTTTCCTAGTCTTAAGTGGGTAGGTTAAAAATTAGTGGAACAAGCTTGCCTTGATAGAATTCCTTATGAATGAAGTCAATCTCTTATTGTCTAAGTTTGACTCCCCCACTTAAGCATGAAAAATTTCTAGAAATGGGTCCACGGAACATTAATTCCAAACCAAACTTCATTAAAAAATAGAGACTAGGGATCCAACTTCATGATTTTATGCTCAAACAACTCCCCATCTAGATCATCATTTATAAGGTATCATTAAAATATTGGAAAACATAAAACCTTCGTTACATAGCTAGCTTTATAAGGAAGCTCTTATGTCTTGGATGAGGGAACTGCTGGGATGAAAATAATCAATTACATAAGAAAGTGTGTATTGATAGACATTAAGAAAAATATTCTAGATGAGATCCCTCCTATGAGATTGGATGAGCAGAATAAATCTTTAATAATGTGTTAATTATAACCTACTCTTAGAGGCCTGAATCTACAAAGTAAATTGGCATATGGAAGTTAAGAAGTAGGAAGTTGTACACAAGGAGCTTTGAAGAGTTGATGCAAATGAATATTAAGAATTAGATGACTGTACTGAGAAACTTATGAAGGAGGTAGTAGATAGAACAAGTGGTGGTACCTTCAATTCTTATATTGAGAGGCCTAGTCAAAATATTGGTTATTTGCAAATGGTAGGTTCTACTAAGTTGTTAGGTAGAAATACCGTGATTGAACCAGAATAGAATAATGAGCTAAGTAATGGAGATTTTATAACTCCTAAGGTAAGCATAAATATAGCTGAGGTAAGTGACCCCTCTATTGAAGAGAAGGAGGCCCTTTCCCCTATAATTGAATATGAGTCCTGGGAGATCGTGGTGGATAACATATAGTTTAAAATGGATACAAGGAGGAAATTTAATAGAAGGAAGAAAATTCTCTCTTCTCCTAACTATATCAATTGTTTAAAGGATTGTTGTTGAGCAAGTTTTAATCTTATAACACCCTCAATATTTCCACAAGCGTACAGGTCGTAGCATAGTATTAAGGTGTCGATTCCTCGAGGAATTAGTGAACTAATCAAATACTAATTTGTCTAAGGCCTAAAAATGTAATTAAATTAAAAATAAAAACTAAACAAAAAAGTAAACATGTAACGCCCCACAGTAGGGGTTAGATGATGACGGCTATTAATATTTTGGCATGCATTCATGGCACTTTCCGGGTACATTGGTTTAAAGAAACTTCGGATTGATTCGGACAA
>JANKOE010000005.1:45099141-45111124 GCA_026284465.1 Erythroxylum citrifolium
ATCTTTCCAACTAACCAACACCAACGACATCTTCTTCACCATTCCAAGAGAGCAAGGTTATGCTAAGCCTTATTGGTGAGTTATTGGTGAGTTAATAAGAGAGAGAGCAAAGTGGAAGGAGGGAGACTTGAAAAAAAAATTCAATGGAGAAGAGGGTAGGATGAAGCTTCGGATGGATCAAGACTTAACCTATACAACTTGATTTTTTTTATGCCTTAGCCATGAAGTCACCGAAATTTGCATAAGATAGGCATAACCAATGCATTAAATGAAGTGGAGAGGTGGCAATAATCTATTAGGCCAAGATAGAAAAGAAAAGTCAAACTTCTAAATGGATTTTAAAACAATTAATCCAAATAAACAAATTACAATTTAAACATTTTCAATGGTCCCACATACAATTCCAAAATATTAAACCCAATAGCCCAAGCCCATGAAATCAGCAAATTTCGGTTCTGAAAACCGACCGGTTCGCCACTTGGCAATTTTTTTCCGGTCCGGGAATTTTCTTCTGAAAATTTCAGAAAAATTCCTAAAAATCCCGTAAAATGTAAAACACGTTATGGATCACTCAAAATAAGTTTTCAAACACAAATGTCATAATATTCACAACCAAATTGCATTAGGCATGATTACCGGGAAACATCATGAATGCATGTACAGTTATTTCATGTGCACAAATTCATTGTTTGCAAAACCAGTAGGCATGAATAATTCTAATTAATCCCAATCACTCTTACCCCTAGCCAATTTACTATTTTACCCTTCCGATCGGGGGTGGGATGTTACATGGTTCCTCATTGAGTTCGCAAAATCTCATCAACATTTTGCATCTATTTTTTAGGCTTTGAAGAGTACCCCGTTCAACACGGGAGTATGTCTACTGTAGGCAAGTGAAGGATAGAGGTCGGGATCAGTTCGCGTCTACATTAGTGTCTCATAATTGTATTCCGCAATCGTTTTAAACTGATTTGTATTTGTGTTTTATGGTTCTTGTAAAGTATTGCTAAATGAGAGTAATAACTATAACTGCAAAGATTTACTACTGTTTACTGCTTATTCTGCGTGAATGTGTAATAACTAAAATTGCTTCTTTTTAACGTGGAATGTTTTCAAAAAAAAATTGTATACCGAGTTTTACTGACTGATGTAGTAAGCCACCGTCGCGGGGCACGAACTCGGATATCACCAATGATATCGGGTTCGGGTCACGTGTGAGTGGGGTGTTACAACTTGGCATAGTTTTTGGTTTCCATTGGAATGATATACTCCTTGAAATTAAGATGGGGTGACCTTCCTCAACCAACTTGAACACCACTTTAAATTAGGCAGGGATTTACTCAAGCTTGTTTCTATACAAATTCTTGTATAACCCCTAAGCGTTTTAAAGATACCGAGACTTGATCCATACAAAGTGGAGAAACAATGTCACTAGTTAAGTGGCTAAGGCCCTTTATGCACTAAGGGGTATGTCATGGAAAGGGACCTAGAGAAGAGCTACTTTTAGGGTTTTTTTTTTTTTACATGATACCTTGTTTCCATCTTTTGAAGAAAATGGATTTCCCTCCAACATGTGAGAGTAAGATCCAACACCTTGTTGGGTCTTAGAGGCTATTGAATTTCAACAAAAATGGCTCGTAGTCATTAATTCGAGTTTTCTCTAACATATATTTGAACAAATGATAAAAACACCCAACCAGTTTGGCCGGTTTTATCATAAAAATCTTGAACTTTTCAACTTTTTGGTTTGATTTACTTTAATAACTTTTGTTGGTAAATATTGATCTATTTATTAATTAAAATAAATAAGTAAATTTTTATTTAACAATATTTGATCGATTAAAATTCAAATTCTTTGATGGATAAGAACGATCTCTTTTAATCATATTTTAAATTCTTTAATTTTAATCAATCTTTAATCGATTTTATGATAGTCTAATATCAGTTGAACCTTTTAAACCTTAAACTTTTTGTCTTACTAATTTAATTCCGTTCTAATTTTTAAAATATTGATCTAAACCATTTAATGGAAGCCTAACGATTGACTACTAGAAAGGGCTGGCATTTATCCAAGAAGTAACACACTAGTGGGTTTTGCCATTTTGTAATTTCGGCTAACAAAGTTTCTAAAGGTGGTGAAACAATGACAGCTCCATCTTGAAGAAGAATGGGGCGATGGAAAGGAATTTTAGGATAGCTTGGATCTTCTTTGACAACCTTAGACCAGGTGAGGTGGGAATTAATAGTGGAGAGGATAGTAAAATATCCTAAAAATGTAATGAAGGTGGAGAACCAACGAGATGGTGAGAAGGAGGCAATGTGGTGGCAGGCAGACAATTTATTAGAGAGGCAAGGAATTATTGATAATGTGTAACTCACTAAAAAAAGAGATGAGGAAGAGATAAAGACAAGGAAAAACAAGTGAACATGATGAAAAAAGAAAAGAATAAGAAGAGAATACAAATAAGATAAAGGTGAGAAAAGTGTCGCCTTTATATGTTATTAAAAATAGTAACTAATGAGAGAGAAAAAAAAAGGTTTTTAATTGTTGTAATTCATAAGCCGATTTTTGCCTATTTAGCCATGCTTCTTAACAAAGTAAATTAGTATTAATGGAAGAGATGAAATGGCTGCGGAAGAAAACATAATATAACCGAAGAAATGTTAAAAGAGTATTTTGAACCTCAATATTTATAACAGAATATATAGACTCTAATGTTTTGAAGTGTTCAAATTGAATCTTAGTATTTTCAAAATATTCAAAACAAACTATAAGTGGATGAAAAATTTAATAGTATTAATTTTTCATCAATTAAATATCACGTCAATGTTGATATGTCATTATGTTTTATTTTCTGAAATAAAAGTGGACCCCACTGCCACATGGCAAGTGGAATCTACACTATGAAATATACAATTATAGACCCACTATATTAAAAAAATATTCTGACATAACATTTAACTGACGGAAAGTTAACCTCATCAAAATTTTCAATCATTTAGGGTTTGTTCTGAGCGTTTTGAAATTTTATAATTTAATTTGAACACTTCAAAATGTTAAGATTTAGGTTATATTTTTCTTTAAGGATATATTTGATTGGGGTTTATTAATGGAATGGAATAAAATGTAATATTATTTTATCGTTTAGAAGGAAGGTTTATAATGGAATAGAATAGAATGAGATGAGATGAAAGAGGAGGGTTTCATATTACATCACATTTCATCCTAAACAGTAAAAATGAAAAACTTTTGATTTGGAAGATTTAAGATGGAATATAAAATGATAAACAACTTTATACTATATTACATTATAACTTTTCATTTAAGCAATATTTCACTATATTACATTATGAATCATTCCATTCCTTCCAAACAATAATTTTCTAATATTATATTTATTTACATTCCATTCTATTATAAATTATTTTATTAAAAACTTTACGTTAAATTAAACATAGCCTAAATGTTGAAGTTCAAATTACACTTTTAGCTTTGAAGTTATCGATAACTAATCAAGTAAAGTTTGGATAAACTTGAACTGATGTCCTGCGAGTTAGAGAGAGAGACGTAAACTTCTGAGAGAGAGAGAGATGTCTGGGAGATCATCTGAAAGTGCCCAGGCCCCCACCAGATTCGAGCTTTCTTATGGCTTATGACGAAGGACAAACTTCTGACTAATCAACAACGCGTGGCCCGACATGTCGCTATGTGGGAGCTGTCATTATTGCGGCCATGAGAAATCCACCTTCCATGTCATGAGGGATTGTCTGCAGGCGAGAGCCTTTTAGGGTAAATTTTCCCCGGAGCTGGTTACCCCAAAATTTTTGTCAAGATACTGGACTCTGGGTGCAATCCAACCTTTGGAACCCCTCGCATGTGAGACAGTTCGCCTGAGCTACTATTTTTGGAGTTGCATGTTGGTTCCTCTAGTACTGGCATAATAAAAATGTCTTCGAGTTGGATTTTCTCTGGCTGCAGGTAGGTGATAGAGTGGTCTTGGAGTATGTCGAACGGATCGAAAGGGCACGAGCAGCAGAAAGTTGTGTGCTTCCCACTCAAGGTCTCCCGGTAGGCAGTCTAGTCGGGTGGACCAAACCACCGGCAAACTAAGTCAAGCTCAATACCGATGGTGCAATTAAGCAAGGGGGTACCACTGCAACGGCTGAGGGTATACTCCGAGACTGGTAAGGTAAATGGTGTGGCGGCTTTCTTCACCTTATTGGCCGAGGCTCGCTACTTACTGCCAGATTTGGGGCGTCCATTTGGGACTTAATCTGGCCTGGAATCGGGGTTACAAACGCGTCATCGTCGAAGTGGACTTTCTAAAGGTAATCAACATCTTATCCTCTTCTGTTACCGATTACCCTGATGAGCCATCTTTATTGGCAAGTACCAGGAGGTTACTCGGCTAGGATTGGAAAGCATAATTCCAGCACATCCACCGAGAGGAGAATCAGTGTGCTGATAATCTGGCCGGCCTCGCAGCCATCGTTAGCCCGGGGCTACATATCCTTCAGGATCCTCCATTACTGCTACAGGAGCTCCTCTACAAAGATCAGCACGGAGCGCTGTATCGCTGAACTTGTGCTAGCTAGCTTGTTTTGGTCTTATATTTTTCCTTTAAAAAAGAGAGATAGAGAGATAAATGTCATTAGGCCAGAAGGCTGGTTGTGGAAGTAGACATAAAGCCCAAATCTCTGCAGTGCCGTGGTGTCAACTCCAGCCCAAAACCAATGACATCTTTCAGATTGCAAACATTAGGATCTTCCAGGTCCTATCGCCTTCCAAAGAAATTTGTGTAGAGTAGTCAACTAACGCACATTGAACGCATTATTGTGAAAACATAAAGATCTGCCACTATGACATAATTAGAGTACGCAGAAAGAAAGCTAAGCAATACTTTGCTTGGATGACAGGATAAAGGAGCCTAAATCTGGCCGAGTGGTGGGTCCTAAAGCATTATGATGATCCGTGGGTCCCAAAAGGTTTTCTACAGAAACCCAAATGGGCGACAAAAGAAGCTCTCTAGAACTGCTTTGTCCTCATTTTGAGGAGTCTGATCAAAAGTGCTCCAGTAAACAAATACTATCACTTGTTGATCAGTCCCTACGTTTTCCACAACATACATAAAAGTCTTTGCTGATGATCCCATCATAGCACGTCCATAAAACAATCCTCTGTAACTTATTAGCACTTTGCTAGGTGTTTCTTGACCTATGGTCATGAGGAAGAGTATATTTTGGAAGTTGTGTCGTTCGTAAAGACCTAAAGGGAACGAATTAGTCAATCTATATTCGTAAGACGAGATAAGGATCTCTTTCATTTAATTTGATATTTGGCACATATTGTATTGATAATCAAAGTTGGCGAAATGCCTTGAAATTGGATTAAAAAGTGCCTAATTCCCTTCCTTAACAAATGTTAATTACGAAGTTTTGTGCCCACATCATTTAGCACACCAAGTCCTCCATCACTAAAAGAATTACCAGAAATAATTCATATGGCTTAATATTTACGTTGAGTTGGCAAGTGTCGACCTCATGATTTTCTCCGCCAAGCCTACCAAAATCTTCCACTAGTCACATCATGAACCGTAACTGTGTGTGCTTATAACGCAGTCGCTCCCTCTCCCTTTTAAACACACACCTTACTCATTCTTGTGACCGCAAGAATTCCATGGAAAACCATCACCAGAGAACCAACTTCAGAGACATTTTCTCTTTTCCCAGTACTCCAAGTCCAGATCAAGAATCTGATTTCGAGTTTGTTTTTTTTACACCGCATTCACCCAGCTTAACCGATCCATTTAGGAACTCTCCAGCAGATCATCTTTTCTTCAATGGTCGTCTCCTCCCTCATTCGTTTCCACTCCAACAATCTCCGTCAACTTTGGTGCTTATTGACGGCAGTTCTCGTACAACTAGCAGAACCAGCAGTGTTAGTAGCAAAGACTCGCTATTGTCATCGAGGAGTAATAGTACTAACAGTAGCAGAAGCAGCGTTAGCAGTGCAAGAACAAGTTCGAGTGAAAACTCAGAAAGGAGGTTTCTGTATCCTACCAACAAAGTTGCAAACAAGACACCGGTGGCTGGTAAAGTTGTTATGGCCCAGTTGTGCAGCTCTTCTCAACGGTGGCAGCATTTAGTTCCCGTGCCGGCTCTAAGAAGTGAGGATTCCTGGCGAAAACACGTTAGGATTCGGCCAAAAAAAGGATTGAACAGCAAAAAAAAGAGTGATTACAAGGAAAAAGAGAGATTATCCGGAAAAAAAGAGGGATCCTCCGGGCTCTTCCGGAGAATCTTCAGGTCACTTTTGGTTGCATGTAGAGAATGTCATGCCATGGAACCATCTCCAAAGAAAGACTATAAGTCATGAACGTGGCTTTCTTGATTGTTTTTTTGGTTCTTTCTCCTTGATAGATAATGGAGTTTGATCATGATTTTGCTGGGAACATAAATTGGGATGTAGTAAATTTATTGCTTTCATGTAGACTAGCATCTACTCAAACTTTAGCTTTCTTATGAAATTGCGACCAAGAACTCGGCCAAAGAGGGCACCGGTGGTCCTAATAATTTTCATATGATTCCTTCTAAAATATTAATTAATGGTCAGTGCCCAATACAAAGGGTTATTATAATTTTATAAAGACTTACCAACCGTAGCAGAAGATACATTAATGATTTTTTGTCCCTTTTCTTGTCTGCCTGAAAGTAATATATGAATTTATGAATTGAATAATGTCGCTGACATTTACTAAATTTGACAATGCGACTCTTAATTGATAAAAAGTTGCTTGAATCGTGAAGTCTGAAGTAATGGATTTCATGTCAGCCGACATATTATAATATATTAAAACAATGTCCCTAATATGGACAATTTATTAGCATAGACTGCAAATAACAACAATCCTCCTCAAGTAAAGCTATTGCTAATCACTATTTATCAAATTATTTTATTTATTGAATCAACTAGCTGACTATTTAGTAGTTATTAGTGAATATTATTATTGAATAAAATTTTTTATTTTTTATTATAATCATAATTACCAAATAATGACTCCCACAATTTTTCTTTATTTTCTTCCAATGCACTCTCCAACTTCTCTCATTACCTTTAATCTCATTCAAATCCCTTATGTAACAATTTCTTTCTCCTTCGATCTAGTTTTTGACCTATTGATTTCCTAGCTTTCTTGCTTCTTTTCCCACTTCACTTTTTTCATAACTCTGCAACTTTTCTTTCTTGACATCAGATGTTAAACATCGTAGGCCTAAAAGGAGAAGCCTTTCCTCCCTTAAGAGTTGCAATTATGGTTGAAGGGCCTCAAACCCTACTAAGCCCTTTATCTAAGGTGAAAACCAAACCCTCAAACAATATAGAGTGCACGCAAAGTCTCAACTTACAAATCACAGAACTTGGAAGCAGGTTCTTGTTGACAACTCATATTTAGCCAAACTTCAATATTACCCTCTAATGGAGTCTACGAAGACAAGAAAAAATTGGCACCAAACTCCAGTTTCCTCAAAGTGGGAGCAATCAAGTGGGAAAGCATCTTAGTAGGCTTCTTTTGGAACTCCAAACCACCTTATCAAGCCATCAACTCTTAAGTAAACACCACTTGAAAGACCACAAGATTAGATGAAGTACTCCTCAATGAGGATAATTTATTCCTCTTCAGTTTTACTTCAATCGATTTTGCTCACAAGGTTTTGGAGAATGGGCCATGACATTACAATTCCAAGCCAATTCTATTGCAATCTTGAAACCTAGAATAAAACTAAATGACTTGAGATAGAAGAAAATACCTATTTGGATGAACTTGCAAAACTTGCCTTTGGAGTACTAGACAACGAAGGGATTGAGCCACCTTGCTAGTTATGTGAGAAGTCCTCTATACATTGATGAAACTACTACCCTAATGAAAAGGATCAGCTATGCAAAAGTTTGTGTGCTAATAGACTTCAATTCCTAGCTTCCTAACATCATCCCTATTATGAGATTAGATGATGCTATCAATATGTTTGAAGATAAAGTGTTGGTAACTTATATTTAGAGACTAAAGAAAATGGCTCAAAACTAGGTGTGGAGGGCCATTAAAAAAACATTCAAGACCGATAGCTTTAATGATCTAGTTTAAAAAGATGATGGGAAGAATTGATCAACGTTGGGTAAAGCACATAAGGAAAATTTGTACTGCAACACCATAATATAGGAAGGAAGTCTAAAAACAGAAAAGGGCAAGGACAAATTTGAAGGAATTTTAGAAAAGGAAAAACTCCCTTAATACCTATAACACAAAACAAAGATTGTTAGGAGACAACTAATCAACAAAATGAATCTTAAGTTCATAAATATGGGTTAAGTACTCAATCAACTGAGACTATCACTTTTACTAGAGATATCACACAAGAAGTGGAAATACTCCTACTAGCAAAGAACCATAAGGGATTCATATTAAGGAAAGTATTCATAAAGTAGCTAGAAGTGGGGTCCGATAGGAAGAAGAACTTTAATTCCAAATGCACATACTATCTTGGAATATAGGACGGTCTAATAACCTAACTAAACAAAACATTGTTTTTAATTTCATGAATAAACACAAAACTTTTCTTGTAGGAGTGCTTGAGATAAAGATCCCAATAATTGCAACAATTGAGGTACATAAGGAGTGGTTGGCCGATCATATCCAACTATGGATATCTTTATAATGACATAATTATGCTTAATTATGACCAAGAGGAAATATTATTCACCCAACACATATAGAAGATAAATTAATTCGCTTAAAGGTACAAATGAAAAGTAGAATGTGCAATTTTATGTTACTTTTGTGTATGGCTTTAATATAAGCTTTTACAGATCTTCACTATAGAGCAAGTTAAGGGAGGCAAGAAACACCATAAATTTACCATGGCTAATCACATGTAACTTCAGCTATATAATAAGTAGAATGGAAGCATAGGGAAATGTAAACCTAAGGAATCATACTGAATAATTAATATAGTGAATTAGAGATTTACAAGTCTTGGATCTTAAATTGCAAGGTGCCTTTTACACTTGGAACAAAAAGAAGGAAGGAAGATACATCATAGTTTGTTTGTTATGTTTTCATAGTTTTTTGCTATGTTTTTTTCCTTTGTACCTATATAGTATTAGCTACGTTTTTTATAATGCAACAATATGTTATTTGCTACATTTTTCATAATGTAGCGATATGTTATTTGCTACGTTTTTTATAACGTATCAATATATTATTTGCTACATTTTAATAATGTAGCAGCATGTTATTTATTATGTTTTTAATACATGATATTGAACAATAATTTTGTATGTAATGCATCAATATGTTTTTCATTGTGAATTATCTAATTATCATTATAGAATTAAATTGTATAGAAATATTATTAATTCAAAATGTCGAGCAATTTATGTATAAAGTATAATTATATAAATATAGTCAAATTGTACTAACAAAAGTAATATAAAAATAAGGGATGATCCTTTGTTCCTATAAAACATATTAATGACAACTTAAGCAAATTTTATAGACAAAACAATAAATAAAGAGATTCCTTCAGAAATCGGAATATGTCTGACATACTGACAAAATTGCTCAGATTATAAAAAACATTTGAGCATAACGTTAATGACTACCTAGTGTTGGCCAAGTACATGGACCTATAATCATTTTAAAAGGTTGGTTAAAATCAATAAAAATATTATTAGAGTATTGATACACTAAGCATTTTGTTCTGATTAAAGCAAACACCATATAACTTTACAATTCACAACATAATTACTCATTAGTTGCATCTTCATCCATTCTATAATTCAAGTAAAAAGTATTAAAATTAAATTATATTACATACAGGAAGTGATATAATAAGTATATGAGATGTAATTAATACCCTTCAGTTTCCTTTTCATTTCCATTACAATCTGGGCTAAGTAAACTTTTGAATAGCATATCATGTTTTGCTAATTTAGTTCAAAATTCTTCTCCACTGATTGCTTCAGCCTATAATGTAGCCTTAAGCTTGTTGCTTTCCTCTTAAAGATGTTCAATGATTGTTTTATATGTTGAATTGTAGCTTAGGACCATAGCTAAAGCCTTTCACATAGCCAAAACAATTACCAAGTACTCTATCACAAATATCTTCCATACTAAGCTCATTCCCCTCAAGCTTAGACTTCCTTATTAACTCTTGCATGTTATTCTAAAATATAGAAAAGAAAGCCAATATTCAATCCACATATTATTACTTATTACTACATTAATAAATAAACAAAAATTATTGAACAAACTTACATAGTTATTTTCTACTTCTTCTGACACCCATCCTTTACCTTCCTTACAGTGAGTGACTTTACATAGTGTGATCTTATTACACTCTTGTCTATGTAGTTCCTTTTCATCCTGTTTTATGAAACAAAAAAACAAGGCGTAATAAATAATATAGTGTTTATTAATTTAAGAATAGCTTGCAAACATAAATCTTACATATTCATTTTGGACAACTACTATTGACTTTTAACCCTTGATTATAAAGTCTTTTCATTTTTTTATCTACTAACCCTTGCCTTCTCAAAATTTTCTTAAATAAAAAAAACATAACTTAATCTTTAAATCAACTAACAAGATTAATGCAAGCAAATGTGAAGGTTAATGATGCTTGGCAAGTCACCTTTCGTGGATGCACATCTCGTCTAAATCATCTTCCATAGCTTAGGATAACATATGCTAGAGCTTAAATTCATCTGACGTCTTTTCCAATGAGTCTTACTATCGACTCATTTTTAATAGATCAACGGTAGCTCCATGGTTCTTAGTTATATAGCACAATACCATCTGTCCTAAAGCAGCCTTCATTACTTGGCTTGCTTTTAAAAATCAACTCCTAATACACATAACTGGAACAAAAAAGTTGTTGACTTATGTATTATCTGTAACTTTGCTCCAAAGGATCAAAATCATCTATTTTTCCAATGTTGTTATTTAAAAGCCGTATGGAATTATGTTTTGCATCTATTGTTGTCGCCTTGTGACCGAAATGATTGAGATTTTGTCTTGGCATGGATCGTTAGCAAATCGACAAAAGGAGCTCTAAATGTTACTCTTTTCTCTACTGCATTCTCACTGGCTATATATAGTAGCCCATTCTTATACTTACGAATTTAACTGTTAGATTGAGTCATCATATGAGAATTCATGAGGTGCATTTCATTTGTATACATCACAATTGCATATACACGTGAATCATGATCTAGGGACATTGTAAAAATAGTACATGCACTTAGTGATATATCCCAAGGTATGAAAGATCTTAAATAATTATGATGTGCTTGTGTGTTGATTATGTATTGAATTTTGTTTGATGAATTAAAATTAGTGAATTGGGAATTTATTGTTCTAATTGAGTGATTGATAAAGTGATATGTGTATTTAGTATAAGAAAAGTGTTAAAAGGGCAAGATAAAATGATACATAGGAATTTAGGTTGAATAAGCCTATGAGATGGTGACACGTGGCATCAATAATAGAGTGACAATTGACTTAAATAAAAGAGTGACAAATGGAGGTATAGTTGAGTGACATATGGTCTAGAGATTAAATGAAAAATGGACTAATAAGGGAGTGACAATTGGGAGTGTAAGAGAAAAACACATAGCATGGTTCTTAGCTTGACACTTGGTATGACACATGTCTATCTTCTTCACCACACACCTTACCCACGTTTCTCACTCTTGTAAGATCACCATATTTCATGTTTTAGTATATTGTTTCTTCTTCTTTCCTGCCACCTACGACACTTTTACACAATCCCTAAAACCCTTAAAGTTTTGCTAAATTTTTGTAACCCTCATCTTATACATTGAAACCCTTTAATCCCATCTTATTCTTAATGTATGTTTGATGCTTGGGAGACTTGCTTAGCTTGTTGATTGAGGAAATCTTGAGACAAACAAGTAAGTATTTGATTA
>JANKOE010000005.1:45144417-45158146 GCA_026284465.1 Erythroxylum citrifolium
TGCGAACGAAGAGCCTCTTTAAATCTCTTGGTCCTAGCTTTGGTCGTGGCCCATTCTGGTATGACTAGCTCTCGGCCTGGACTTGCTTGATTGTTCATGGTCCCGCTTTCATCAGGTTCGATCCTTAGCTTTGGTTATGGAGCAGCCTTAAATCTTTGGGTCAGCTGTTCTACCCTGTGAGGTGCCTACAAATCAGCGAAGGAATTAGTCACTAGATCCGCCGATAAACACCCTAGTCTAAGATAAAAAAAAAAGAGGCCAATACATAGCTGCGGTCTGCCTAGATGGACGGATATGGCCATTATTTTTGTTTTCTTTTATAAATGTGAATGAATAATGGCAACCCATACTCAAGATTGCTAAAACCTAAAAGCTCTAGTTTTATTAAGCTCCACCACCTTCGAGTTTTCTTTTTTTGTCTCCTTTATTTAATGCCTCGTTAGCCACTAGTGTCAGGTCTTCGGATCTGAAAGATCTCTCGAATCGTTATCCTGGTCTTGCTTTACAACTGGCTTAAGGTCACGGTTCTGACAAGGTTTTTTTGTTGTAGATCAAGGGCTTCTATATACTCTTCTCTCCTGCTCTGAGAGTGGGAGTCAAGGTTTATGTGGGTTTTTGGTGTTTGACAATCTTTGGTTTTTGATTCTGAGCTGTATTGAGATTGGTGAGATTGTAACTGGAGTTTGTTGTTTGAGGTTGCTATAGATATTGATTGGTTGGCTTCATTTAGCTTTTAGTTTTGATTGGAAAGCCCAAGTTTTTGAAATGGAATTTGAAGGTTATGATAGATGATCCGAAGTTTTTGATTGAGATAGCAAAGGAGAAAAAGATTCATATCGGTTTCTAGTTGAATGGGTTCATCTGGGTTTTTCTTGATATGTTTTCTTCATTCTTTAATAGCTTTAACATGTGGAGCTCTAATGGTTTTCTACACAAATGAGGTTACAGTGTTTGGCCATGGCATTGAAATAGCAACCAAGCTTAAAGGATCAACAGCCCATGACCAACTCTTGATCCAAACCTCTGATTCCTTTTCTGGGTTGCTTTTGTTTGCCATTGGCTTCCTGTTGTTCATGGTGGCATTTGTCAAAGAAAGGGAGTTCCAAAGTTTCTTTGCCAAGGGCTGCGTTCTGCTTCATGTTTCGGTGGCAGTCTGGAGAGTGTATTTCGAGAGAAAAGTCGAAGATCTCACTCATGACTTGCCTAGACAGGTAGTTGGTGATATTGCGTTGGCTCTTTCTTGGGTCTTTTTTCTCGCTTATTCCTGGAGAGAAAAGTACGATTAAGTTGTGCTGCCCTGCCCCCCCTTAACTTGCTGGACATTGCGGAACTTGAACGACTTTGCATGTATGGGAATTTCTCTAAATTAAGAACTGTTGCCGGGTGGGGTTTTTGGATTGGTATTTCAGACAGGAAACATGGGATCAGATTCTGGCTTAGTGTTGGTTGGCAAAAGCTTTGAATCTGATCTTGAACTTTGTGGCAGAATCAGAAAAGTGGATTCACATCTTTTGCTTGCTTCTCGGTTTTTAAGCATTTGTAAATGAATCATGTTTGGTGATACTGTTACCTGGTGAACGGTAATCAGAATCTTATTGACGTATTTGTAATGTTGTCTTCTTCTTACTTTTGGCTCTTTATTTTACCCCTGGACATCGTGTATAGGAAGGAAGCTTCTCATATTGTAACTTCAATGTTAATTTCAGATAGATGCTGGGAGAATAATTGATTAAACCAAGAAAATATAATTATTCAATATTTTAGAATATCGAAGTCTAGAGTATCCATAAATGGTTAACAACTCAACTTTTAAAATATATACAAATTCGTTTCACGCAATCCAAGTCCAATTGATAAAAATAAGATATCTTTTCCTCTAGATTTTGGTGAAAACTCATATTGGTACAATGCGTGATCAGACGCTAGAGCTTCAGCTCCTGCTGCCCAGGGTATTGGATGATATTCGAAATATCAAAAACAATCTGAAACTATAAATTTAATCTTAACCCTCCTAGCTCTAAGCCCCTCTCCCTCACTTTCACTCCTCAAACACAAGTTTCCTCTTTTATGTCGAGTTTGTCGATGGGTCCTCTCCCTTCCAAGCTTCGCTTCCTAGTCTCCTTGCCCATCGATCCTTTGCTGCTCATAGCCTTTCAAGTCCACCACCAGGTCACTGCTCTTTAATCTTCGCTTCACTCTTCAAATATTGATTATGGCTTTTCATCCCACCTGGGCTTCATTGTTGTTCTATTTAAAGTGGTTTAAACAGGGATTGTGGGTTAAATGCTAGGCTAGTGCGGTTGTGCCTTGTATTTTTTCCTTTTAGGTGAAGATTTGAATAACTAAAGCTGAAAGCTTGAAATTGAAAAGTTTCACCGTTTGCAAATCACTAAACTAAAAAGCCTCTTCCTTTTTTTTCTTCTTCTTGCTTTAACATCAATAATTAATCATTTTTATATGTGCTTTGAATAATACATTAATAATTAATTATTTTATTACTAATTATGTAGAAATTAATATTAAATATTAAGTAATTTAATTTTTTCATAATTATATTCAACCTAAAGTAGTTTGATTTTTTCATGATTACATTAAAATGGTTTCAAAAGGAATAATATAACTAAGATAGAAATTGTTGTATGTTTTTACTACACATATATAACAAATGGCGCTGTTACCTCTTCTGCTGTTGCGACAACTTCCCTCTTTTTCAATATCATTCAACAATCTTAAAATTCTTTTCCACAAAATCGCTGAATCACTTGCTTTCTGTTGCGAAAAGGGTTTCGACGGTAAGTAGTTCTCTTGCTTTTGGTCTCACAAATTGCTCGCCATTGTGTTGTATGCGTTTGTTTAGTCTTAGTGATCGTATATACCAGTGTTCTGTTTTTTTTTTTTTTTTGATTTGATGCACTTCCTATTATTGTTCTCACCCTTTCTGTATCCCTTTTGCATCCGTATGTCCTCTTTTGTAAGATTTGATTATGTTTACTCGTTTCTATTTTTTTCCCGTGGAAGTGATTAAGGGACAGATGGGCTTGTGTTGAGAAAGTTGTAATATTTTCCCATTTGGGAATTGCTCTTCATGTTATTCTTTGATTTTGACATCTGGGTATTTAGGGGTTTCTGTGCCTTGTCTTCCTTCTCCTGTCCTAGACCTGAGGGCAATGTAATCAATCATAATAAACCTGTATATTTGAGCGAGACTTCAAGGCTTGGGATACTTATAATGGGACATTTGGCATGTGTTAATTGCTGAAATTTGAAGTTCAAATTTTTATGGCCTCAAGGTCGTTCTTAGTCATAAACAAATATTAGCACTTGGGCTGTTTACTAGCTTTTAAAGTTTTTCTCAGAAATTTTTTTTTAGAGTTGCAGGGATGTATTTATTTCCTCTTCTAATACTGACCATATCCAATGATGATAGGCTAGCAGAATTGTTCTGCCTAAAAGCATAGGCTGCACAATTTCCTGCAATTTTCTGTAATTTAAAATTTCTCCTAATTTGAATACGGTATTTCTGAAAAAAAAAAAGATTGGTAATACTTTGTAATTGTCTTTCTTTTTCTTTGGCAAATAAATGTTGCAAAGCAAGGTGGTTGATAAGAGTTGCATAATGATGTTCCTCTATACCATAGTGGTTTGGTCCTAAGATTTTGTGTCTTGATGGTAGCTTACTGCCACGATTAAAGGCTTGGTTGAATCATGTTTGTTACTGTTCAGATTTTGGTAGGATTTATTTTCACGGTCTTTGATTTTTATTAAGGTCAGAAAATGATGTATGAACTACTCTGTAAGGACTATCAATCTTGGTGGAAGCAGAATGGAACTTGAGAATATTTTCTATTTATTACATGCTCTTAATCAAGTTTTGTACAACATGTAGGATAATAGTTTCACTTTTCAACATAAGTTGACAAGTACATTGATAAGAAAAGGAGAGCAGAAAATAATTGAGATAAAAAATTGCATGTGTCGAATGCTATGCTTACTTCTTATATTTGTCTGCTCTTTCCTTTGAAGCCTCTATTTTATTAGTTTGGAGGTACAATGACTGGAGGGTCATTGGGCTTGAGGGGAAGCCATGGATCGTTGCAGTCTTCAGCAAAATTATCAGCTGTTGCAAGAAAGCCTTCTACAAAGATGTTAACAAGTTCAAGGGAGAAAGAGCGAAATTTCTTAGTTATTTGGCGGTTTATAGGAAGTAGAAGGGTTGCGATGCTACTCTTGTTTACCCTTTCTCTTCTGGTTATTCTTTTCGGTACCTTTTCAACAAACAAAGGTTTGTTTCAAAAATATATCTCGTTTCGTTTTGACCCGAAACTATTCTA
Source organism: Erythroxylum citrifolium (assembly GCA_026284465.1). NCBI lineage: Eukaryota > Viridiplantae > Streptophyta > Magnoliopsida > Malpighiales > Erythroxylaceae > Erythroxylum > Erythroxylum citrifolium. Next base: position 45,148,749 of record JANKOE010000005.1, read on the forward strand.
AGATGATGTATATTTTTTTTTTCTTGGTCATTTTTGCAGTTTACCTGATATTTTTGTGGTACAAATCTTAGAGCAAGCAGTGTTCATAGTGGCATCGCATCCCTTCCTAAGACCCTCTCACCTTTATTAAGTAGAGTTCTTATTTTCCATTCTCATTCTGAAGTAACTCCCTAATGCAAAGTTTGCAAACACTATCTTTTTTCATTGTCGTCTTTTTGTGGAAAAGCGAATATTACGAAGTTATTCCTTCAAATTTAAGATGGTGAATGGCTGGTTGATAATGAGTATCTACCAACTTAAGGGTAGGCTTAATTAATTATTTTTTTTCTTTTTTGTTTCAAGAGACCCACAACAACAATTTAACCTTCCAACCATAGGGTACCCCTCAAATCAGTTATTTTGTCTATTATCTTAATTTGATCTGTTATTTTTTCTAATTTGCAATTTGTTTTACTTCCAACAAGGTAGATTATAAGAACTTGGGTTTGTTATCTTGTTTACTGATGTGCCAGAAAGTAGTAGTCAAAACATTGAGAGACTTAGTGATACTTCAACTTCAAACAACTTGGAAGGACGTATGTTTAAAAGCAGAGCTCCACCTATCCTTCATCATGAAAAGTCAATTAGTACAATGCATCCATGTGCCAATTTTTCACTTCCTCCTCCCCCTCCAACTGGTAGAAGACGTACTGGACCACGAAGTAAGTTTTGAGTCGGCTATTGCTGAAATGGATAATCATTTTATAGTTCCATTATCTCTATTTATTTTTTGTTTGGATTGCTATTCTAAAATAGCTGCTACTAAGTTGTGTAACCTCTTGATGTGAAAAACAAAGATCCATACCCTTTTCTTGGGCATGTGGCGTAATCATTTTCTGTAAAGGTATATATGCCAGAAAGCTCAAGAAAAAGGGTAGCGTAGTAGTTGAGGTTCTTCCATCCAATACAAGGTCTTGGGTTCAACTCACACCCTTCACCAATACCTGGCTTCCCTTAAGACCCGAAATCCAAAAAACATACACATGATGCTTACTTGTTGATGGTATCATTTTGGCTTGAATACTTCTCCATGATTAGCAGAATAAATTCATCAACACCTTCACATGAATTATTCATAAACCTTTATATCCTAGTGAACAAAATATTATTACCTTTAAACAAAATTCTATCAATATATTATTAATTTTGTTCAGCATTTTGGTTATTTAGGTTGCGAGGTATGTTATCTACCTGTGGACCAGGCAAGAGCAAGCATGCCAGGCTCACCTTCCCATTCACCGATACTTCAAAGTTTGACATATATTGTGGATGAAAATCCAATTAAAGTTGAACCACATGGAGGTTCTGACTTTGGTGGTTATCCTTCCTTAAAGCAAAGGAATGATTCGTTTGATATACGAGAATCAATGACAGTGCACTGTGGGTAGGTATCTTTCTTACTATTAATTATTTTTCACTTATCGACTTTATATATTCCTGAGTATTGTCCAATAGAGATGATGAGTTGTAACAAATGTAGTCATTCATTTCTTAGTACATCTGGTCTTTTTGCTTAAATCTCCTTCTATCAGATTTGTTAAAGGGAGCAAACCTGGTTACAGTACTGGTTTCGATATTGATGAAGTTGACCTGGCAGAGTTGAAGCAATTTCATGAGGTCATCGTTGCATCAGCCATATTTGGTATTGCATTAAGATGTTCAGAGTAGATATTTCATCTTACCTATGTTTGAAATTTCCTCACTTTTGTACTTTTTCCAGGGAACTATGACATAATACAACAGCCAAAGAACATCAGTGATGCTGCAAGGAAAACTATTCCTTTCTACATGTTCATTGATGAAGAGACAGAAACTTATATGAGGAACAATACTGTCCTTGATAGTCAAATGAAGGTTGGATTGTGGAGAATTATTGTTGTCAGAAATATTCCTTATGCTGATGCAAGAAGAAATGGAAAGGTTTGTTTGGTTCATTTGCCTGAATCTTTGGATCTTCTTTAGATATCAACAAGTCAAATTATGGTTGTCACTCTATTTTATGCTTATATCTGTATTTGCATCTTCGTTAGTGGTTGCATACTACTGCGTCATCAAATTTACATCACATGAATATTCTTTGAATTTCATACTGATTCAGATCAAGATCTTGACTCAATCACTAGTTAGGGCTAGCATTTGATAAAATTGAAAGGAAATTATATCTGTGCTTCAACCAATAGTGCCTATAGGCTTTTTATCATTCTTTCTTAAGAGATGTGTTAGAGTACTTCATGCTCACTTCTTTTGGAAGGTTTGAAAATGAAAAAGCGTGTCTCAAGATTGAATTCCATAAAACAGTATGCATAGTCATAAAAGAGAATTTCTTGTTATTAATCTTTTGCAATTATGCAGCTGAACCTTTTTCTCAGTGAGGGATTAGAAATGTTAAGGCCCATGCACATTCAGTGATCAGATTTTAGTTATCTAGGAAAAGGAAATCCCTAGAGCCTTCGACATATATAAGGAAGTTTCTCAGTTTGGTTCCTTTTAACATTTTGTTTCTTTGTTTAGTTTGATGATTAAAAAAAAACTAGAGGGCTTTTGAAGGAGAAAATTTCTTCTTCATATTAGATGCTAATAGTATGATTATACTCTTTATTCACATTTACACTTTTTGGTTGAGGAGATTCTTTATCAGATTTTATAGATTTTCCAACTTAGAAACCTTATACCTTTTGTTGATCTTTTTTAAAAAGTATGATATTTTATTTTCTGTTAAATAAAATATAATGTTAATTACTCAGACTCATGTTAGGTTTTTTAGTTAGGAGATATTGTATGATCTTGTAGAACGTAGTTTCTTAAGAGGTGTATATTATCTTGCAGTAGATAAATTCTTATCTTATACTTGAATTCTTACTTCTAACTAAATTGATTACAAAATTATGTGACTAGTTCTTAGCTATAAGTAAATTACTCACTTTGTGAAAGAATAACGAAGAACGGTTATTTTCAAATATTTCATGGTGTTTGAGTGATGTGCTCTTACTTTCTCTCATGACGAAGACAATCATGATTAGCTAGGCTTAGATACTTCTGCAGATTCACCATAGAGCATCCAACTTGTTTCTTTAACATCAACTTCTGGCTTGCAACTAACCATCCACAATCTCAATGGAAAGAACTATCTTGAATGGGCACAATTTATGAAATTGACACTTAATTAAAGAGAAAAATTAAGGACATTAACAAGTGAAGTAACAAAAGTTGCATAAAATGATACATCTTGAAACAATGACATTTTGGAAACTCCGTTGTCATTACTTTGGACCTCATCTCAAATTTTTGGGAGGCTTTACGAGACTGTTATTCTAATTTGGAGACTCATCTCAAATCAGTGATTTGAAAAATATGACTTTGGATATCTAAACAAGATGAACACGATTTTATCACTTATTACAATGAGATAATGAGATGATGACTTTATTGTAGGAATTAGATCAATATTATGATGATCTTTGGGAAAATTCTAATGATTATGCTCGCCATAAGAATAGGCAAGAGAAAAATCAAGTCTACATATTCCTTGTTAGTCTTAATCTAGATCTTGATGAAGTTAGCAAACGGATTTTAGGTTAGAAACCTTTTTTGTTTTTTGTTTTTTGTTTTTTGGTAGAAAGTAACAAGGTTAGAAACCATTGTCATCTATTTGAGAAGTTTTACATGAGGAGTCTAGAAGAAAGATTATGTTGTGCAATTTAGAACCCAAGTAGGAACTTGAGGGCTGAACTCTTGTAACAAGAGGATTTGGGTATATGCATATGAAGCCTTGGTGTGAGCATTGTGAAAAACCATGGCTTACGAAGGAAAATTCTTACATGCTTCACGGTAAACCACCAAAATGGAAAAATAAATCTAGTGGAAACTAATGTGGTTTTGATGGCACAATTTAGGAGTTCTAGGAGCATTGAACGAAATAAAAGATTGTTTTGTTGACTAAGGAACAATTAGAGCATTTATGCAAACGTCATTAATCTTGCCATAGAATCCAACTTGTTCTTTGGCTGAAAAAGGTTGTTGCCTTTGTACCGCTTTTCATTGTTGCCCCCAATTTAGTCAATTCCTTGGATCATTGCTTTTGGAGCAACAAGTCACATGAAATGTTGCTCTAAACTATTTTCCTTCTACATTCCTTACGCGGGCAAAAAAAGGGCAAAATCGTGAATAACTCTTTTTCCATAGCCAAAAATGGATATGTCCATCTTTTCTCCTTAATATTTCGTAATATATTTCATGTTCCTAGTCTATCTTATAATTACTAATCATTAGAAAATAACTCTTGATCATGAATGTCATGTTAATTTTTATGCATCATATTGCAAGTTTCTGGATTTTGGGACAGGGAGGATGATTGGGGACTAGAATGTGTGGTGGCCTTTGCATATTTGAAGATGGAACCAACTCTAGTAGATTACATCAACCTACTTGATTCAATTCAGTTATTGTTTCTAAGAGTAGCAAAATAGTGTTGCGGATTATAGGTTAGGCCGTCTAAGTTTTTAGTGCTTAAATTACTTGTTTCCAAAACTTTCTCAAAATAAAAGTCCGTGTTCTGAGTCTAATGATTCCATTGATATTAATATTCCCCATTGCTGTTTGAAGAGGTGTAAGGTGTTCCAAACATCAGTTGTCCAACTATGTCATACAAAAATCCACCCCAATCATTGCGCTTTTACCTCACAAATATCTTGTCTGCACACTCAATAAAGTGTGCAGGATGCTCTAAAGATTCATGAGTGAAAGGGGCCTGTCTTTTAGGAGATGAAGGCTCTGGAGAGAAACAAGACATGAGAGGTGGTGGATCTACATAGATGGAAGAGTACTGTGGAGTCCAAATGGATGTTCACAACTAAATTTAAATCAGATTGATTGTATGAAAGTTGTGACATTTACTATCTAGAGACTTTTGCACCTGTGTCGAAGTTAAGCACTGTAAGGGATCTCTTGTCAATTGTAGTAAACCTTGATTAGCCTTGACAATAAGTAGATGTGAAAAATGCCTTTTCCGATGGAGATATAAAGGAGTGGGTATATATGGATGCAAATTTGGTTCAAAGGTATGTAAATTAAGATCTTTATATGAGTTTAAACAATCAAAGGGTTTGTGATAAGGACTTTAGGAGAGCCACATCCCAAAAGCTAGCTTATGAGGGTAGAGAGCCCAAAGTTCTTATAAATTCCATATTAATTTTATATTTAACCAGTATGGGATTCAAGTCTCATACCTTGCAATTAGATCAAACCGTAACATTCGTCCCCCCATAAGGACCAATGTCCTCATTGGTCACGGCCATGTTGGTCACGGCTGACACTTTCAGGTCACCACTCCATGGGTCACCACTATGAGATCCTTGTTGGTCACGACCACGTTGGTCACGGTTGGCACTCCCAGGCCACCACTCCATGGGCCACCACTCCAAGACCGGCTCTGATACCAATTGATAAGGACTTTAGGAGAGCTACACCTCAAAAGCTAGCTTATGAGGGTAGAGAACCTAAAATTCTTATAAATTTCATATCAATTTTGTATTTAACTAATATGGGATTCAAGTTTCGTATCTTGCAATTAGATCAAACCGTAACATTAACACTGTCAGTGATGAACTGCTTATCTGGATTTAAGCCAGAAGCTACCTTTCATGCTTAACAGCATATTTTGAATCGAGAAGACAAGTTAGAAAATCTTGAATAGTGGCTTGAAGCCGGATGAACTACCTTGTAGCGATTTAATCTGGTAGAATGATACATAGACTAATCAAGTTATGTTTGCAGATGACTTTTGATGCGATGTGCAATATGCTCATGAGTATTAGCGATGAATCCTTGTTACGGGAGATAGAGAAAGATTGCACTGCTGTTTCAGATGGCATGTTATCATTTCCTGTCATGATTCCTGGAACCAGATACTACAAAGGCCTCAAGGTATGCATGAGATTTAAATGAAGGAGAGGTTTTATGTTAAATCATAGCTTTCGACTATATATATATGTATGATGGGTGACTACAGGCCCGCCAAAGGCTCATGGAGACCTTCGGAGGGATAATAGCGAAAAGACGAAATGGAATGGAGCATCAGGATGATTTCCTGCAATCCATGTTACAAAGAGATTCATACCCTTCAAGCGAAAAACTTGATGACTCAGAGATCATGGATAACCTGTTAACATTGATAATCGCCGGTCAGACCACAACTGCTGCTGCTATGATGTGGAGCGTCAAGTTCCTGGATGAGAATAAAGAAGCACAAGACAAGCTCAGGGTGAGATTGTTTAGCCAACTAATTAGCAAAACCAGCAATACAAAATTATCAACAGGAAGAAGTGTTAACAGCGGCTAGAATGAATCAAAATGAAGGCAAATAGGTTTTCTTTTTCCCCCTCTTAATTAGTAAAAAGAAAAAAGAAGAGGAATTTCACTGTTCTGGTACGTGTCAGCAATATAAAAGTCCAAATCTTTTGATAAGGGAAAAGGCACGTTGACCGGTAGTTTCATTCGTATAATTCAAAGCATCTCGTTCATTCTATCCTAACTAGCTTTGTTTCACATTATTCACATTATGGGATTATGACTAATAACCTTATTTGTTCTCAGGAAGAACAACTCGTTATTGGGAAAAATAAGGGAGAAGGATACTCACTTGCCCTGGAAGATCTTAACGGCATGTCTTTTGGCTTAAAGGTCAGAGTTTCAAAACCATATAGCAACATCTATTCTGGGAAGTCCTGATGAAAATATAATGGATATATGACAAATATTAAATTTTTTTTGGCAAAACTATCCTCTAGATATATCTTATACGAACATATATAGCCATATAGGGTATGAAATGACATTTATTTTCATATTCGGTCCAGGTTGTGAAAGAAACATTGAGAATGTCAAATGTCCTGTTATGGTTTCCGCGAGTTGCACTAAATGATTGTACAATTGACGGCAAGTTTCTCCACATCTTAACTCATGTCAGATCAGAAGTGCTTATAACATCTTAACAAATAAAAACCTCCACTTTCAATTCTGGACACTATTACCATATCTGGTCATGAACTTTTGAAGTCATGCGTATTTTCAGGTTTTGAGATAAAGAAAGGTTGGCATGTAAACATCGATGCAACTTGTATACACCACGATCCAGAATTGTACAAGGACCCTTTGCAATTCAACCCTTCCAGATTCGAGGTATATTATAGCAAGTTTTTTGGTTCTGTGGTATCCCCATCATCCCTAAGTAAGACAACTCGGTTTTGAGTCCAGAAACGGCTAATAGATAAATCTGAACAATACAACGATACCCACCGTGATTTCATGTTTCAGGAAATGCAAAAACCATACAGTTTTATAGCTTTTGGGTCGGGACCTCGGACATGTTTAGGAATGAACATGGCGAAAGTGACAATGTTGGTGTTCCTGCACAGGCTGTCCAGTGGATACATGTGAGTGGACCTGCGAGTTTTGTGCATTGTGTACCATGTTATGTTCCTTTTAAGTTTGTATATGATGTTTTGCTTTTTTCCCATTACGTAGGTGGACAGTTGACGATATGGATTCCAGCCTAGAAAAGAAGGCGCATATTCCCAGACTGAGAAGTGGCTGTCCCATTACCTTGAAGGCCTTCAGCTGATGGGAGATTGAAGCAAATGCTTGGACTGGGATTTGGGATGTTAGTCCCCATGTCAAAGGTCTGACCTTGCCAGGCGTCAAAGAACTAGAGCTACATAGAACATTGTTGTTTTTATACAGATTCTGCATCTATATATATGTAGTTTTTATACAGATTCTGCATCTATATATATGTATATCCATATTAAACTTGTTAGAACATTTTATGATATATAGGATTTTTGCAATTTAAATTTCATGTTATTTAAATAAAATTGAGATGATTAATACTTTGATTGTTATCATCAACTCTTTGGATTTTTAATTATAATCATTTAATTGTTGTATTTCCATTCTTAATTTTACAAATTAAATGTTACATAATATACTAATTATCTTACAACTTTTTAAGATTCTATTTATTAAACGTATCACAATCATTCAATAATTTTATTATTAAATTGTTGTTTCACAACATCATTAATTCTAAATTGGCATTACAAATTGGTAGGTAAAACACGATATATTAACCAATTATATTATAAGGTTATTAACGTCCATAGTAATCTTATCGTGTATGCTTGCTAATTTTTTAATTTTGATGCATATACTTAATTATTTTCTTATTCATAATTAATTTTTTAAAGGAAAAAATCTAAATTGGTCCTTGAACTTAGGTATGAGGTGCACAAAAGTCCTGTAACTTTTTTTTGACCAAAATAACCTTAAACTTTTCCAAACTTTCTCTTTTAACCTTGACTTCCATGAGAGATTGAGCTTGTACAACATGTTCAGCCCTAGTAGTATTGTATTTGTTAGAATGAATAAAAAGAAGGATAATTTTGTTATTTTGCTACCAAAAAAGAACAGTATGTTAATAACTAAACGTACTTTTCCAACATTTTCTCTACCTAGCATCGATCTCCAGTATTCGCATATATGTAAACCTCTCCGGTATATATGAACTTTCATTTTTCTCTAGCGTCCACCTCTAGCCTCTTGATTTGATTAAGGTATCTCTATCTTCTACACTATACAAGCAATATGGGTTTTGTTGCTTCATGCAGGTTCATTTGGGGTTTGTTGCTTCATGTGGGTTTATCTATTTTTTTCTTGCTAATTCAACCCTTACTTGCTAATAATCCTAACTCATCATTGCTTGGTTGTTGCTAAATAAACCGTTGTTCCATTCACATTCCAAACATACATGATTATGCAAATTATATTAGGATCTGCAAATTATGGAGGACCAATTTATTTTGATAAGAGTTTTTGTGTAATACTTCAATTTATTTTGTGCTTATAAGAGCAAAATAAATTGAAGTATAATGAAATTTGATAGGTGTTTGGTGTTATAATTCAATTTATTTTAAACTAATAGGAGCAAACCTTTTTTGTTACATTAAGCTATATTGGGTTTTTAACATCCTAACCCTTGTTTTCATTTTTAATTTGTATAGGAATTTGTCAATTGTAATAGATGGTAAATCTTCAAACTTAAGTGGAAGGGGTCGATGTAGAAGTTGAAGTCGTTTGGTTACTTCTTAGACCAACGATAGAAGAAGATTTTGCGGATGCCCTAACTGTAGCGCCCCTTACCGTAGAGTACCCATCGGAACGCCTGTAGGTCAGTCCAGTACATATCCTACGATAAGAGAACACTACTGACAAACACCGCTATACTCTCCATGGCATCACAATAATAAAACAGTAATAAGAAATTGGCAACTTTTTAAAACCAAACTGTGTTCCATTTCATTTCA
>JANKOE010000005.1:45216907-45241735 GCA_026284465.1 Erythroxylum citrifolium
ACTATCATATCAACCGTATCCGAACACCCTTCCATGTCAATAAATGCTCTACACAATAAAAAAAGAGCAATATATTAAATAAATCAAACATTTGTATTGTGAATTAATTAAATAAACTTGTCTTCATCTCTTTTGTAATCATACCAAAAAATTAATTAATTCTCTCCTTAAAGAAATTTACACAGTTTAATTGTTATAACAAACAAACATATGTACATTAGTAACATTACAAAGTGGAATTCATATATAAAACAAACTTGAAATAATATAAAACAATATGAAATAACCTAAGTGAGCAGAGAGTTGGACTTGGAGGCTGCTGTGCTGTGACTGTTTAAGAGTTGGCGAGAGAGAGAGGAGAATGAGAACTGCTGACTGTTGCCGACGGCGATGGATGAGATATGAGAGTGAGAGAGGTTGATGAATGTAAAGGAGAAAGGGGGAAAGATTTGTGTTTTCGCAACCTACTGACCTAGTTAACAAGCTGCAAGTTGTGCGTTAAACGCACAGCAAGTCAGCAACGCACAAGCTGTGCGTTTAACGCACATCAACAAGCTGTGCGTTACTTAACGCACAGCTTGGTGCGTTAAACACGCACCAGCTGTGCGTTAGGCATGCGTTTATTAACGCATGCCACGCAATTCTCTTTTTTTTTTCATTTATCTAAGTAAATAATCATGCTCTAATTTAACTCTCATTATTTCTTTTGATTAAAAATAAATATATATTTATTTTTTAAAAATAATTTTGCGGGTACCCACGGGTACCCGCGGATTGGATCCTACCCATCCGCAAAATCCACGGGTGGGTCGGGTACGGGTAAATATTAATCGGGTAGAAAAACATACCAACCCATACTCGGACTATTAGGGCGGGTACGGGTGGATAAACGGGTGACCCGCCCGTTTTGCCAGGTCTAATCATATCACAGTCCAATAGTAGTGGAATTGTTAAAAGATGATAGGAGGAAGGCCCCATTTAGGATATTCAATCACTTGATGGACAATCCTGAATTTAGAAACGTACTCAAAAAGGAGATGCAATGGGAGATTCCATGCTCAAAGGAGTACCAACTTAGCATGAAGTTGAAAGCCTTGCAAAACAGACCAAAATTGCTCAGCAGAGAAACAGTACAACTAGAATTAAAAGCTAGAGCTAATGCTTTTGAGGAGCTAAAGAAATGTCATAAGAGAATATTGGACAAACCAGAAGATCTGCAAATGAGAAAAGAGGAATCTACAATGGTGGAAAAGTACAGCCAACTGCTGAAAAGCACGTACTTTTGATATGATAATTGACATTTTAAAGGTCCCCTATATGAGGTAAAAGAGGTATAACCCTTGAAATTGGTGGTGAATCTAGAACTAAAGTAAATATGTTAATTAGAAATAATCAATGGATATGGCCCTTCCTTAATAAAAGTGTCAGACTCGTAATGGAAGAGTTGCCAAGATGCCAAGTGGGAGAACAAGATGAAATGTAGGGGCTCGCAGGCAAATCAAGAAAGTTCAACACAAAAGCATGCAACGCATTTTTGCATACTACACAGAGCACAAGGCAGGAGGGGATAGCCTTAGTATGGGACAATGAAATCAATCCATCTCATTCATTCATCTTATGGATGAGAACAATGGAGGGTTGCTTATAAGGGATAAGATCAAGTTTTCCATTAACTCATTGCAATGTGAGTTATGTAATACTGAATTGGAAAATCTGGAACATCTTATGATTAGATGTGGGTCTACCAGACAAGTTTGGGACTAAATGCAGATTATTCTCAACATGGACAAGCCAATGGACTCTTGGAGTGAAACAATTGATTGATTAGGGAAGCTTAGAGTGCATATTATGGTAAATAAGCAATTAAGCTAAGCTGGGCAGCCTTGGTATATTACATCTGGAAAGAGCGAAATTCCAAAGTTTTTAAACAGGAAAGTAAAAGCTTTGAGATAGTTTTTTAGGACATTTTTCTTCATTGCAGATTGGCCCTATTAGCGAGAGGAATAGAAACAAATTTGACAAGCAGTATGAAAAGAAGATGGGAATTGGAGTATTACTGGTCTATGTGGTCTTATAAGTATCCCTTAGATATCAAGATGTAGATGATTACTAGGAACTACAACTCCATGTAATCTAGAACTTTTGTACTATTTTAGGTCTTTTGTACTCTAGATTGTAATATATTTATTTAATGAAATCATTTAATTTTTAGAAAAATAAATATGGAACAAGTTAAAGAGTAAAAATAATAAATAAATAAATAAATAGACAAACAAAAAAAAAGACAAGTACATAAATAAAACAAACAAACCATTATAAGAAAATATTTAGGCTAAATAAGAAAATGTTTAGTCTAAATAACTAAGAGGCAAGTACTAAATATTAAATGCTTAAGTAAAATACAAGACATAAGACTCTAAGGAAAATGTTAAAAAGACTTATGAGAATGAGAAAGACCTTTCTATGTGAGATCCTTTATCCGTATCATAATACGTTAAAGTTTTCTATTAAGGGCTATATCCTCGGTAAATACAACATAAATTCATTATAAATAAGGGTTGCAATTCAAACTTGAAACCTCTTAGTTACAAGGCTATGGTACCATCTTAGTAAACTATTTAACTTAAACTGATGGGTGGGGCTTGTTAAGTGGATTATATACTATCTTAGTAAAGACAAAGGGTAAGAATAGGAGAAAAAGAACATGGGATCAATTAGTGGAAATAACTTAATTAATATGCCTTTTGACAACATGGAATGAATGAATGTGATTCGTGTGGCCAACTAAATATTTTGGAATCAACAACTACTCCATGTTGAACATCGCAAAGGAACTAGTAATGAAGTCAGTGCTGAAATGTATTCTTCTAATTCTAGGTGGGGATGGGGGATGGGGAGAAAATCTACACTCTTGTTTTCTATGCGCTATGAAGCATCTTCGTGCGAAAGTAGCTCGACATGTGAATTTGATCTTTTCATAGATGTTTGACAATATTAAGGAAGCATTAACTTATCAAAGTTGCATGTAAATTTGAGAAATTAAATTTCGAGGTGTGCTTGTAGTCTTGCTAAATGTTTGCTTACTCTTGAAATTTGTTTGAACTTTTTGAGAGTATTTTCCTTCATGGCTTGGGTTGATTAAGGGCTTGCATAATGGTGGTTGATTTTTGGGACTTCTATTCACAATATTCGAAAAGTATGCTTTTATGTTTTACTTCTCTAAATTAGTTTTTGCAAAACAGTTTTATGAATCCTATCTTTCTTTTATGTCAAGATGGATGTTGCGATGAAGACTATCTTAAGGCCATATTGTTTAGGCAGTTTGGTTTATCTTATAAAGTTTATTGTTTTGCAATTGACTAAAAATTACCGATTTTTCTATTGGGATCACTAGCTGGAAAGTTGAATGAGAGAATGGCCATAACTATATGAAGAAATTGTTACTAGGATCCTACTAACAAACAATCTCTCTTGTAGAGCTACATCAATTCCATCTTTCTTGAATATGAAGATGTAGGCATGTGCATTGCACAAGCTGCAAACTCTATAGGCTTGGAAGAGATCCCTACGTATGAGGTTAATTGTGGAAAACAATGCGACTGGGTAAAGAAGACTCAGGTTGATTTCCTTTCTTATGTTTTCTTCTAAGTGTAACTTGTCCTAATTTTGTGAGATTTATCAAATACTACTCGATTTCAATCAATCATGTTCCTTTCATATTTCTTCTCAATGTTCGTGGTTGACTGTATTTGATAGATTTTAAAGTCTACATGTTGTCCTCATTTCTTTTGCATGATTAAGTTTAGGTACAACCTTGATTATAAAAGGTTGTATGTTGGAGCCCTCATGTTTACTCTAGGATCATTGTTTTTTAGTTCGTCTTATGAAAATTGTTAGGGCAAGACTTAAATTGAGAATAATGACTTGATTGTGCATCCAAATAGTACGACAATCTCTACGTCTGTGTTGATCTCTGCGTTTTCAACTCTTTTGATTGTTCTTCCTCCTCATGTTCTCTTTCCTTGCTGTGTTGCTTTCCAACATTCAAATTAGAGTCATTTCTCATCTGTATTGTCATTCTTCACCTTTTCACCACCTTTAACCCTTTGGGCATCCGCATGGTATGCATACAATTCAAACCTACAAGTCCTTTATTTTGTGGAAGGACTTCTCGTTCTACCTTCATACTCCTCTAGTCACCATATTCTCCCCTTTTGAGGTCCTTGCCTCCTTTACTCTTTGGTCATTACCCCTTCATTCTTGTCATAGAAGACACTTTGCAAAACTTCCCGTCTTTAACATCACTTCATCTCACCCAATCTTCTTCACCCCCCACCTTACTGCTTGATCTAGGTACTTCTGCTCAACCTCCAACTTCAATAGAGTAGGATTTAGCCAACTCCATCAAGAAAACTTGGGTTCAAGTTGCAAGAGACTTTAAACCTGAAGCTAAATTAGGCTTTTGTCCTCCTAATGCTTCTGCAAAGCATCAAATTGTCTCACCACCACTCGAAATTCTTAAAGATGGAGCTCAAAGGTGGAGCTCGACATTCATAGGGTATTTCTTAGATAAGAAGGCTGCTTTTCCTATGATAAAGGAATGGGCCTTTGTCAATTGGAAGCAACATGGATTATAGGACATACTTGTAAATAGTGATGATATCTTCTTTTTCAAATTCTCATGTCTTGAGGCAGTAAATAAGATACTACAAGATGGTCTTTGGCATGCATAGAGTAAACCTTTCCTTTTACAAGCTTGGCAGCCACGGCTAAACAGGGAAGAAATTAAGCAAGAGATCGTCCCAATTTAGGCTTGCATTCATGGTGTGCCCCTAGAGTACTAGACTATCAATGACCATTTGACAAGCTTCATTGTCAAGCCAATATCTTTGGATCACGCAACTATCAAAACAAAAAGAATCAACTTTGTTAGAATTTGCGTGCTTGTTAAAGCTTTGCAATCTACCTGAAGAAATACCAATAGTTTGACTTGATGAAGATTATGAACTGATGGAGGATACATCGGAAGTGTCATATGCTTTGAAGCCAAAAATACTTGATCCAAAAAGGTTATGGCAACCCACTGGAAGAGTATTCAAGATAGGGCCATACCAGGAACTTATAGTGGAAGTCATGAAGGAGCATAATATAGGTGGTATCAATATGGATAATGCAACTGAAGAATAGCACAGGAATAATGGGAGTGGTGAAGAAGCTGCAGTAGATAGAGCCTCTAATAAGACATGTCAACCACATACTGAAAAGCAAAGTGTAGAGGATAATGCAACATTATCAAACCTTTTAAACAAAGAGCATGAAGATCCCAAGAGTTCAGAAATTAGGAATGTAAGAGATCAGATCACAGGTGCAACGTGATAACATCGAGGAATTTAAGTTTGTATCTAGGAGAAAGTCTAACAGAAAGAAAAAACCTCCTTCAGTGGGAACAAAAATACCATGATCATTTCATGGAACATAAAGGAAGTCAATGCCCTAACTAAAATTTTTTTTCCCAATGGTTTTATCTTGGAGAACAAGTCTAACATAATAGGCATTTGGAAACTAGAATCAAGTTTAGTAACTGTAGTGTCCTCTTGCATTTGCTTAAGAACTGGAGAGAGCTTACTAATTACTTCCATCACCTTAACGGAAGGATTCTTATCTAGTACAATAGTGATACAATGGAGGTTCCCTCTTATGACATTACTGATCAAGTTGTTCATGTTTTGGTTAAGAAAAAACTTTCAAGTAAGTCCTCCTTCATCTCCATTTATGCTCGGCTATTAGAGAAGTCAACTATGGATCGAACTTTGAGAATTGGTATTAAATTCAAATTCCATGGCTCTTGCTTGGTGATTTCAACTCCACTTTACAACTTGAAGAAGCATATCCACTTTACAACTTGAAGAAGTAGATCTTCCAAATAGCCTTGTCTAGAACTAAATCAATGCCTGAAATTCAAGCAGTTGGTCTTCCATCTAGAAGCAATTTCTTCACTTGGCATCACAACCAAGATGGGAACAACCTAATCAGGAAAAAGCTGGATCGCAACTTAGCAAACCTTGAGTGGTTCTAATCTTTTCCTTATTGTAAAACCATGTTTGCTACATTCAATCTCTCAGATCACTTAACTATCGTCATTTCAATCAATAAGAGTCAAGATTCATTTTCAATTCAAGAACTTTTTACAGAACCTTGTAGACTTTGATGAAGCTATCTGGAAAGGTGTCTCAACTAACATTTTAGGATCAAAGTGTGATCATGGTTTACAATTATAACTTCCTTATATACTAAGAAGATGAGAATCATCAAAGAAGATCTCAAACAACTTCACAGGAAGATTGTTGAAAACGCTAACCATTTGCTTAACACTACTAAGCAAGCTCTCCACAAGGTTCAAGTTGATTTGAACATCAATCAAACTTTCTCTTCGTTGCAAGAAACTGAAAAATAGACAATATTCAACTAATCAAAGGCCCTGAAATTTGATCATTCTTTTATGAAGCAAAGATCAAGGCTGCTTGGCTCAAAGGTGGTGATAGAAACTCTTCCTTTTGTCATAGGGTAGTCATTGCAAGGAAAAGCATAAATAGGATCATTTCTATGGTGAAAGGCAATTGCATACTGGAATCTCAAAATCAATTGTTAGAGGAAGCTACCGATCACTTTTTTAAAGTCATGAAGGCTCCAACTAAAGCTTACTCCTCCATTCCATTTCTTAAAGAGATCATGAAGAATAGTTTAGCACCCCAAAAAATTGAAACTCTTGCCAAACTACTCACTAAACAAGAGATTGAAATGCATTTAAATCTTTAAATCCATTAAAGGCTCTTGGCCTTGATGGTTTCAACTCCCACTTCTTCATCAAAGCCTGGTCTCTGATAAAAGACATGGTCACAGATGCAATCATGGAGTTATTCAGAAACAAAAAAATGTTGAAAGACTTAATCAGAACCTTTATCACTCTTATTCCTAATGGAGGAGAGTAGAAAACATTTAATGACTTTCGTCCAATTGCCATTTACAACACTATATACAAAATGATCTCCAAGATGCTAATAGAGAGAATGAAGCAAGCAATCCTCAATCATGTTGATTAGTCAAAAGCAACCTAAATCATTGGGAGAATAATATGGGACATTATCCACTTAATGCAAGAGTTTTTAAGAAACTACTGGAAGAGGAAAGGAGGAAGAAATTGCATGGATATAGTGGATTTTTAAAAAGGGTTATGATAATGTGGATTAATAAATTCTAAGAGCCATTGAATTCCTTGAGAATTATATATAATGGTTGGAGCAATGCATCATGTCAACTTCCTTGAACATACTAATTAATAGAGAGCCTACTAGAACCATCAAAAGCACCAAAGGAATAAGGAAAGGAGATCCATCTTCTCCCTACTTATTTGCCTTGGTCATGGAAGTTTTTTACAAAGTGCTCATGAGAGGTAAAAGAAGCAAGCATTTCAAATATCACTTAAAGCGTAAGAAACTCAAGATCATCAAGTTGAGTTTTGTTGATGACTTAATCTTACTTTCCAAAACTGAGAAGAATTCAGTTCTGAAAGCTTTGAAGATTTTCCAGAATTTCTGGTCTTAAAGCTGTTGGATAATTATATATCTTTATTTTTAGATAAGTCTATTAGCTTAGGAGATTATCTTTTAGAAGATAAGTTTAAATCTGATAGTTAGTAGCATTAAATTAGGAAATAATCTTGTATAAATTCCCTTGATTAAAGGAATAAAGTGAAGTTTTGTCCCCTTTTTAAAATCCTCTTGTTTCATGGTATCAGAGCTACTAGTTCTGATAGCCTAAAATCTGTTTCCAACCACATCATGGTTGGAGTTTAACCAACCCTTGGCAAGTCTTCCAACACACAACTTCCTCCCAAACACCTCCGTAACCCCTTCAGCCCAATCGTCATCTCTTTCTATTGATAATCTTTTGTTGCAAATCACGCAACATAAATTGAATGGAATGAATTTCCAAGAATGGTCTCAGTCAGTCATGCTAGTAATCAAAGGAAGAGGCAAGGTTGGATATCTAACCAAGGCAATTCCTCAATCACAGGAAATAGCAGTCACTTATGGTGCTTGGGATGCCGAGAATTCTATTGTTATGGCTTGACTTATCAATTCAATGGAGCCAAAAATAGGAAGAACCTATCTATTTTGCAAAACTGGAAGAGAAATTTGGGAGGCTGTGCAAGAAATATATTCTGATTTGGAGAACACATCTCAATGCTTTGAAGTCAGATCCAAAATCAGAAATAATCACCAAGGTAACATGTCTGTTACCGAGTATTAGAACTTACTGAATTATGACAGGAGATCTATTTTATGCACTAAATTGGGAGTGTCATGTTGATGCCGAGAAATATGGAAAATGGTTGGAAAAAAGGAGAGTTTTTGATTTCTTGCAGGGACTTAATGTTGAACTTTGATGAAGTACGAGGACGACTACTTGGTTTAAAGCCATTACACTCAATCTAAGAAACGTTTGCTGAGGTTCGTAGGGAAGAGAGTAGAAGAAAGGTCATGCTTACCTCTCCTACTTTGGAACAAATGTCTCAAGGTTCAGCTTTAGTGGCAAACTGTCGAAAGGGTTCTACTCAACAACCCTGAGAGCAACAAACCAAGAACAAGCAGTGGTGTGACCACTGTCATAATCCCTACCACACCAATGAGACCTGCTGGCACTTTCATGGGAAACCACCAGATTGGAAGCCTAAAAGTCAAAGGGGTCAGCAAAAACGTGGAGCAGCACATGGAGCAGAATCTGATATCAACAAATCCACTGGGCTAAATTTGTCTTCCCAGTAGATTGAACTGCTTCACCCACTCTTGAATCAAACAAAGATCACATCTGAATCAGATTCACATGACCAACAGACTCCTACCGTAGCACTAATGCATAAAGGTAACTTGTGTCAATCATTATTATCAAAGTCTCTAGGTCACGATTTTTGGATTGTGGACACGGGTGCACCAGACCACATGATTGGGTTTTTGAATGTTTTTGAGAAATATGAGCCACGTGAATAGGAAGTTAATGTCTGGGTTGCAGATGGAAAGGTGTGACCAACTATTGTTCAAGGGAGGGTTTGTTTGTCAAATCTGACGTTTTGTTCTCTATATGCCTAAGTTAACTTATAATCTGTTATCTGTTAGTCAATTAACCAAGGACATGGACTATATTGTGATGTTTTTTCCTTCTCATTGTGAATTTCAGGATCGGTGCTCGGGGAAGATGATTGGCAGTGCTGAGGAGAAAGACGAACTTTACTACTTCTCAGGAAAGAGTACTCCTACTAAACTTAAAACACCAAATAAGTTTTCCCTTTCAGTTATGTCAAATTTTGATGTTATGTTATGGCATCAACGCCTTGGTCATCCAAATTTTCCATATTTGAAAATCTTATATCCACAACTTTTCATCAATAAAGATCATATTTCTTTATATTGTGAGCAATGTGTCCAAGCAAAGCAAAGCAAAGCAAAAACAATCATGCCATAAACTCATACAGACCCTCAAAATCTTTCCAATTAATTCATAGTGATATCTGGGGTCTTGCTAGAGCTAAAAGTTTAACGGATACTCGTTGGTTTATCAGTTTCATTGATGATCATACAAGGGTAATGTGGGTATACCTAATGAAAGACAAATCTGAAGCCTATCATGTCTTTAAACAGTTTCACAAGCTCATTCAAAATGTATTCCAAACCCCTATTCAAGTAGTATGTACCAACAATGGGAAAGAATATTTCTCACATGATTTTTTTCAATATCTCAGTGAAAATGGGATTATCCACCAAAGTTCTTGTGCTTATACCCCACAACAAAATAGGATAGCGAAAAGGAAGAATCGTCATTTGTTAGAGGTAGCTCGATCTATGATGTTTACCAATTCTGTTCCAAATTCCTATTGGTGAGAAGCTATTCTAACTACATCATACTTGATAAATCGTTTCCCTTCTAAAACTCTTCAATTCCGAACCCCTTTAAGTGTTCATCTAGATCAATTTCCTCACGTAAAGATTCTTAATTCTCTTCCTCCTAAAGTCTTTGGGTGTACTATTTTTGTACACAACAATCAACCCAATATAAGCAAACTTGACCCACAAGCTATTAAGTTTGTGTTTGTTGGATACTCTCCCACTCAAAAAGGCTATAAGTGTCTCACCTTTTATGAACAAATTCTTTGTTTCATATGATGTCACCTTTTTTGAAAGTCAATCGTTCTTCTCCAATACCTTTCTTCAGAAGGAGACATTCCATGAAGAGACTTATTGGGACCCAAGCATATCACTCCCTATCTCACAAAATTCTATTCAGATCTTCCCATAAAACTCACAAAAACCCACCATTGAATGCAAAACTGTCCAGTCTGATTCAGTGGGAGAACTAGTTCCCAACTAGCCAATCTTGGTATATTCTCGGAGGCCTAAAGCTCCTCAACAAGGCCAATCATTGGACCAGAAACTGATTCCTAAAGAAACTGTAGCAAGTGACTTGGATATGCCAGTTGCTTTACGAAAAGTGGTAAGATCATGTACCAACTATCCTATTTCAAATTATTTGACTTACTCAAAGTTGTGTTCAAAGCTTTCACTACTAAGCTTGATAGTGTAAGAATTCCAAGAAATGTGCATGATGCATTCCAAGAGCCTAAGTGGAAGGAAGATGTACTTAAGGAAGTGAAGGCCTTATTTGAAAATAAGACATGGGATATTGTAGATCTATTTGAGGGAAAAAAGGTGGTTGGTAGCAAGTGGGTGTTTACTGTGAAATATAGGGAAGAAGCAGAGATCGAAAGGTATAAGGCTAGATTAGTAGCTTAAGGTTTTACACAAACCTATGGAATAGATTATGAGGAGACATTTGCTCCAGTTGCAAAGTTGAACACAATTAGAGTTCTTCTATCATTGGCTACAAATTTAGATTGGAAACTCCATTAGCTTGACAGGCTTCTTAAATGGTACATTAGATGAGGACGTATATATGAGGATCCCACCAAGTTTTGAATCTAAAGAAGAAACGGGGAGAGTCTGCAAACTGAAAAAATCTTTATACGGCCTCAAATAGTCTCCACGAGCATGGTTTATAAGGTTCAGTGATACTCTGCAGATTTGGATATAAACAGGGACGCTGATCGCACATTGTTTGTGAAGTTTGGAAAAAATGGAAAGAAGTCCATATTGATTGTGTACGTGGATGATATTATAATCACAGGCGATGATACTAGTGAGATCAATGATCTTAAAAACAAATTGAGGCTGGAATTTAAAGTAAAAGATCTCGAAATCTTGAGACACTTTCTTGGAATGGAGATTGCTAGAAGTAAAAAAAGTATTTTTATATCTCAACGAAAATACATTCTTGATTTATAGGAGGAAACAGGAAAAATGGGTTGCAAACCCATGGGAACTCCATTGGAAATTCAAGAGAGATGAAGAAGATCCTCCTATTGACAAAGGAAGATACCAAAGGTTGGTAGGAAAACTTATCTATTTGGGTTGGTTGTATTGAAGATAGTAAATCAACTTCTAGCTATTGTACCAAACTGTGGGGCAACCTTGTCACATGGAGGAGCAAGAAGGAGTTCGTAGTGGCAAGAAGCAGTGCAGAAGCAGAGTTTAGGGCAATTGCACAAGTAATTTGCGAAGTTATTTGGTTAGAGAGGTTAATGCAGGATTTACAGATCACCACTTCCTCTCCCACCAAAATCTTTAGCGATAGCAAATCAGCCATTAACATAGTGAAGAATCCAGTTCAACATGATCGAACGAAACATGTTAGAATTGACTGAAGCTTCATCAAACGTAAAATAGAAGGAGGCATTGAATTATGCTATGTTCCTACTCAAGCACACGAAGCATATATTTTCACAAAGATTATGCCTAAGCCTAGATTCGAGACAATTCTAAACAAGTTGGGAATGATAAATATCTATTCCTCAACTTTAGGGGGAGTGCTGGATAATTATTTATCTTTATTTTTAGATAAATCTGTTAGCTTAGGAGATCATCTTTTAGAAGATAAGAATAAGATAAGTTCATCCTATTTTAAATATGATAGTTAGTAGCATTAAATTAGGAAATACTCTTGTATAAATTCCATTGAATCAAAGGAATAAAGTGAAGTTTTGTCCCCTTTCTAAAATCCTCTTGTTTCAAAAGCCAATTGTGATAAAAGTGGCATTTACATCTCTGTCATTGCAGCTAATTAGGAAAATGTGTTGACAATAATTACTGGTTTTAGTAGACATTAACTTCCAATAACTTATCTTGGCATAAACATCTCAGCCTCAAGATCATCCTATAGCGACTTCAAGCCACTCTTTGACAAAATACATTGTAGGATAGCAAACTGGAGCACCAAGACACTATCTCTTCCATGGAGAACTCAACTCATTTCTTTGTTGTTAATTCTCTCAATTTGTATTGGGCCTTAAATCAAGGAGAATTTATTAAAGGGGTGCTTGGTTAATGAGTTTGGAAAGATATCAATGGATAAGGAATGAAAAACAATAAGGAATGAGTTTGGAAAGATATCATAACTCATGTTTTTTATCTTCCCTCTCATTCTGCCCTTTATGATTAGAACCTGAATAAAAAAGATTGTTTTTCAACAAAAGTAATATCCATTGAAATGAAAATTTTTATGAGTAGGATGATAGCACTTATAACCCTTTTTCGTGGAAAAGTAACCAATGAAGATGCATTTTAATGTTCTTGTATCGAATTTTCCTCAGTTAGTATCATGAATATGAACAAAAATCCCACAACCAAAAACTTTTAGGAGTAATTTGGAAGCATTTTGTGAATTGGGGTGTTACTCATGAAATGGACTTGTGGGAATTTTGAAACCGAAAACTTTAGAGGGAATTTTATTTATCAAATGAGTGGTCGTAAGAACAAATTCCCCTAATAGGATTTGGGAACATTATTTTGAAATAACAACGTCCGTGTAATTTCTAAGAAGTATCTATTTTTTCTCTCGGCTACCCCGTTATATTATGATGTGTTAACACAAGAAGAATAATGAACAATTCTTTCTTTTTGTAGGAAAGATGAAAGATTTTGGTTGAAGTAATTTCTTGCATTATCACTCCATAGGTTTTTTATTCTCACCCAAAATTGGTTTTTGATCATTTGGAAAGATTTTAGAAAAGTTTCCCCAACTTTAGATTTGTTTTTCGTCAAATATACCCAAGTTACCTTTGTACAATCATCTATAAATGTAACAAACCACCTTGCCCCTGTAATGTCTAAAATTCTAAAAAGACCCCATACATTAGAGTGGCTTAATGAAAAAGGAGCCATACTTTTAATATTACTCAATGGATAAGAAACATGTTTATATTTAGCAACTTCACACACCTTATATTAAAGCAGCATCTTGCATTTTTTAATAGGTTTGAATACGGGGGTTTGGGTATCCATTCTGCACGAATGATTGACAAGGTGAGCAATGGAAAGATCTTGTGGTGGTTGTGTTACAAAATGGAGGATCTATGGGTGAAATGGATTCACAATGTCTTCATAAAGAGTAAGAGTATTTGGATCTTAAAGCCAAGGCAGGATATGTTAGGAAATCTGAAGGAAATCCTAGTGACAGGGCAATGGATGTAAGAACAGGTATTCCACAAGATTGGGAATAGAGAATGCACAATAGAGAAAGCACGTCTTTTTGGTATGATAATTGGCATTGTAAGGGTCCCCTATATTAGGTGGAAGAGGTACAACCCTTGAAATTGGCGGTGAATCCAAAAGCTAAAGTGAGTGTTTTAATTAGAAACAATCAATGGATATGGCCATTGCATAATAATAGAAGTGCCAACCTCATAATGGAATAGTTGCCTAGATGCCAAGAGGGAGAACAAGATGAAATTCAATGGCTAGCAGATAAATCAGGGAAGTTTAGCACAAAAGCATGCAAAACACTTTTGCAGAGTACGCAGAACACAAGGCAGGAGTGGACAGAGTTAGTATGGATTAGTGATATCATTCCAGCTCATTCATTTATCTTATGGATGAGAATCAATGGAGGGTTGCTTAAGAGGGACAAGATCAAGTTCTCCATTAACACATTGAAGTGTGAGTTATGTAATACGGAGCTGGAAAATCTTACATCTTATGATTAGATGTAGACATACCAGGCAAGTTTTGGGCCTGATGCAGATTATTCTCAACATGGATAGACCATTGGATTCTTGGAGTGAAACTAGTGCTTGGTTGGGGAAACTTAGAGTGCATAATGCAGTTGATCTCAAAGCCATCAAGTTAAGCTGGGCAGCATTGGTGTACTACATTTGGAAGGAACGTAATTGTAGAATTTTTAGACAAGCGGAAGCATTGAATTGATTTTTTAGCACATTTTCCTCCATTGCAGATTGGCCATGTTAGCAAGAGGAACAACAACAAGTCTGTGAAGTAGTATGAAGAGAAGATGGGGATTGGAGTAATACGGATTTATGTGATCTCATAAGTATCCCTTAGATTTCAAGATGTAGATGATTACTAGGAACCATAACTCTATGTAATCTATACCTTTTGGACTTTAGAATGTAAATATATTTAATCAATGAAATCTTTAATTTTTGAAAAAAAAATCTAGAAGGTCAAAGATTCTGATTCTCTAACACTTCCTTGGTATTGATGCGGCATATTTCACACACGAGATTTTATATCTCAACAAAGGTATGTGATTTATCACTTTAGGGAACCAAGAAAGGTTAGATGTAAATTGGTCTCTACCCCAATGGACCTAAATCATATGTTTGGTGAAGTGAAAGAAGCACCAACTATTGATAGAAAGAATTACTAAAGGCTAGTAGGCATGCTCATATACCTTACTTACACTCGACCTAATATAGCATACTCAGCGAGTATAGTTAGTTCATGCATGGTCCAAAAGAGTCGTATTCATAAACTACATGTATGATATTGCATTACTTGAAAGGAAATTTTGGAAATGGAATTATGTTTTTTAGGAATTATCTTCTTTCACTAAAAGCTTATGTTGATTGAACGATATAGGATCAAAGATCAACCATAAGTTATTGTTCTTTCTTTGGATTTGGTAACTTGTGGAAGCAAGAAAAAAATGTTGTGGTTAGATCTTTATAAGAATCTTAGTTTAAAGCAATTGATCAAGGCATGTGCAAGTTGTTATTGTTGACGATTATTTTAGATGACTTTGCAATGTTGATATTGCAAAATGTTTTTTTTCCCTCTATTTGTTTTGGTAAACGTAATGAAAAGTTAACCCTTTTCTACCTATTGCCTCTTACAATGCACTCTAGTGATGTATCTTTATAGTAGGTACTTGATGGAGAGCTAAAAGTCGAACTATCTAACTCTTTGAATGGTAATCCAATTTTTGCCTAAATAGATGTAAAGCACAAAATTTAGGTGATTGATTAGTCTCACATTCCAAGAGGTATTGATGGTTGCATTAGTGCTTGTAGTTATATATGGGAGTGTTATTTAGATTTTTTATTATGACCTAAAAATGTATAATTTTGTAGTAACTTTTTGCTATTGCTGGAATATTGGTATTAATTTTAAAATGTATACAGGAGGTATTTGAACCAATTGAAGTTACAAAAGGTCTTTGGATTATACCTGAGTGGAGATCTACCCCGGTATGGCCATCATCAATTTTTTACTTTGAAGGTTTTATTTTTATATTTTGGTAAGTAATGTAAATTGTGTTAAACAAACAACTTAGGTTTAAAAGACCAAGATAGCCTTTAGAGACAACAGTACATATATCGGCAATTACAACTTAAAATATGTAGAAATAGAGACTGTATTTGTCGGTAAATCAAGACAGTTAATATTTGGTCGTTAAGGACTCCAATAAAGTAAGAAAGTGAAATCCTAGATTTAGGAAAGATTAAATCAACACCTAAGTAGTAGGGTACAACAGATTGTTAGAGATTCTAGGGTTTTTCATATTTGTTTTTCTATTTAAGTTTTATTGGTTGATTGATTGAAAGAATAAGAATGAATTTTAGTTCTGGCTTTTATCAAGTTTTATCTACATGGTATCAGAGCCTTAAGATTTGACCATGAATTTTAAGGCATGCATGGTTGGTTTTGGTTCAACGACTTAGGATGCTAGCAACAATGCAGTGTCATTGGGAGGAGGTAGTGCGCTTGCTCTAATTTTTGTCTGAAAATTCTCTTCAAATTGCCATTCACAAATTAAATGGCAAGAGTTACCTTGAATGGTCCCAATCCATGTGTTTGGTGATCGACGGCAAAGGGAAGCTTGAATGGTCTCAAAGATGTTCTTCATATTCCCATCCTGTCATACAATCTCTTGTCTACGAGTAAAATCACTCTTAATTATGATTTTCGAATTATTTTTTGGTCTTCTTGTTGTGAATTTTAGGATTTAACCTTAGGGAGGATGATAGGGGATGCTAAATAGATTGTTGACCTATATATTTTTCAAAAAGGACAGACCTTTGGAAGGCAAGGTATACATACTTGTTTAATTCTATTTTCTAGTAATAATGAAATTTGTTATGGCTTTGTCCACTTGGCCATCCCAATTTCAATATTTAAGTCATTTCTTTCCTAGGTTATTCATAAATAAAAATCCTTCAATGTTTTAGTATGAATCTTGTGAATTAGCAAAACTTCATGTAGTTTTTCCACATCAACCAAACAAAACTTCACAACCATTTACCATGAGTGCAAGAATAGAAACTTGATCAGCTTTGGATAAAAGAATTAGATAATCTGCAAATCCTCAACTTTTTGCATCTAAAATGAATCTGAAATGTTGAGTTCCCTCCACAATTCTGCTAAGAGTCATATTGAAACTTTACCAAAGTAAAGAGATAGGGTGAGATTGGATCGCCTTGCCAAATCCCTTTGCAACTCTTAAACGACTTACTAGGTTTTCCATTCACCAGAACTTTAAAGGAAGAAGCACAAATGCACTGTGAGATCCATTGTATAAATATATCAGGAAATTTACATGATCCAAATCATGTAAAGTGTTTAAAATGATATCCAATCCACACTATCAAAGAGGGTAAGCCTTGGAGGAAGTGGTAAAGTTGCTTCTTTGTGATCATAAGATCACAGGTTCAAGTCACAGAAACTTTGTAAAATTACAAAGGGAAGGTTGCGTACATTATGACTCTCTCTAGACTCCAGCAAAGCGAGGAGCCTTATGCATTGAGTACATTGACTTACTATCATAGACTTTTTTCAAGTCCACTTTCAACAGGTAGTTCTTGCTACTCCTCTATTGGGCATAAGTTTTACCCAATTCTTAAAGTAGCAATATGTTATCTCGCATGATCCTACCTAGAATATAAGCCCTTTATGACACATCAATGTATTTGTTGAGATCCAATTTGAATCTTTGAGCCACTATCTTTGCAATAATTTTATTTGCAATGTTGCAACAACATATAGGTCGATAATCAGAGAAAGAAGACAGCTCACCAACATTAGGAATGAGAGTTATGAAGGTGTTGTTAATCTCTGACAGAAGCCTCCCTTTATCAAACAATTCAAGAACAACATTGTTGACTAGATGTTTAGTGAGATTCCAGGACTCGTAGAAGAAGTAGGGGTTAAAGTCATCAGGGCTAGGAGCTTTATGGGGATTGAGAGATCTTAAAGAACTCTTAATGTCTTGATAGGTCTGCTAAGAGATTCAGCTCCATATGGAGTAATTCTCTCTCTCATGATTTCTTTCATTAGTATGCAAGAGGAATTAGCATTTATAAAAGTATTCATTAACTTAAAGAAGTAGTCATGAGCACCTTGCAACAATGAGGATTGAGTATCTAGATTCTAATTATTGTGTTGCAGGGAAACAATCCTTTTGTTACTCTTCCTGGAAACCACAACTCTTTGAAAATAGGAAGTGTTTTTGTCACCAAATTTCATCCATTACAATCTTGATCTTTGTCTCATAAGTGAGTATCAAATAAGAGAGCCCTAGCAAAATGCTACATGGCTATCCGTTCTTTTATTAGAAGAGATTCCAAAGAGGGATTCACTTGAAGCTCAATCTGGATATTTTTTGAAGCATCTCTAGTAGTCTTGAGAAGATGGTGAGTGTTTCCTACATTAGACTAACAGAGGATCTTTAATTCTTGCTTTAAAAGCCCAATTTTCCTACAATATATATTGGTGAGAACCATTGATGTTAGTCTTCAAGGCATTCAAAATACATCCATCAAATTCTTGTAAATTAGTGAGGAAGTTATTAAATCTAAATGGGTACAAAGAGTTGCTAGCAGAAAAATGAGTCACAATGGAAACGTGATCTAAAAGACTATAATTTGTGAAGTAGGAGAAGCTGTTTGGGAAGGTAAAGAACCAAACATATTCCCCCGAACTGCTATCAAGCTTCTTCCTAATCAAATTAACTCCACTTTTTTGTTGCACCAAGTGTAAAAGCATCCACTAGATGGAATGTCGATAAGTTGAATATTAGCTAGGCATTGTCTGAGATCCAAGCATTGATTGCCAATTAAGCTAATACCATCTGGTTCATTTGTGCTCAGAAAAGCATGATTTTAACTCCACTCCTGAAGTTCTTTTCTTCCTATTGTATCTCTTTTTAGTTTTAGGTTTTTTTTCGAAAATTAAGGATTTCATTGATATAATATATATACAATCTAGAGTACAAAAGGTCGAGGATAAACCAAAAGGTCATAGAGTTGTGGTTCCTAGTAGTCATCTACATCTTGAGGTCTCAGGGGTTCTTATGAGACTACATAAACTAGTATTACTCCAATCTCCATCTTCTCTTCATACTACTAGACAGATTTGCTGCTATTCCTCTTGATAACATGGCCAATATGCAATGTAGGAAAATGTCCTGAAAAAACGTTTCAATGCTTCGACTTTGTTCTCTAAAAATTCTACAATTACACTCCTTCCAAATATAGTACACCAAGGCTGCCCAACTTAATTGCTTTGAGATTAGTTGCATTATGCACTCTAAGTTTCCCCAACCAATCAATAGTTTCAGTCCAAGAGTCCATTGATCTATCCATGTTGTGAATAATCTGCATCCGACCCTAAACTTGCCTGGTATATCTGCATCTAATCATAAGATGTTTTAGATTTTTCAGTTCCATATTACATAACTCACAATGCAATGTGTTAATGGAGAACTTGATCCTGTCCCTCGTAAGCAAGCTTCCATTGATTCCCATCCATAAGATAAATGAATGAGCTAGATGGATGTCACTGCCCCGTACTAACTTGGTTCACTCTAGCCTTGTGTTCTGCATAATCTGGAAAAGTGTTTTGCATGCTTTTGTGCTAAACTTCCTTGATTTATCTGCTAGCCACTGAATTTCCTCGTGTTCTCCCTCTTGGCATCTTGGCAACTCTTCCATTATGAGCCTGACACTTCTATTATTATGGAATGACCATTGTCATTAATTGTTTCTAATTAATACACCCACTTTAGTTTTTGGATACACCACTAATCTCAAGGGTTGTAACTCTTTCTAGTGATAGGTTGCTCTTGCTGATGTAACTCTGTCTAATCTATGTGCTTGCTTGAAATTTCGCACTCCTCTCTAGTTATATCATCTGCAATAGAAATAGGATCTTTATGGATAGGCTAATTAGGAGGTCTTGTTATGGTCTTTGAATTACCAGCCTCATTATAACCTGCATTACATTAGTATTGATTAGTCCTATTACTTCTTGGTACTCACCAGTTTTGAAAACCTTTCCAGTTGTTTTCCTTGTTTTTGTAGAAGTAGGTTGTGGCTTCCATGCATTAGAGACCTTGATTTGATCCCCATGTGGCTCCATGTTCTCATCTAATCGAATTATAGGAATGGTTTCAGGCAGATCAGGCATAGATGTAACAAGTACACAAATTTTGATAAATTGAATCCTCTCTACTTGATCTTTTCCTTGATCCATGCATATAGGTTTTCCTATAAAGCTTGCAATATGTCTTAAACCAGTTGTGGTCCAATACTCTAAGGGAACTCCATATATGCTGAACCAAATTGGCATATGTTCTTGCTTGATATCATTCATCTTCATTCCAGGCCTCCAAGTAGGAGAAGAGGTTTATTGTTGACATGCCATGGACCTGCTTGCAATACTTTCTTAGCATCATCAGCATTTGAGAATTTGAATAAAAACACACATCCTCACTGTTAATGAGTACATCTAGAAGTCCATGAACCTTCCAGTTATGCATAGCCCATTGTTTCATCACTGGAAAAGCCACCCTTTTGTCAAGGAAAAAGCTAAGAATTGTGGAATTCCATTTGCTAGCACCAGCTTTCAGTACATCCAAAGGATGGGCACAATTCTGGTTTCAAAGGAAGCATTGGGAGGGCAGAAATTGAGTTTGAGTTCAGGTGAAGAATCCCCAGCAACCTAAACTCAAGTCTTCTTGATAGGGAGAGTGTCAACAGAAGCATTCAAGGGACCTGGCATAGTGTCAGGACAAGAGGAATTAGAAGGTTGAAGGTTGAAATCAGAGGTGGGATGTCGAGATCAGTCATGAAGGGAAGTTAATGACTGATTGATAAAGAGTAGGCAAGTAGGTTAAAGGGAAACAAAGGTAAACTCAAGTAAAAGACAAACACAGTGAAGCAAACTGGACGTCCAAAGAAGATAGAACAGAAATGTGAAAGAAGGAGCATGGGGAAGAGGAAGTAAAAGTAGCAGAGAAGAACAAAGAGTTCTCGTTACTGTAGATTAACTAGAATTAATTAATCTACAGTGAAACTTGGATTACACAGTGTTACACTCACTCTCGTCCCGCTTACGGTGTTTCGCTTACTCTCTATGTTTCACTTACTCTCTATGTTTCACTCATGATCATGCTCACAGTGTTTCACTTGCGCTCGCTTTCATCGCTCGTCACTTGTCACTTGTTGGTAGTCGCTCGTCGCTCACGATCATAGAATATCTTCGTTTGACAAAACTTCTTTATCGACAATGAACTTCAAAGGGAGTTGAGACACTAGAATAGGTGATGGGTCGAGATATTTGAATATCCAGAATATAGAGACCCCCTAATTCAAGTCCTTTACCAATAACCTTGTTCGTCTTAAGATCTTGAAAAAGGAAATGATAAAGAATAACATAGAACAATTTAAGGTGCGAGTGAGTACTCACATATAGTAAAAGGAAAATCTTGGTAAGTTTAAGATAGAAGATGATGACAATATTGGAATGAGGTTAACACGGCCATATCCTTTAATGGAATAAGTAGATCCATTTGCTAAAGTGACTTGGTGAGGAAATAAATGTTTCTGGAAGGTAGAAAAAAATATTAGAATTACTTGTCATGTGGTCTAAGACACCATAATCAATGACCCATTGGGATGAAGAAGAGAGACGTGTAGTTTTATTACCTGAATTAGCAATAACAGAGATACGGTGAGATGAATTTTTTAATGCTTCTTAGTACTAAGTGAATTTATCAAAGTCATTTGCAATTGTGATCGTCTTCTCAGCGGATGAGCTAGGTGGTGCAGCTACAACAAGAGCTGAATGGGTTTCTTGATTTTTCTTTTATAGTTTTCAACCAGTGCATGTGCTATGATTGGGTTCATGAAGATATCAATAGATGATTCCTCTAGAATCTTGATTCCAATTTCTTGTTCTTTCTTTGTTAGCTTTTCTAGGATGATTTTCCATGTTCATATCCAATGTATTGACTCTTAAAAACACTAGAGGTCTGAGTGGTAAGAGCTACAAATGCATTGTTGTATGAACGGAGTATTCGAGTAAAGACCTCATGGAGGTAGGAAAATGGTGACCCAAGAAAAACACAACGTTTTGCTCTCTTGGGAAGAAATTCAAAAGATTGATGAAGAAGAAGAGACCAAAGCTAAGTGCTTTTGGCTTTGATACCATATCGTATTTCTTCTAATTTATGAATCTACAGAATTAGGGATATATATAAATTTTACAAGGCTAATTAGGGAATGTAATCCCTATGATCAAGGGATTATAATTCCTGTAATCAATTCATAATTCTTACAACTGCTCTATCAGTAGTAGCTCAATCTGTACCTAAATCAAACAAACGAAATAAGAGTAGTCGATCATTTTGGCAAAACCAAGAGAAACGAAGGTGATACGAATTAGGGATTCAATGTAGAAGAGAAGTCAAAACAAGTTTTATTGGAAATTGTTTTAGTGAATAAAGTTTTCTTTTTCCTCTCGTCCCAAGACCTTATAACAAATGTACATATTGTGTAATAGTGCATGTGCATGTTTGTGTTGTGTTGTTTAATGATGTGAGCTTGCATTCATCACATTTTAAGCACACATGACCTACTTAACAATATTTCGGATATGGTCTGGTCGAGATCTAAACTTGTGATTACGGAGTCAAGAATTAAAAGCTTAGTGCTTACAGGATCCTCAGGCAACAAACATATTTATAAATCCTGGATTAGCATTTGGAACTGGGGAGCACCCTACTACCAAGTTGTGTCTCTTGTTTCTTAAAAGCGTGATAAAGGAAGGAGACACTTTCTTAGACTATGGCACTGGTTCTGGTATTCTTGCAATTGCAGCACTTAAGGTAACAAACCTTTTGATTTAGTGGAAAGGCATCTCTCACATTTTGATGCATTCATTACATATTTAATATTTTATGTTGTAGAGCAACTAGCTCACTTCACCTCTTAAATGTTGAACAATTTCATTGCTTACTTCTTTGACCATTTCACGAATCTGACTTTTTGAATGTTTCTTATAATATCACATTCTTTATCACAACTCTCTGTTTTGATTGCCTAAAACATTAGGAATGTGGTTATTGTGCTCATAATAAGGTACTTCTTATCACCTAAAAAGTTATTTAAAATTTTTAATAAATATGCGACAATTACATAAGTATAATATTTAAACATAGCAAGAAAGAGAGATTGCAAATCGATTTTATAGTGGTTTGCTAACAAACCTTACTTATATCCACTCCCCAAGACTCACTTGGGATTCAACTATCTTTTTCTTTCAACTAACCATTGAAGGTCCATACAAGTCTCTTTTTTTGCCCTAGGTAAAAACAGAACTCTTATTATCTTCTTTGATAGTGAAGAAATACTGATCTCCTTGAATCCTATAGTGTAGTAGAATCAACCTCTAAGTAAAGTTTGTAACTTGAATAATTCATATTTGTTCACTTTAATGCTCTAAGACTTAATGATGGGAATGAATGGGCCATTAAAACAAGCTCCCACAAGTCGATGTCTTCAGTTAAAAACAAGAACTTCATTATTGTTTTTCAATGCAAATAATCATTTCCATCAAAGAATTTTGACTAATTCTTTAATCATCTTGGCTGAATGAAAATAATGATGCACCTAAGTATGTCATGATAACCTTTACTAATTGGATTAAAATTCCAATTATTATGTGCTAAAAATAGCAATGTAATTCTACTATTTAAACAGTTGAACATTAATGAAAGAGGACAAGCAAGAAATTGAAAATTTGTGAAAGCGACAATCTTATTATCACACTTACATTAAACGTAAGACTACAATTAGGTTTATATACATAAAACCTATATGGTATATATATATATTGGAAAAATACACTTTTATCCTTAATTATACCTAATAACCAACATTGCCCCTCAAGTTGGTGCAAAAATATTACATATGCCCAACTTGCAAACTATGGTATGAAAAGCTCGACTATTGAGTCCTTTTATGAAAACATCAGCTAGTTATCTTTCTAATGTTACATGGAACAAGCTTAAGATACCATCAATTAACTTTTCTTTTATGAAATGTCTACCAATTTCGATGTGCTTCGTCGGTCATGTTGAATAGGATTCTGAGCAATACTGATTGCAACTTTGTTATCACAATAAAAAGATAACCTATCTTCTTCAACCAACTTCAACTCTGCTAGCAACTTTTGTAGCCATAAAAGTTCATAAACATCTTGAGCCATATCTCTGTATTTTGCTTATGCACTTGTTCTTGCAACCACACTATTTCTTGCTTCTCCAAATGACCAAGTTACCTCCCATAAGTGTGCAATAACTAGAAGTTGATCTTCTGTCATCTAGAGATCCAACTCAATCTACATCTGTAAAGGCTTCAATTCGAAGATGACCATAGTTAAAAAAAACAAACCTTTTCCTAGGGCTGACTTTAAATATCGCAAAATGCGAAAGATAGCCTGCTGATGGTATTCTCTAAGATCATGCATAAACTGGCTCACCAAGCTAACTGCATAAGCAATATCTGGTCTGGTGTAAGAAAGATAGATAAGCCTACCAACCAATCTCTTATATTTGCCTTTATCAACTAATTCTTCAGTTGTTACTTGCAGTTTATGATTGCTTTTAATGGGCAATTCTGCTGGTTTACATCCCAATATATCAGTTTCATCCAAAAGATCGATAATGTATTTCCACTAAGAAATGAAGATTCCTTTTGTTGATTTTGCAACTTCAATTCCCAAGAAGTATTGTAACTTACCAAGATCCTTGATCTCAAACTCTTGAGCCAAGAGTTTCTTTAGCCGAGTCATTTCTCCTTTATCATCTCCTGTCATCACCATATCATCAACATAAACAATAAGAAGAGTGATTTTACCCTTGTAGTGTCTCATAAAGAGGGTATGATCAGTATTACTCCGTTGATACCCAAAAGAGATCATGACTTTGCTTAATCTATCTGTGAATCAACGCTTATTTGCTCTATATTTCTTTTATTAGAGACTGCAGTATATATATACATGAATAAGTTTACAGAATAGGATAGAAAAATCTGTACAGATATGGAAATATAATCCTAGGATACTATATATCTACAAGATACTG
>JANKOE010000005.1:45241835-45261910 GCA_026284465.1 Erythroxylum citrifolium
ACCAAATTGGTCCGACCTGCCGGATGCCAAAAACAAGAATGGAGGGACGTGTTGAAGAGGTAGAGAGGAACATGACATAGGCGCAAACAAAAATGAACACCATGGAAGAAGCAATTATAGCTTTACGTCTAAGAGCAGAGATTTACCAGGCTGGAAAACATGATTTCTTCTTTGATAAAAGGAAAGGCTGTTGCCGATAGCAGTGGTGTCTCCACCCACTCGATCCCCACTCCACCGTCGGGCAACACCTGATAGAGTTATCAACTGAGGTTGTATTATTTACGTATTTCTATTGATTCTATAATAGAATTCCTCCTGGAAGGAAACTCCAGGCCTATACAATATCTGTATATTCCAATATCAATCACCATAGTACTCCCCACTAAACAGTATACTCTATATACTCTTCTCCCCCCCGTACTCCCTTCTCTACAACCTCTCTCTATAACAAACTCATAACAGCCCAGCTTATGTGGCATTTGCCCCTTTACCCATCTTACCCCTACGAATGTAGGTTTGGATGGGCTTAGTGGGCTGATTGTTAACACCAGCAGGTTGTATGCATGGAGTGATGCTAGCAGTTCCCTCCTGCTCAACTAACACCTTGTCCTCAAGGTGGATGGAAGGGAATTGCCCCCGAATGAAGTCAGCATCTTCCCAAGTTGCCTCTGCTGGTTTGTCCCTCCACCGGATCAGCCACTGTAGGATACTGCCACCCTTGGACTTGGAAATGCTGGAAGCTAAGATTGCTTCAGGTTCAGCCAAATCTCCTGCATCTACCTCCAATCCTTTGGGGAGAGTGTGCTCCACTGAGTGATTGCCTAGAGCTTTCTTCAACTGAGACACATGGAAAATAGGGTGAACCTTAGCTGAAGGAGGGAGTTGCAGCTTGTAAGCAACCATTCCCACCTTGCCAATGATCTTGAAAGGCCCATAGTACCGTGCTGCCAACTTAGGACAAATCCTCCTAGCTACCGTGAGTTGCCTATGGGGCCTCAATTTTACAAACACCAAATCACCCACCTGAAACTGCACATCCCTTCGGTGGATATCAGCTGATTTCTTCATCATAGCTTGTGCTCTTGCTAGGTTGTGCCTTAGTTGTCTCAATGCTTCATCTCTATCCACCAAGGCTAAAGCCACCGATTCTACTTAGGTTTCCCTTTGAGTAAAGTGTAGCAAAGTTGGTGGAAGACGACCATACACCACTTCAAAAGGAGTCCGTCCAGTTGAGACGTGATAATTGGTATTATACCAGTATTCAGCCCATGCCAACCAAATTGACCAGCCCTTAGGTTGCTCCGATGTGAAGCAACGAAGATAAGTCTCAATACACCTATTGATCACCTCGGTTTGTCCATCCGTTTGAAGATGGTAAGAAGAGCTCATCTTCAATGTTGTTCCCTGCAACTTAAACAGCTCTTTCCAAAAGTTGCTAGTAAAAAGGGGATCTCTATCACTGATGATAGAACTAGGAACGCCATGTAACCTTATTATGTCTCGGGTAAATGTTTCAGCCACAGTTTTAGCCGTATAGGGATGTCTAAGCAATGAGAAGTGAGCATACTTAGACAAACGATCGACCACCACCAAAATTACCTCATACCCGTGAGACTTAGGAAGACCGGTAATAAAATCCATGGAAACCTCCTCCCAAATCAGCTGAGGAATAGGTAGGGGTTGTAAAAGGCCAGCTGGAGACATTGCCATGTACTTGTGCTTTTGACAAATAACACATTCCTTCACAAACGTTTGAATTGAAGACTTCATTCCCAACCAAAATAATCCACCAGCTAACCGTTTATAGGTTTTCAAAAACCCTGAATGTCCCCCTAAAGGTGAAGCATGATACTCATGTAGGAATTTAGGGATTAACTCCGAAGTAGATGAGAGAACCAACCTGTTTTTGTAAAACAATAAACCATCCCTAGTGTGGAAATCAGGTTTGGAAGTGGGGTCTGCCCTAAGTGCTGCCATAATTGAGTTTAACTTGGAGTCCTCTTTGATTTCCCTTCTTACCACCTCCATGTCAAGCCAAAAAGGAGCTGAAATGGCAGCAAATAGTACCTTGTCATCCTGCACCCTTGAAAGAGAATCTGCTGCTCCATTGTGCTTCCCTGGTTTATAGATAACTTCAAAATCCAGCCCCAATAGTTTTGCTTGCCAACATTGTTGGTCTATGGAAGGGATGCGCTGATCTAACAAATGTTTCAAGCTTTTGTGGTCAGTATAAACCTTAAAATGTCTTCCAATCAGAAAGTGTTTCCAGTGTTGAATAGCAATCACTATTGCCATCACCTCCTTCTCATAGACTGACTTCGAGTAAGTGGATTCAGCCAAAGCCTTGCTAAAAAATGCCAATGGTCGACCCCCTTGAATGAGAACGGCCCCAATCTCCTTTCCAGAAGCATCACACTCAAGGGAAAACTCCTTGGAGAAGTCAGGTAATGCTAAAACTGGGGCTGAAGTGACCTTCTTCTGCAGCTCCTCAAATGCTAACTGAGCTTCCCTTCCCCAACCGAAGTTGTCTTTTCTTGTAAGATCAGTGAGAGGTTTAGCTACTCTCCCATAATCTTGGATGAACTTACGGTAGTAGCCTGTGAGGCCTAGGAAACCCCTCACACCCTTGACATTCTTAGGAATGGGCCACTCCAAAATGCTTTTGATTTTTGAAGGATCCATTGCTACCCCTTTATAGGATATAATGTGACCCAAATATTCCACCGATTGTTGCCCAAAAATACACTTCTTCTGATTAGCTTTCAGCTGGTTATCCAAAAGCAGTTGCAACACACAACTCAAATGCTCTAAGTGCTGATTCCAATCTGCACTATAAACAAGGATATCATCAAAGAAAACAAGGACGAACTTCTGCAATAGAGGCTTAAAAATTGAATTCATGGTGGCTTGGAATGTAGCAGGGGCATTCATGAGACCAAAGGGCATCACTAGGTACTCATAATGTCCCTCATGGGTCCGAAATCCAGTTTTATGAATGTCCTCCTCCCGAACTCTAATTTGATGGAAACCAGACTTCAAATCCACCCTTGAAAAAATATCTAGCACCATGTAACTCTTCCATCAGTTCATCCACTACTGGAATGGGGAATTTGTCTGGAATGGTGAGCTTATTTAAAGCTCGGTAGTCTACGCACATTCGCCAAGATGCATCCTTCTTTTTAACAATAACCGGACTAGAGAAGGGACTAATGCTTGGCCTTATTACTCCAGTGGCGAGCAAAGTCTGAATCTGTTTCTCAATCTCATCCTTGTGGTGGTGTGCATACCTATAGGGACGGATATTAACTAGTTCTGCTCCTTCCTTCAAGTTAATTGCATGATCATGTTCTCTTCTAGGAGGTAACCCTTCTATTTCCTAGAAAACCTCCCCAAATCTGTCTAAGATAGTGATAGAATCCCACAAACAATTAAAGGAAATATGTATATTGCTATAGATTTCCGTATAGGAATACAGATGATAACTGGTTTCGAGGACCAGAAACCTCCAGCCTTAGGCTCACTAGACACTCCACAGTATACTCAATAATCTGCTTTCTCACATCTACTCCTTATTTATACACCGAATCTGTTAGGAATAACAGATTCGGTTAGCTGTCAGCTCCCCCCTCCCCTAAAAACAGAACACATGCCTATATATATATATATTTACTATATATGTAAATTCCTAATTTTGCTTGGGTCTAACAGATAGCTCCCAATCTCTCTTGCTGATTCCCATCTAAGGTTTCCACTTGATCAGAGATGTTTCTGCCCATCTTCAAGGACCACAGCAGCCCTCCCACTTCCAACTCCTGATGCTTCAAAATCTGTTGTAATGCTTGGGAAGAAGGGTTGTGCATGTTGATTCCCTGCAAGGTAACTTTAGTCCCCATGTGATCAAATGTCATACACATAATTTTCCAATCAACTTTCACTATCCCTAAGGTCTCAAGCCATGCCACCCCCAAAATCAGGTCTGGCCCCCGTGTATCAAACACATAAGCATCCACCCGAAACTCCTCCTCCAATTTCAGCTCAATTCCCTTGCATACCCCTTGTGAAAAGGAACGGTGACCATCCCCCAACCTTACCCCGAAGGTTCTTGTTGAAGTTACAGCTAGGGCCATAGCTTGAACCAATTTTCTAGACACAAAATTGTGGCTAGCACCACTATCCACCATTATAACAATTGACATCTCATTCAGCTTACCGATTAAAACCATAGACTTTGGGGATGAGGATTGGTCTCGTCCCAGTTCTCTGAACTTAGCCACGTTGCATACTAGTTCCCAATCTTCCTGTTGTTCAGTTTCCCTCTGCTCAGCTCCCATCGGTGCCTCTTGACTGCTGTCCTCAACTTCAGCTTCATCACCTTCCCAAATTACCAGCTTATATTCTTTGTCTGGGCAGCAATGGAGAGGTCCAAATGTCTGTCCACATTTAAAGCACAAGCCCTTGGCTCTTCTTTCCATCAATTAATCGTATGTTAGGCTACGTGTTCCTCTCCACTTAGCATTTGTTGTTCGGTGGCCTTCAGTGGTAGGACCCTTCTGTTGGTGGGTGGTCTCCTTATCCTCATTTTTTATATTTCCTACCGCATGGGTATGTTGAGTTGGCCGATATGCATTAGGAAGTCCAGTTCGGCGCCCGAAGTTCCAGTGGGGGCTGTCGAACCTTCTCCTCACTTCTCCTGGCCGAATCACGCCTTCACCAATCAGTTCTCTCTCAACCTTCCTTGCGACAGAAATGAGTCGGGCTCGGGTCGGAGGATCGTGGGTGCGCACTCGATTCTTCACTTCGTCTCGCAACCCACCTAGGAAGCAGCTCATGTACCATTCATCAGGGAGATGACCAATCTGCGATGCTACCTTCTCAAACTCGTC
This sequence comes from Erythroxylum citrifolium, assembly GCA_026284465.1. Classification (NCBI taxonomy): domain Eukaryota; kingdom Viridiplantae; phylum Streptophyta; class Magnoliopsida; order Malpighiales; family Erythroxylaceae; genus Erythroxylum; species Erythroxylum citrifolium. Next base: position 45,246,719 of record JANKOE010000005.1, read on the forward strand.
GACGTACTCATCCACCGAAGCACGCTGAAATGTCGACTTCAACTGTTCGATCGGGTCGCCATCATCCCTTCCTCCATATCGTTCGAACAGGGCTCGCTTAAATCTCTCCCACGTCATACGTGGGTCGAGTTCCCGCAAATTCATAAACCAGTAAAGCGTCGTCCCTTCCATGCATATCTGAATCATCGACAGTCGCAGTTCTTACGGAATCTCATGAATCATAAAGTATGATTCAGCTCGTGTGACCCAAGCAAATGGGTCGTCTCCATGGAACGCGGGTAGTTCGACTCGATGGGCTGCGTTCTTGTATTCTTCTCAAGCACGGTTCGTGGCCACCGAAAAACTGTTCTCACCCTGCCAGCGCTGACCACCTCCTATCTGTCCACCAAGGACCCTGTCGTTGTCGGTAGCAGCTGAGGAGGGTGGCGCGGGTCTATCGCCACCCGCTGATGATGCATTGTGGGCAAGCATCGATGGTTCTCCTTCGGCACCCACCTTTTGCTTCTGCATATTTCTAGCCAACAAGGATTGAAATCCGTCCATCATCTCCGACTGTAGCTAGTGTTGCGATTTGGCCAACATCTCCACACTAGCCATCAGAGAACTTAGCTGCGATTGGAGGTCCTTCAAGGTGGTGTCATGCGACTTAATTAGTCCCTCTACCGCCGATACTCTATTCTCCATTCTAGTTGGCATACAACCTCTATCCCTTAGTCTCTCAATGAAAGCACCAACTTGATAGAGGTATCAACTGAGGTTGTATTATTTACGTATTTCTATAGATTCTATAATAGAATTCCTCCTGGAAGGAAACTCCAGGCCTATACAATATTTGTATATTCCAATCACCATAGTACTCCCCACTAAACAATATACTCTATATACTCTTCTTCCCCCCGTACTCCCTTCTGTACAACCTCTCTCTATAACAAACTCATAACAGCCTAGCTTATGTGGCATTTGCCCCTTTACCCATCTTACCGCTACGAATGTAGGTTTGGATGGGCTTAGTGGGCTGATTGTTAACACCAGCAGGCTGTATGCATGGAGTAGTGCTAACAACACCTCTACTGTCAGACCTCCAGCTCACACTCTTCATTTTGATAACACAGCGCTTATACCAAAGAAGGTTGACATGCCCACTTTTGATGGTACTGATCTTGTGGGTTGGCTGGCAGGAGCAAAACAATACTTTGAAATCCACAATACCCAAGATGAGCTCAAAGTCTCCTTGGCACTAGTGAGTATGGACGGGGCGCCTCTTCATTGGCTTCGGTGGTTACGCCAACGGAACCCAACTCTAATCTAGGAACAGCTGAAGATTGAAATAGTTCAACGTTATGGCGGTGATATCTCTGAAAATCTTTACGAATATCTTGCAACAGTGAAGCAAATGGGTACTGTTGTTGAGTATATTGATGATTTTGTGGCTAGAGCGACACAAGTACCGGATATGACAGATTCATAGTGTTTGGGGTATTTTCTCAATGGGTTAAAGGAGGAAATACGAGTGCGACTCCATTCACATGATACTATAGATCTCTATCGCACCATGAAATTAACAAGGGAAATTGAAAGAGAACTCTTGCACTCTACCAGAACAAAACCCCCTTATCGTTATAATTCCAGTGATGCAACAGGGATGACCCACCATGGGCTGGGCCTAAGTCCACGAGTACCACCCAGAATGGCAAACAAACTGGGTTTTGATTCGACAATTGGCATGACTTTGGACTCCTTCACAAGTTTCCTGAATACAAACATTTGTGGTTAATAATTCCATGGAATGCAAAGGTTGAAATAATCATAGATGGGAATAGATGGTAATGGTCTGGTCATCACTCTGGAGGCTTCTCCTCAATCATGAACAACATACCTAGTCAAAATCGTAATTACATTACCAAGAGGATCTATAGTTTGGACTAAACATAGCTAAAATAACAACAAATTAGGTACAGACATATTCAGGTACAGAAATCAACTTGCTCCTGGTTTGGCAAGAAAATAATGTGCCTAATGCCTCATTGATTCTATGGCTTGTAGTCCAAAGGAAGCTCTGGACTAAGGATAGGATTTATAAAGATCCTTCCACTTAGTCCACCTGCATACTTTGCAACAAGGAAAAGGAAACACTTAACAATCTCTACTTCATGACTATACTTACATCCAATGCAAACTGATTCTTGCACTATGTGACGTGCTCTGTGATATATGCAATTGGGATAATATAGTTGTTTGGGGAATCAGAAAGGTATCAAGGAAACTGATTAGCAAGCCTTTAGACTGATTTGACCAAAAACTAGAACAGGAGTTCAGCCACAAGACAATCTATTGGATACGAAAAACTTCTTGGCAAATGGTTTGGCTTACAGAATGAGCCTAAACCTCCCAAACAACTGGAGAGTATGATCACCATCAATGGGAATCAAACATGCAGACAGGGAGAATGTTGCCCCCAAGGAAAGCAATCGATTCCACTTTACTCAGAGAGTCTGCCCATAGTCCAAAGGTCATAACCTAGTTATGGAGACGGATGAGCTAGGTTTCAGCTATTGCTTAAACTCTACTAGCTAATCACCCAAAGGGCCTTTGAGCTTCGAGTATTAGATCATTCTGCCTTGTGTCAATAGCAATGTTTATAGTTTCCAAGATGTCATTGCAAGTCTTGTTGCTAGGCCACCTGCATGATCTCTCTTTGACATTGGTTGTTGCTTTGTTCTCTCTTGTTTATCGTTTAATTCAATTTAATTTTCAAAACAAATAATTCAACTAAATTTGTTTTAAAGATATAGAGGTTTGTTTTTAAAATCAAAGCCTTATTTCCTCTTGGCAATTCAAAAATCACATGAATTAATATTTAAGATGATATGTTCATGCGTGCAAAACCCTTAAAAACATTAGAATGACCAAATTAAGGTTACAAGAATGATAATATTGATTCTTACAATTGAAATCTTGGTCCAATTGAATTGATGTTCACTTGAATAATTTGAAACTCGTGAATTGTCTTCATTCTTGTTGTTTTTATAAGTCACTTGATGCTCGACTTTATAACGTATCTTTTGGCTCAATTAATTAATATGCGTAAATAATTTGATTTTTGTTTCTTTTAATCATAAAAAACAAAATATTATTGTCATCATCAAAACATAAATTAGAACCTTCTCTTTTGTACATATTACAAAACATTTAACTGAATATATATGGTTTATGCGGTTAATAAATTTATAAAACTTTATACTTGGCTGCACAAGCTTGGTGCTGCTCTGGCAGTTGGGCTAGACATAGATACCCAAGCAATCACGTCTGCACGCCATAATGCTGCTTTGAATGGTATTGGACCTGAGAAGTTGAAAGTCCTCCTAGTTCGTGGTAAAGCTACCTCTACAGTGATTGATGAAGGGACAGATGAAGTTCAGAAAGAGCGTACCTGCAGGTCAGCAGTGACTTCTGAGACAGGAAAACATGATGTTGTTATCGCCAACATTCTCTTAAATCCTCTGCTGGAGTTTGCGGATCATATTGTTTCTTATGCCAAACCTGAGGCAGTAGTTGCCATATCTGGAATTATATCTGAGCAGGTGCTTTCTAACGTAGTTGTTTTTATATCTTAGCTGGATATGTACGCTTATGCCTAATTCAGTTTGACAATGTCTGCGGTACAGGTTCCATTTATTATCGATCGTTATTCAGTGCTCTTGGGGGACATATCTGTATCGGAGATGGATGATTGGGCCTGTGTAAGTGGAAGAAAGAAAAGGTAATCTCGATGGAAGCTGCAGGAGATCTTTGTCATCGTGAAAGTCACGAGCAAAAGCAGAATGTGCTGATCCAGGAATTGAAGATTGTTGGTCCTTTCACTTGTGAAGCATGTACGGTGCTTATCAGGATGATATATATACATACATGTATGAAAGAAGAGTTCTTACTTTTATCTACGTGAGTGCGGTTCATCCATCTTGAGAAGGCTGCAAATGCTCTTAGGTAATACTAATAAACTGTTGTTTGCTAGCCTTCAACTATCCTGCTAGTTGGCAATTATCCAACTTGTAGCAGAAAGAGGAGAGCTCCTGATGCATGACAATTTTCCCAGGGAAGAAAATTTATCACAAGGATTTTTGGCGTTAAACCTCGTTTTCAGTTTCAAGGGTAGCTTTCGAAGTGCAGCATCTCTCACGTAACTATGTTCATTCTTGACAATTTCCCGGCATTTGCTGGATTAAATACAAAAGATGATAATTTCCCGGCATTTATTAGCTGAACTTTAATTTATTGTATGTTCATTTCGATTTTTAACTAATTACGAATGGGTTTCCTACCGTCTAAAAGGCTGCTAATTTTTTCATTGCATGGCTCACAGATTTCAAATATTTGTTTCCTTCTAAGGAATGGTTATCGAATTGGGAGGTAGCCTGCTGATCGCCAAATGTTCATTTTTCCTGCTTAAGAACAGCTCCAACTGCAATTAACAAATGGTTAACCTGACGTAAAACTATTCAAACCAGAAAGACTCCACTGCGCTACTAAGACTTACTTTCAGGATATATAACAAGTGCTTAGAAAATCGCCACTAAAGTCTAACGAATGCCTCATTCTGCATCCTTTCAACTAATGAAGAATATCCAGATCTCCTTTTTACATCAAAGCAAGATCTTGTACATAATGCGTCAGGTTATTAAGTCAATATACCTACAACATTTAAACTAAATTTGAAGTGATAAAAATAAGGCAATCCGTAAGTTACTTGCACAAAGTTATTATTTCTCTGTTCTTCTGCAGAAGCATTTGCTTTCCATGGCATAAAATTAAAAAAAAGAGGGCATTGCCATCCGTTTGTGCAATGCCAAATGTGGGTTCACCACACTAAGATATCAACGTTTGAGCTGCCTCCTAGCCAAAGCTGGGGTCTTTTTAGGGATGTAGACTTTGTAGCTCACCTGGCCCAAAGGATAAAGAAATATGACACCATTGCTTTCAGCATGAACGGATAAGTATGAACCTAATTATTGTAGTACACAAAGATCATTTTAAAGTACTTACCTGGACCATCTCCCCACCCCGCATCACAGTCATTGTCTTCTTTTCTAACTGGGATACTCCTTTGCCTTCATCTTGCAATCTATTCATGCTAGTATCTGCCGCTGCAGGAGCTGTATGAGATGTCCAATTGGAAGAAGAACCGACTATGATAGTATCATTGTTACCACTTGTTTGGCTCACATTATGTTCTCCTTGAGCAGCATCCTTGTAAGTATTTGTGTTCCCAGTCGCTGAATTTGTCTGATTGGTTTCCTGCAAAGCACATGCTGCTTCCATCATATTGGTTGTGGCATTTGAAAATGGTTGGCCCATTATTGATCTAACCAACCGTGGCCTGCTAATATCTGAACCAACAGCCTTCCTGGCCCTTTCCCTGCCGGTAATAGCCACCTTGTCAAGTGAATGAATATTACTTTCAGCAGACTCTTCATTGCCACTAATTTTTCCGTCACCTATCTTCTTGTGATTCTGTGAAGAAGATACTACAGAAAAAGTATACATGCAAGCCTTATTAACTTTAACATCATTGTGGCTGACACCCAAGGAACTCATCATATTGGCAGTTAGGGCACCCCCGTCACCTACTTTACCTTTCTTCACAAACTTCGCCTCATTCAGTTCATGTGAACTAGGTCTTTCCATTGGAATGGTAGTGTAGTTTCCACTACTTATTTCTTTTCCTAATGTTGATTCAATCAACCCCAGCTTGTTAATTTCAGAATCAACATATGAAGTTACTGTATCATTACCACTAATAGCCGCCTGTTGACTACAGTTTCTATCTTCAAGTGGCCTGTACTGATGATGATAACTAATCGTCTTTCCATCTTGCATAGCAGAATCTTCCTGCATTCCTTGAGAACAATATTCTTGATCAATCGAACTCTTTGCATTGGATGAGAAACCTCCACAGAACCTTCTTAGGTTTGCCAATGCCTTTTGTCTTAAAATTAACTCCAAATCACCACCATCTACAACATCATCAGCACTTGAATCCTCATTCTTCCTGATAGCATCTTTTGTACCAACCCTATCCATGTTAGACATGGTTCTTTCACAACAGACCTCCCTATCCTTGTCTCTTTCTGAAATTTTGGAGATTTTAGTATCAAAAGCAGTGATATCCTCGCTGATCTTACCCTCTGTGGACCTTTTCTTGTCAGAGGCAACATGTGACTGATTATCTGTGTCCCTCTTGCTTCCTTCATTACTATCATTGCTTCTGCAAGGGTAGTCACCATGTTCATATATCATCTCCTCTTTGTGCTCATCTTTTCTTCCGTCATTATCATCCCTTGTAAGCATAACAACAGATCTCAATCTTTTTGAAGTGTTTTCCACAGTAAAGTTCTCCAAACTCTGACAATTACTATCAGTCTCACCTCTACTACATGAAGAAAAATTCCTTGACCTATATAACTTCCTTCTAGATGCAGATTTACACTTCTCAAATTGTCTTTTATGATTCCCTCTTCTTTCTGACCTATCCCTTTGTCTCTTGTACTCACTCTCAGTGCTGCTACTGTTCAAACCACAAGTTGAGCAGCTCCTTAACCCACTACTCGTAGAACTAATAATTCTCTCTCCCCTGACTATCCCCCTCTTCTTCTTCTCTCGCAATTTCTTTATTTCCTTTGCATCACAGTTTCTCTTTGACCCTTTTCGCCTTTTCAGAGGAGAAGAATCCTCAGAACTAGAGGACCATGAGCGAGCCCTCTTTTTACCATTTTTTACATCCTTTCTTGAGCGAGACCTAAATCGTCGACTTCTGTGTTTATCCTCAGAGCTGGATAATGAAACATACACTGAACTCCTTGAATCATCATTAGAATAAGAATCTGAGTCATAGTCACGTCGAAGCTTGATGGGTTTACTTCTCCTGGTCTTACTTCTCTTTCTTGTACGAATCTAAACAAACAACAGACATTTAACTATCAATACCCCCAACTGAGACACTCATTCCAGAATAATAGCAATAACGAACAAAACTATAAACCTCAAAATATGGCTGTTGAACTTAAAATATGGGGGCCTCAGGCTACATCAGAAAACACGAAAAAGAACACATTTTTAGTACTGCGTAACGTCTATCGAGTTATTTAGATGCTCCATTCGGCTGCATCAGAGTAATGGGTACCCAGAAAAAAAAGGGGAAAAAAGGAATTCAATAGCTAAGATAATTCCCGGATTCTCTCTTACTGTTTGCTTCATTTTCTCTAAAAGAAGAATAAAGAGTATTGTACAATCAAACAAAGAAAGCCAAACAATAAGAGAGAGAAAAGAGTACCGAAGATGAATGCTTAGAGAGCTTCTTTCGATAAGAAGAAGATGATTTTCCCATTTCAATCTCCTTATCTGCAACAACAAAAAATCAAAAGGAAACGCAATATCTAACAGGAAACAAAGCAAATTGCACAAATTAAACGAAAATATATGTAAAACAGAAAGAATTGAGAAAATGCTATAAGGGTGAAGACGAAAGAGGGAGAATAGAAAAAGGGAACAGAGAGTGGAGGTACTCGTTTCGCTACCTTGGCTGAACGGAGGATGTCACGACATGTCGTTGTCGCATAGATGTTATATCTTTTTATATTAAAAACAAGTTGTGTCAAGGAGATTATATTTTAGCAATATTTTAAAAATCAGATCGAATATTGAATCGATCGAAAGTAAGGTTTAAGGTTTAAAGATTCAATCAGCACTGAACCGCTATATAATAACTAATAAGTAAGCCTTATAAGAAGTAGCAAAAATAAAATATTTTATTAAAATAAAAAATGCGCTAATGTCTATTATTATATAATGAACTTATAATAAATAAATATGAGTCTAATATAAAACTTAAAATAATAATAAAAATCAAAATTGTATTTATGAAGGAGATCTTGTCTCATTATCGTCAAAAACTTCAAATTCTTTAACGTTATTTAAAAATTCGTAAATTACGCTTTCATTCAAAGTATTTGTATCAACTTTTTCTACTGCATTAAAATAAATTACAAATTAATAATATATGAAATTATTCTTAATTGTAAACTTGTAATACAGTATACTTTTAACTTAAATATGATCAAAATAAGATATGAACTAACCATTAGTAGATGTTCTTAATCCATTCGTTGTGACAAATGCATTTTTTTTTCATAAATCGTCTTTTCAAATTCATTATAATCAAGATCAAGCGATGATTCTTCTTTTTCAATCCAAAAATCATTATGTTCAATGCAATTAATATCAACTGGGTCATATGTTTTCTTCTTACTAAGCACTTTGAATACATAATAGAGAAATTATAAAGTCAATAATAAAAAAATTATTGAAATAAAAAAAACTATAAAATACATGTTATTTATTCTCATATTATAAGTAACATAAACAAGGTTATTAAGTCTTTGATGTTCTAAACGATTTTGTTTTTTTGTATAAATATGTTCAAAAACACTCCAATTATGTTTACAGCCTGATGCAGAAGTTAGTTGACTGAGTAACCTAATAGCGAGTTTTCTCAATATTGGAGCATTGTCACTGAATAATCTCTACCATTCATCTGTATTTTAAATTAATAGTTATGATAAAATATATATTATTAATAATTAAATAATGAATTTAAAATATAAAACTTACCTAGCTGCATTTTTTTCATCATAAGTTCTCTTTTTATTGATGATCTAGCAAAACTCTCTAAACCTTTACGATACAATTTAATTTCATTTGTTGTTTGTAATTACTCTTCAATAGAAAAAATACCTTTGCATTCAATCACATTAAACAAATCACCCATAATAGTAATTGTACGTGCTTCTCCACCATATAAGCAATAAGGATTGAGAAAATAAGCTGCTAAGCGGATTCTTTGAATAAGATGCTTATCCTATCGTTAATCAATAATATCTATATAAGGCTTGTCCAATTTCTCCTTTTTTAAAAAAGATTTATAATTGTTTTGTGAGCTCTATACGTACCATTATATATATACCCCAAAGATGGCTTCTCATGTTGGGCCCCATTTTCGAAGCCCAACAATCGCTCCGAATATCATAAACATAAGACGTGAGCCCATTTCCTGTAGGGTTATTTTCAATGAAATCTCTTTAACCCTCATCGTTTCATCCCCACTCTCATAACATCTCAAGTCACAAAGGCGAGCTCGCACAACGAAATCACAATAATCACAATTGACTTCTTCAAGATGGTAGCTCTTAGTCTCTAGTTCATTTAGAAACAAGAACCACCTCAATTGGAGCTCTATAGCTCAAGATATGCTTAAAAATTCAAAGTATGTTCATGGCCCAATCATGCTCTCCCAACCGACCCCTCACTTCCTTTCCATAAAACTTTTTGAATTTAACTTCAAAGGCTATGAATGTATATTTGAAGGTAGAAAAACATGTTAAGAATCTATCGCCTTAAGAATCACCTCAATTGGAGGTCGGACGAAGAAGCTATGGCCAAACAAACCCAACAAGTTCATAACCTTACTCCTATTCAACATGCCTTGGCGTAATCGCCATAACTCTCACTATAGGTGTCGAATTGACTTTGTTTTTGGACGGTTAGAAAGAAGACATCTAGCGCTAAAGCTTTTGTGAAGACACAAAATCAAAATTCTATTTTTTGGAGGGTCAAAACACACGGGCCGTGTGACCCAACACGGTCAGGCCGTGTAACCTTCTGTTGAAATAGTGTTCCTGCGCTGGAAACACACAGGTTGTGTGATTTTACACGGGTAGGCCGTGTAACCTTCGGATGTAACAAATTTTTCACCCTCCAAGACCCCTCCAAATGATCCTAAACCCATCCTATCATCCCTTTTACTCATAATCTTGTCAAATTCAACTCTTTCTAGTCCGATATCACTTCATATACTCAAATTGTTCGGGAAACACGTCCTCTACGACATCCTAATTTGTAATGATCATAACTTACAATTCCGACATCTAAAAATTGCATACTTTATAGCGTTGGAAAGCTATAAAGACGAACTATAACTTTCATGAAGGCAACTTTGGCTAATTCTACCTAGATCGATACAATTTTCCCTTGGAAATCAGCATACACATTTTACCCTCATGAAAGCTTGGAATATATCCCAACTTCACTTCCTCTATTACAACATCATTCAAAGCAATTTAACTTCCAATTGGAATTCATCCAACACTTAACCTCAATTCATATGACTCCTCATATTTAATAACATCTTATCATTCACCACAAATCCTATCTTTCTTTTCCATAATTCACTTATATATATATAACAATAATTCATATTCAAAGTTCATCAACTCAACTCATATCATCCAAACACAATTCATACTTCATTAACATCATAAGATAAATGTTTACAAACTTTAATGGCATTCCAAGCCATATTACATCATCAATATCAAAAATTCGAATACAAAAGATACAAAACCCCAAAATTCTCAACATATGTCTAAGGTCTTATTCTTACATCAATCTAACTTAAAATACAACATATGCATAATCAAACGAATGCCTTGACTTTCTTTTACCCGATCTCTTTCTCATCACCTGGAGATGGGAATAAAATGGGGGTGAGCTTACAGCTCGTGGATAACACGTTTTTAACCAAGAAACAAGCAAAAACTATTGAAATAGTTATTTCCTTTGTAAAACTCACATTGAAATCCATGTAACACATATTTTCCGAATTCATAACCTATCAAGCAATTCATAAACATCATCAATCATGATTCAATACATCATCACATTAAACACATTTGATGAAATTTTTGCTTCAAAGAATAATACTCAACTTCGTCATATCTTAACACATCAAAATGCCAATGCACACATAATTGGCTCAAGGGTCCCATGGAACAAAACAGAGAAACCGAAGGTTACTCTGTGAACAAAACGAGTCCTCTTTTTAGATCTCACGGGCCACAAGCGGACAGTCAGGAGAAGGCTTGACGTCGACGTGCACGTGACTACGAAACGGTTCCTCTCTCGCCCAAACACAATCAAATCGCGTGCTTAATTCAATCATTCTCAAATCCATATTCTCATGCCTTTTCTTTATACAAAATGTCATTACTCAATTCAATGGCATAACATGATCATACACACAATTCAATTATTTTATCACAAAGTCATACATCACAATGCAATTTCCACATCATAACAGGTAGCAATTTTTCAAATCAATCAGAAACAATAAAGCAACCTTTAATTGAAATCCTATTTCTTAAAAAAACATTTAATTGAAATCCTTTTATTTTCTTGATTTGGAAAGAAACCTTAATATGTTGGGCCCCGATTCATTTTCTTTAGTAAATAAGTTGTTTAATTTTATTTTGAGGTTTAGTTTGATATTCTTTTATTTTGGTTGGAATAAATTGAGGGTTTTATTGCTTAGGTTATGATTTTTTTTAAATGAAGGGATTTAGTTAAATTAGATTTTTGATAAATTGTTAGTATTAAAAAAATAAGATGGTGTAAGGGCAAATTAGGAAGTTTACTTAGTTTGTAAGGCTTAAGGCTTTTTAAGGAGGGGCTTGTTAGTCTTTTTAGGTGGAATTAAAAGACCAATGAAGGAGGAAAGCCTTGTTGCCGTGGATGAAGAGAGAAGCTACGAAAATTGACTAGGAAAAAGAAGGAAAGAAAGAACAATTATCATTGGATGAGAGTAGATTCACAAAATTCTAGGAAAACGAGAGGTAAATGAAACTACAACGTTTTGGGATTAGGTTTTAAAGGTTAAGAAATAAATTTTGCTAAGTCTTTAGAGAGAGGTTAAGAAACTTCAAGAAGAAAAGAAAATAGAGAGCTTTCGGATGTGAGAGAAGAAGAAGAGGAAGAAGAGGTTAGGGTTCATCTTTCTTGAGTTTTTCAAGTGGGTTTTCAAGGATTTTCAAAAAGAAGAAGGAAAGGGAAGGGGAAATCTTCTATTGGAGTCAAGAAGGGAGTTTCGTGGGTCTCATCTTTAAGGTAAGGGGTGTCGAAATTCTTGATTATTTAAGAGGGGTTTTAGTTGTAAAGGTTTAGGAAAGGCAAGAGTAAGGTTATATAGGTTTTATTTCATGTTTTCCCTTCCTTAGAATTGTCAATTTTTTTGACAACTTATGTTAGGTTGAATTCTTGTGTTTTGATGAAGGACAAAAAGGCAAGAGGAATTAGAGGAAAGGTTATTGGTCCAAGAATAAAGCTCAAGGATTTAAGGTGGGTGACTTTTTAATATTTGAGTTAATAAACCGCTTAATTTTCTTGAATTAAATGTCATTAAATTCTTTCCGATGACTTGCAAATTTTTAAATGAATTATTATTTGTGATGATTTGAACTTGTATTGGGTGGTTTTTGTATGTAAATACATATGGAAATGTTTGTAAAATTGTTTGACAAATGAAAAAGATTAGATTATGTGCTTTCCGAAAAATGCCATGTTAGGCAATTAAGTGTGAATGATGTGAAAATGCATGATTTTTTGGGTTTGTAGTGATCCCTTAAGTTAGCAAGTGCACTTGCCTATTTATAGGCTTCTCCCGCCTACCTGCTAGTGGCATTGGAGCTCCTTACGGACTCCCCTATGTTCACGGCTACATATGACCGCTTGGCGGAAATGTGTAGTACGTTTTGTTTGGATCACTCAAACCATTTGTTATGTGATTATGTGCTTTTTTATTATATTTGTTGACTTTATAAATGCTTTGTCTTATTGGAAAATGATATTGGTAAATATTGATTTGAAAATAATTGTTTAAGAAATTTTTGTATGCTTATGCTTGAGTATTAAATTGTTACCCACTGAGCCGTTGAGCTCACACCTTTTTCCCTTCCACAGGCGATATGCGAGAAACTGAGTAAAGGCATCAGATCAAGGCTTTACTCTTGTTTCTTTGATTTTGGAAGATAAATTTTTTAGTACTAAAGCTTTAGATGCTTTTAGCACAAGAGTTAAAGGTTTACGTAATTTTACTTTGTATTGTAACCTTTGGATACTTTGGTTGTGTTAGGGCTAAAATGCCCTCTAAAGCTTTGTATAAGCCTTTGATTTTCATGGAAATGCAAGAAAAATTGAGTTGTAAACATTCTTGTATATATTGCTTTAACATGTGTTGGTTTATGGTTCAAAATTGACAAAAAGCGAAATTGAAAGTTGCTGCCAATTTGAGTTGATGTTTAGGATATTTGGATTGGTTTGGTAGTTGGATGAATGAACATAGTGGAGATTGAAGTGGTTTTGTGCAGGTATGAAGTTTGGATGAGAAAAATGTAAAATTGGCTAGTTGAACTTTCAAAGGAGATGCTGTCAAAATTTTGGCAAAAGTGGACAGCAACTTCGCTTAGGTTTTAGACCCCTTTAGAGCTTGAATTGGATTGGGAGGTCTGCTTGAAGTTTGTAGCATATGTTTATATCTTTCCATAGAGGTATAGTATGCCTTGTTTGGAGTTAGGAATAAAAACTTATGGGGATTAGAACTAGTTCAATTACTGTTCATTTGGCAATTTTGGACAGAACCTTTGGAAGGCTTTTTCACCCTTTTAGAGCCTGTTTTGGTTTTTGCATCTTTCATAGAAAATGTAGATCATCTTTTTATCTTTCCATGAAGGTATGATATGCAATTTTTAGAGTTGGGAATAAAAAGTTATGAATTTTGGAACAATGCAGGTACTGTTCACGGGTATTGTTCCATTGGTCATTCTAGGTAGCCACTTTGCACAAGTTTTTACCCCTTTTAATGATTAAATTGATTTTTGCTTCCTTCAGGAAAGTTGTATAACATCTTTTTATCTTTCCATAGAGGTAAAATATGACATTTTTTGGCTTTTGTATCAAAAGATATGAATTTTCAAACTTCTGTCCTTATGTAGGAAAATTCAAGGTTGGACAGTAATTTAGAAGCAATTTTTGACTCCCTTAATGACCAAATCAGTTTTTAAATCCTTCATGAAAGTTATAGGGTTTTATTTTAGCTTTCTATAGACACCAAGTTTGTAAGATTGGGAATTCTAAGTAAAGAGTTATTAATTTATGAAGTTTCAGCTGTGTTATAAAAAAAAGATTTTTCGGACGGCGAGCGCCTATACGAGTGCGAGCGCTCGTGCGCGGGTGACAGCGGCTCGCGATCGCGAGCACGCTTGCGACCGCGAGTCTTCATTTGCTGTTTCTGATTTTCTTTTTTTTTATTTTAGTTTATTTTTTGATTTTTTGTTACTCTTTTGCTTGCAACTTCTTCATTTGACCTCCGATTTACTCGATTTTTGAAGCATTATTTTTCTAAAAATAAATTTCTACCTCTTTTATGAAAAATTTAACATTTTCGGGTTTGAGTTGCGATTTTACAGAATCGATCAGAAAGAGTCAAGTGTAGAGATTTTGCATATAATTCCGTATTTGTGCGATTTCTCGATCGATAGAGATCCGATTAGGGAGATTTTTGAATCTAGAGACCTGAACTTTCATTTTAGCTTAGGATTCGGTTTTATTTGAGGGACCTAAGTAGATTTTTTTTATGAAGGAAGATTAGTGCGAAACTTTCAAGATTCGTTCGGGAGAAAGTGAACTAAGTTCGATCTGAGTTTCTTCTACTGTGGTGAGGAATCCCTCCCTCGTGAGTTGCGCGTCTAGATGTCACGTAGGACGTCGGACACGTGTCTCACTAGGATGCGGTTCCAACAAGAAAGTGAAGCGTTGTTAGTTAAGGTTTTTAGTAAGAGTTGGGTTCCGAAAACGGGATCCAATAGCGGGGTCGGCCACCACAAATTCTAAGGTCGACGCCTGCCAGTTTTACTCCAAGAACTCTGAAACTATCCAATGCCGAACCTCCTGAAAGACATAGGGAAGGAGTGGAAAAGATCAAAACAAAGAAAGAAGGAAACAAACGAGACAAAAAGAACACAAAACAAAGTAAAAGAAAAGAAAGAAAAATAAAATAAAATAAAAATATGGGCTGCCTCCCATTAGTGCTCTTGTTTAACGTCCTAGGCTCGACGATCCTCGTCTCGAAGTTAACCCTCTAGATGGGGATCCTCTAGATTAACCCCCTCAATTGTGTGCGGTTCAAACCCCTCGTAAAATGGTTTTAGTCTATGCCCGTTCACTTTAAAAACTCTGTCAGTGCCAAGTTCTTCAATTTCCACAGCTCCATGTGGATAAATGTTGCGCACCACGTACGGGCCTATCCACCTC
>JANKOE010000005.1:45415635-45440537 GCA_026284465.1 Erythroxylum citrifolium
AGAGATCGTTCAAAGAAATTGTTATCGCTTTCACAAGCGATGTACATTCAAAGAATTCTTGAACGATTCCGTATGCAAGATTGCAAACCAATTGATAATCCTATTGCTAAAAATGAAGGCCTTAGTAAGAGGAATTGCCCGTCAACGCCACAAGAAAGGGAACAAATGAAGAATGTTCCCTACACTAGTGCAGTTGGAAGTCTTATGTACGCAATGATGTGTACAAGACCAGATATTTGTTACGCTGTTGGGATGGTGAGCAGATATCAATCAAATCCAGGCCAAGCACATTGGAAAGCAGTAAAGAGAATATTGAGGTATCTAAAGGGAACTATGGACTATACATTATGTTATCAAGGCAATAATCTACGTATACAAGGGTATACAGATGTAAACTAGGGAGGAGATTTACATGAAAGAAAATCTACCTCAGGATATGTATTCTTACTAAATCATGAAGCAATATCATGGAAAAGTAAGAAACAATCTTGCATTGCATTATCTACAATGGAAGCTGAATTTATAGCATTCTCAACTACAGTACAAGAGGCTATGTGGCTTCATCGATTCTTAGTGCATTTGGGAGTCATTAAAAGCGAAACTAATCTAGTGACCATCAACTATGATAGTCAAGCTGCAATCGCTTATACTAAAGACCCCAAATTTCATTGTAAGACAAAGCACATAGATACCAAGTATAATTATGTGAAAGATATAGTTGCACAAAGAGAAGTGAACATGAGATATATATATCTACGTGAGATATGATAGCATACCCAATTACAAAGCCAATTTCTAGAGATGTATACATTGGGCATGTAAAGTCACTAGGACTACATAGATGATGAAATGTACTGATAAACATTTCCCTATATATGTTCACTCAGTCTAATGTCATATGTTTGGATATCATGTATGATGAAGATTATACATTGTGTATCATTTGATTAATGAATATATGTGTTTTTGAATAAATATATTTTAGGATGAATCACATATATTTGAGACAGATTATAAATTAGCCATCTCACACGGGAAATCACCTCTAATGCTTATGCTCGCTAGAGATGAGGCATGTTTAAAGTTTATTATCTAGGTGATAATTGAGAGCAAGAAACTTAAACCATAAATGCCGCAAGGAAATTGGTTCAAAGTGATTTATTAATCACTATATCTGTCTTACGTTACCAGATGTGAGTTATGAATAAGTTTTTTAGTAGATAAGTGAACTCCTTAAACATTGAGTATGTTTGAACTATCATCTGTACGATATTTCTTGAATGAAAGATATTCAAGTTAAACGAAGTGGGTAAATACCGTAACACATGACTCGTACCATGTGTGCACAACTGACCACAAAAGGGGATTAATGTAAGTCGCAAGATCTCATCTTACATTGTGTGAGGCCCTTGAGGTTGAGAAGAACCTCATCATATACCCTTATGACTTGTTTCATTCTTGCGAATTGAATTTAAGGTTTGCTACTTTAGGTTATTGCTAAAAGATCATGCAAGATGCAATCATATGGAATAATTCTAGGAAAGCAAATTAAATTTAATTCAAAAGAGAATTAAGAACAGAGGAAGGTCATTTAATTTAGATCATTGACTCTCATGAAAAGTATTCATAGATGGCCATCGTCTCTTTAGTAGAGAACTTGAATACATTCATGACATAAGAAACTAAAAGAGATCAAAGAAAAGTGCAAATGTGAGATATGACCTAGGGTATAACATACAATGTCTACTCAAGGACACATAAGTCCCAGGATCAATTTGTTAATCGAGATGTCATATACTCCTAATAGATATATGGCACTGTGCTCTCGTCGTATGCTGGTCACACCCGTTATTGAACAAGTATGAGCATTGCAGAGTTTGTTTTTAAGATTAAACCCATCATGTGTGAGTAGGAGATATGAGTCATTATTACACCCATGAAGGGTATAATAGTCCTTAGACTCTTGAAATAACTACAAAGAGTAGTTATCTGAAGAAGGCAACGTTATATATTTATATATATGCATCTGTGTGGATGGTTGCTTCTACTTCTGGAATCAATAAAAGAGTACAGAAACAATAAACGAAGGATTCTGCAATTAAAGTTGGCGATAAAATTCTTTAACTGGTGGAACTACAACAATAAACCAAGTATGTGTCTTTGTTTATGATATGCATATGTAAAGATCCTATTTAACATAATCTATGTGATTGTGTTTTACATTGATGTTTTCTAACAATAACAATAATGGAGTTATTAGATAACTAAAACTCTTCAGTCCACTAAAATTCATTTGGCTTTTTAATGTTTCCATGGACAATATAACGTTATATTTGTTATAAATTAACTTTGATTCTCTTATGGGTGTTCATGAATTTGAGGAATTCATCTACCTATGCCCTTACCCCTAATGTTCATTTTTTAGAGTTAAGAATCATGTCATATTTTCTTAGGGTTGTAAAGCATTATGTTAACTTAGTAGAATGATCTTCGTCCCTTTTTGTCTTTATATCATATAGATGGCATAGGATTACATATTCCTATAGTTACTTATAAAAGATCTGTTAACTGACCTTTGTTTTCTTCAAATTGAAAGGCATGGCTCTATAATAGTATCTCATTGTGAGTGATGATCAAAGAGTCGTTCAGCTTGAGAGCACAGTAGAGACGCTAATAGATTGCATAGCCTAGTTCTATAATGAGGTGGATGAGTTGAAGGAAAGGGGTAACAACTCATCGCAGCAGTCAGAGCATCCACCTTTACCAACTGTATAGCTTAGATGGATAAGTTAATGTAGACTCATTTTGCCATAATTCTTAATTTACATTTATTTTCAAGATACTTATTGTTGTAGATAATAATTTTTTGTTATCAATTAAGATAATTTTTACTTTATTTTATAAATTAACTTACTATTTAAAGAAATTAAATGTAGAAAAAATCAAAAGATTATCAATAGATAACTTAGGAAGGAAATGAGAAATGGTGGTTGAAGTTGTTATCGATACATTTACCGACGCAAAAAACAAAAACCGTAGGTAAATTTAGTGGTAAATTTATCAATGGACGTAGAGCGTTCGTCGCTAATATTAGCGAGGGAAACTTGTTACTCCGTCATTAAATTTAGCGATGGGATTATAGGTCCGTTGCTAATATTAGTGACGGAATTGCAATGGTCCATCGTTAATGTTAGTGATAAAACTTTTGAATTCCGTCGCTAATTTTTACCTACGGTTAATTCTCCGACGACTCATTCCGTCAGTAATTTTTGTCACCTTCTTCATTTGCGGACGGAAAACCTTAACTTTTTGTCGATAATTTATGTTGCTAAAATCAATTTTTTTCTTTTAGTGGTAGTTCTTGTGTATTTATTGTTGCGTATAGTTATTAATATTTTCATAGTATGCTTACTTGAGTGTGAGAGTTAAACATTCCGAAAATTATGAGGCATTTGAAAACAAGGTTTTATTAAATAATGATCACATAGAATGACTGAGCCTTGCTTAAATGGAGCTAAGTGAGATTGTCGTATATAGGGGTAGATGCAGCTTTGGTATAAATTAGGTGTCAAAAAATCTTTGTAACATTTGTAGTAAACGAGTTAAAAACCATAAGATCCAGAAGTGAGACCATGACAATTAAGGTTAAAAGGTGGAATAAAAAGCCCACCCAAAGATAATGGTCTATTTTCTATTATTTAAATGATAATAGTTTTAATATTAAATTTATTATTTTTAGAGATTTATAAAATACTTTGTAAGGATATAGTAAGATAAAAACGGTAGTTATTTATAGGGAAAAAATAATTTTGTATCATTTCAAAATTATTTTAGCCTCTTAAAATTACTTATTATCAAACTTTGAAAAGTTGTAATTATAATACCAATAATTTTTTTAATTGCAGAGAGAATTAGAGGAAGAAAACAGATTATTGCTTGTGGATACAGAACTGACAAAAGTATGCTGCATTTGCAGGCATTTTGCATTCAGGACTTTAGAAGAACTTGTGAGACAAATCTTCTATCCAGATGGGCATGGTCCTACATTACCAGTATGTTTCTTGCACAAAATAATTATGTTTTACCTAGATTTACTTGCTGCTGGAGCTGTGGCTAGCTTCTTTACAAACGAAAAGAAAACAAAGACAAATGTTGGTGTATCAATTTCGAGCTTGACAATGGTGGTGTGCTGTATTAATTTTGTCTCGGGGACTGCTCAGCAGAAGATAGTTGTGGCATTTTCTTTAACAGAAAAATGAAGGTGTAGAAACATAATCGATTCCTGAAGATTGTCCAGAAATTCAAAGAAGTCCATAGCAAATACCCATGAAACCCAAGAACAGAAAGAAAAAGTACCAAAAATAATTGTAGACTTTATTCTAGGGAAAAGGCCATACAATCTAAAGAACAACACCTATCTTGCATGTATTTGTACCTGGTCTAATAGCAGTTCATTTTGCAGTGCTGTTGCTGTATTTGCTGCAGCTGGTGGCTCCTTGAGGCACACACACCAGTTAAGGATACAGTCGCATATACTTGGTTTGTAGCAATCAAAATGATTTTTGCATGGCCCTTTCACAACTGTTTCTGCTTTTGCTCCCATCTGCAATCCTGCCATTGTTCATGATATCAACATCCTTAGAATTAGAATTAGAATTCCACCAAGATATCATCTACCATGAATCTGTATCATCTGATTAGTGAAAAGAACAGAAGATTTACCAGCTGCAAGCATCCCAATTGTTAGGATAAAAGCCAATTTAAGTGAAAGATTTCCCATGTCTTCCGTTTTGGCAGAATAGAAATGATGATACGAACCGCTATGCCTCTCTATATATGATGTCTGATTGTTTTCTAGAATGATAGTACTTGAACTCCTATATAGATATTTCTTAGAGAGGTTTTCTTTTTTGTTTATAAAGCTAAGAGACTGTTTTTTTGGAAAGTGTAAATTTGATTTAAGAAAAGATATGCATGATTATTTACCAAAAAATAAGATATGCATGATAAATGCTTCTTGGAAAGTGTAAATTTGATTTAAGAAAAGATATGCATGATAAATGCTATTAAAGAGACTGTTTTATTTTTATAAAGAGACTGTTTTCTTGGAAAGTGTAAATTTGATTTAAGAAAAGATATGCATGATAAATGCTTCTTGGAAAGTGTAAATTTGATTTAAGAAAAGATATGCATGATAAATGCTATTATCACACGTCTACTACCTTAGCCTTAGGTAGTTTATTCT
Source organism: Erythroxylum citrifolium (assembly GCA_026284465.1). Taxonomy (NCBI): domain Eukaryota; kingdom Viridiplantae; phylum Streptophyta; class Magnoliopsida; order Malpighiales; family Erythroxylaceae; genus Erythroxylum; species Erythroxylum citrifolium. The sequence goes on from JANKOE010000005.1 coordinate 45,420,881, forward strand.
TATTCTTAATAGATGTTATATCGACTATAAATGCATATGGACACCGTTGTTTAGAAACTGGATTGCGTTTTGAATTAAGTGATTGCTAAGGGAGTGCTTGGTTGATGGGTTTAGGAAGGGGTCAATGGGTATGGAATGAAAAGCGAGTGGTTGGTCGTTGATTATGATTATAGGGGTAATAATTTGATATCCCACTTTGGGGGAATCCTCCATACCCCCCGTTTAGTAGAGGAATGAAACTCATTCTTTAGTAAAGACTAATTTTAAAAAAATATTTTTAATACTAATTAATTAAAATATAATTAAATACAATATAATTAATTAAAATAATAATATTAATTAATTAAGTACATTATAATTAATTACAGTTGAATTAATTAAAATATAATTCATTCATTAATTAAAATTAGTAATTAATTAATTAAAATATAATCAATTAAAATAATATAATTAATTAATTACTATAATTAGTTAAAATATAATTCATTCATTAATTAAAATACTGTAATTAATTAACTAATTAAAATATAATTATTTATTAATTAAAATATTTTAATTAATTAAAATATAATTAATTAAATTATTAATATTAATTAATTACATTATTATCAATCAAAATATAACTAATTCATTAATTAAAATATTGTAATTAATTAATTAATTAAAATATCATGATTAATTAATTAATTAAAATATTATAATTAATTAATTAATTACAATTTAATTAATTAAAATATTATAATTAATTACATTATAATTAATTAAAAATAATTAATTAGTTATAATATAATTATTTGAAATATAATTTACTCATTAATTAAAATATTTTAATTAATTAATTACAATATTTTAATTAATTAATACGTTGTAATTAATTAATTACATTATTTTTTACAAACCATTCACTGTCAATGATAACGATAATCATTCCTTTCTTTAAACCAACCATAATAATTATAATGATAATATCCATTCTTATTACTCACTATATTTATTCTCATTTCTATTACTATTTTCCCATACAAACTAACCGCACCTCAGATTTAGATCCAATCACAATTAATTTTGAGGCGAGATTTGGTTAAAAGCACAAAATGAAAAGGAAAAAGGAAAGGCCTACTCTCGAGATTTTAAAGACGCGAAGTAATGAGTGTCTAAGTACGAGGTTTGTTCCTTGAGCACGTTAACGTGGAAAAATGGAACATTTGCACACTTCATTATTTTAAGAGATAACGAAGTACTTTTACAGTCATTTATTTATCACAATAAATCCATTATATCGGTCTTCAGAAATTATGAGAAGTGGAACAAGAGCTGAGCGGCTGTATCGTATGGCATGAATGCCCAATAACAGAAGACGAAGACGAAGACGAATTAAAATTATTTATTTTGGTTGAAAATGTTTAAGGATTAAAATTTAAAAAATCTAACTCAAAGTCAAAGTCCGTATTCTAGATGTTATTCAACTGTCGTCAGTCTTGCAAAGCAAGTCGCTCGGTCTCTCCTTTCTTCATCGACACTGCTCATCACCTTTGTCTTCTTCATCATTGTTAACTCTCTCGACTTCGTCTTTTTCTGCCATCTTTAACCCTTTCCGTATAGAGATTCATCTTCTTTGCATTTTGCATGTCCTTAAAGGGCACCAGAGGCTCAACTCCTGTGACCACGTTCGCCAGAAACACTGCAGACGAAGTACGTTCTGGGCCATCAAATTTGGTGGAGCTCTTAGTTAACCTATTAGAGCATTAAGAGGAGAATACCGAGTTAGATTGAGCCAATTCAACTAAGCTGGGTTTTGGGGACTTTCGAGGAAACTTGCTGAATAGTTACTTCAATGTTGCGGGAATGAAATTTGAAAGAACACAACAAATTTGCAGAACTCAGATAAAAACCGACCATATTCTAGCCATTAAAGATGAGTGTATTATAGATTATTGAATTTTATACATGGATCTGAATCCTAAACATTGGTTATCGATATAATGAATTACGATTGGCAAAATGCATGCAAAAGTTCACATTTTGAGGACATATAGAGTTGTTAAATTAGCCCAAATCTTGAGAGGCAAAAAAGAAAAACAAAGAAGTTTATCACTTTTAGTTTTATGTTTGTTTTTTTAAAAAGTTTGTTTCCACATTTTAATTATTCTTGATCTTAAAAGAATTGAATTTGGTTCAGCCTGATCTTGTTGAGGTTGAACATCGTTGTTTGGAACGTCGCGTCGCTTGGGCCGCCTTACATTTATCGTGCGCAGTTACGTGTGTCCCTTCGTTTACTGCGCTGCTTCAGCCACTTAGATTTTTCCAAGTGGCCAATCCGAATTGGTGTGTTTGTTCGATTGATACTATAAATTCTGGGACGGACAGTTTTTCCTCATTCTGTATGGCTTTCCTTAGCCTCTGGTTTTTGTCTTTTCGTCTCTTCATCCCTTGTTGTCAGAGTGCATCTTTCACTATCGTCCCTACTCCGGGTTTCAACAATCAGCCAGATGTGTCCTTTTTCCCTTTTTCCGTCCAAAATTGCCTTGCCGGTGGTTGGGTCATCGGAGATAAAGGCGAAAATGGTTGCGGTGTCGGAGAACATGGGAACCAGTTCTTGACGATCGAGATAGAGCGAGAGGTAGTTCCTGACGATCGAGATATAGCGAGAGGTAGTTCCTGACGAGGTCCTGTGATGGTGGAAATTATGGGCTTGTAAAGGATTTGGCTGTCACAGGACTTGTCAGCACAAGTATATCAGAGCATATGATGGACAGATTGTTCGACTTTGGAATGGAGAAGCTCATTGATGATACTTGTAGTAGACTGGGTAGGAAAGATAATATTTGTAGCAGACCAGGTAGGAAAGATAATATTTGTAGTAGACCGGATAAGAAAGATGTTTCTTTTCTAAATGCTCATCTGGTCGAGCTTGTGATCGGGGTAGACTTATTGGAAATAAAAAGAATTTTTATCCTTCCTTCGTCTTTTCAATTTTGTCAAATGAAGCTTCGAACCATTGCTAGCTTTGTATGATAGGTTACTCTTTCGAACAACACGTACTGAACTAGCGTGTCTAATGCAAGTCGTTCGACTGTTAGGCCCGATGCGACCCGATCGATCGGGACTGATTTTCTCAATATTCATTGCTTCCAGGGGTCTTGTCTTGACATTCAGGTCAAACGATATCAATGTCGAGCGATTGGTCTGTGTTGAACTATTGGTCGATGTCGAGCGATCCAAGATCTTGTCTTGGCATCGCATGGTTCCAACATCTCATATTGGAAACCTTGTCGATTGATGTCGATTGTCGACCGATTGGTCGTTTGCCAAACGTTTAGTCGATTGTCGACCGATTGGTTGTTTGTCTAACGTTTAGTCGATTGTCGACCGATTGGTCGTTTGTCGAATATTTAGTCGATTGTCGACCGATTGGTTGTTTGCCGAATGATTAGTCGATTATCGACCGATTGGTCGTTTGTCGAACGTTTAGTCGATTGTCGACCGATTGGTTGTTTGCCGAATGATTAGTCGATTGTCGACCGATTGGTCGTTTACCGAACAATTAGTCGATTGTTGACCGATTGGTTATTTGTCGAGTGATCAGTCGATTGTCCTGCCCTTAATCTAATTTAACAAAACCGTTTCTGCCAAGGGATCTGAAATTCTTTATTGATGATGACGAAAGTGTGGGCCGTTAAAAAACTTGACTGTCAATGCCAGGACAAAAGGTTCCCACAACAAATACGTAAACGACAGTAAAATGCGAGATAAAGAAAATAAAGCAAGCTTATCTATTGATAAAACGCCTTCAGGTTTTGAGAGCTCCAGGGCCTCGGGAGAATTTTGCCATTCGCGTCACGCAGGATATAGGAGCCGTGTCCAGTTTGTTTGACCACTTGATAGGGTCCTTCCCACGCCTGCCCGAGCTTTCCTGGATGTTTCCCGGCCGCTTCGGCCTTTTTTAAAACATAGCCACTAACCTTTATATCGCTCGGCCTCACCCTTTTGTTGTAGAACCTTGTTGCTTTTTGTCTGATGGCTTCTGACCGAGCGGCTGCTCTTTCTCTGTCTTCGCTAAGGAGTACTAGCTCTACTCTGCGGGCCTCATTATTCCGCTCTTCTTCGTAATTCAATAGCCTTTGATTGGGCAGCGCCACTTCTACTGGGACTAAAGTTTCTACTCCAAAGGTCATTCGGAATAGCGTTTCTCCTGTGGCTCCATTTGGGGTAGTTCGGTAGGCCCATAACACTTCATCTAGTTCGTCTACTCATGTCTTACGCCCATCTAAGCGTTTCTTGAGAGCGTTCATTATCTTCTTGTTGGTGTTTTCTGTGAGACCGTTGCCTTGAGGATGGGCCACTGAGGTCAACTTGAGCCTTATCTTTAGTCGATCACAGAAATCTCTGAACTTATCATTATCAAACTGTCGACCGTTGTCCGTAACTAACACCATGGGCATCCCAAACCGGCATAGTATGTTTCTTTTCACGAAATTTTCTATCTTTTGCTCAGTGATGGTGGCGACCGCTTCCGCTTCTACCCATTTAGTAAAATATTCGGCCGCCACGATTAAAAATTTCTTCTGTCCCGGACCGAGAGGAAAAGGGCCTAGTATGTCCATTCCCCATTGAGCAAAGGGGATAGGATGGCTTACGATTTTTAACCGTTCGGTCGGTTGATGAGACAGGTTACTGTTCCTCTGGCAAGCCTCGCATCGGGTAACTTTCTCTTGACAATCTCTCTTCATCGTTGGCCAATAATACCCTTGTCTGATTAGCCTGTGAGCCAGCATCCTTCCTCCTAAATGATTTTCACACATTCCTTCGTGGACTTCAGCCACTCCCCCCATGAGAGAGGGAGCAACAACCCTAGAAGGACCAAAGGGGACAATATCTCCATGGTTGGGCCGACCCAAACCAAGGACTATTCACTAAACCTATGACCCTTTGGGTTCAGATCCTACGAGCTAAATATCATCTCGATACTACGCATCTTCCCTTCACGCTCTCCCGATCAGGAGCTTCGACAATTTGGAGAGGGATTTCGGCGTCCTAGAGTTGGGTGAGAAATGGGATACAATGGAATATGGGGAACAGACGGCGGATCTTATTTTGGATGGACACCTGGCTGGCCGATTGGGGCCCTCTCATTCAAGTGGCATCCTCTCCGTTCCCAAGCACCCTTTGGTTGGCCACTGTAGAAGATCTTATGAGTGACAGAGGCGATTGGCTTTGGCATGAGTTCCAAAGGTACCTCTCGACCTCGGCCTGCATGGCTCTTGCGCAATTATGCCCTATTGTCGAGCATATGGGGCAGGATAGTTTGCAGTGGGCCCCTACCACCTACGGCGGTTCACAGTGGCGTCGGTGTATGGACTCATCGAGGGCCAATCTCCAATCCGCCGACACAAGATGTGGGAGATTATTTAGAAATGGGCGAGCTCACAGCGCATTTGGTCGTTTCTTTGGCTCGTTGCTAAACACAAACTTCTGACGAACCAACAGTGAGTGGCTCGCCACATGGACACTGACAGTAGCTGCCACTTCTGTGGGCAGGAAGAGACCATTGCCCACGTGATGAGGGACTGCTTGCGGGTTAAAGCGCTTTAGCGTACTTTTCCTCTAGAAGTGGTGGATAAGGGTTTTTTCCAGCAGGAAGAAGAAGTGTGGTTGTCGTGGAATCTCACGGAGCCAGCTCAGGGGCATCAGGAAGAGTGGGCCACAATCTTTGGGGTCGCTTGTTGGTTCCTTTGGAAATGGCAAAACAGAAACTGTTCGAGCTGGAATTTGTCTGGCCGGAAGAGGGACATCGTATTATCATGGATTATGTGATGTGGCTTGTACGAGCCAGGGCATTGGAACATTGTGTTTTCCCAGCGCAGGGCGTACCGGTAGGTACTTTCGTGGGGTGGACTAAGCCTCCAGCGGGATGGGTGAAAGTCAATTCTGATGGCGCGTTGAACCCGGGTTCCCACACGATCTCCTCGGGGGATTTAGTTCGCGACTGCCACGGGGAGTGGCGGGGGGCTTCCAGCAGCTCCTCGGTAGGGGTTCGCCTTTAGCTGCGAAACTTTGAGGGGTTCACTCGGGTCTTCAGCTGGCGTGGGACTTGGGATATCGCCAAGTTGTGGTCGAAGTCGACTCACTTAAGGTTATTAACATTCTCTCTGCTCCACCAGTGATACTAACAGAGCTTTCTTTTGTGGTGACAGGAATTCTGTAGCTGTTGCAACGGGAGTGGACGGTATAGCTTCAGCATGTGTACCGGGAAGGAAACCAGTACGTGGGCAGCCTCGCTTGCCTCGCTGGATTGATCAGCCCGGGCCTATATATTCTCTAAGAGCCCCCTTTTGGAATTTAGGAGCTTCTCAGCCGTGATGCGCTAGGCGCAGTGTACCCCAAGACGATGCTTTAGTTTGTTTTTCTCTTTGTAAAAAAATAATAATAAGATATTAGAATTTTTCTATATATATTTAAAAAACAAAATAACAAACACAAAATAAAGCCCCAAATTCTTTCATTTCTTTGACCAGGTTTTGCACTCCACTAGTCTATAACGCACATCCATAAAACAAAACGCTTTACTAATTTCTATAATAAATGATATTGTATTAGGCATTTTAATAATCTAGAATTTAAAGGGTTTAATTAAAAAATTAAGTTATGTAAGGCATAATCTGCCTTATCTATTTTAGCATTCTAGAATTCAAAAAGACTATTACCTTAAACTTGAGTTACAAAAAGTGTGATTTAAAGAACTTAATTGTATAAGATATGATATATCCTTATGAATTTTAGCTACCTAAAATTTTAGGTATTTTATTTTTCAAGTTAAATTAGATAATGCGTGATCATTTGTTTTTATTCCCAGGCTAGGATTTTGGCTACATTGTTCCTGGAGAAGTGTGATTGTCAGTAGACGTTGGTTGCATGACACAACCTCGAAGTTGGTGACTCGTAGATTGGTGTATGGACCTTGCTTGGTAGAGTTAGGGATGTCAATGGACTCATTAGATGGCTCACATCGGCCTGACCTATCCGTACTTTTTTATTAAAAAAATTACAAAACGACGTTGTTTTTGTTATTCAAGTTGGGCCGTGGGCTAGTTCGGCCCAGTCCGTGCTTAGCCCGTGACCCGATCAACCCGAGCCAAAATTAGGCTAGGCCAGGTCAAAATTGCAAAGCCTAGGTGAAGTTACTATGGTGCATGGCATGAGACACGTGTGAATTGAAGCTATTGGATGTGTGGAGCTAGCTGCTTGTGGAAGCTTATGACTGGGCCATTATGGAATGAAAATGTTAAGTTTGTTTTTAATTTTATTATTTTATAAAAATAATTAAATCCTTAAAACAACATAGTTTTCTAACATGTACAAAACGTGATCTTGCTTTATAAGTGTTAGCATTATAAAACTTATGTTATTTAAGGTGTGATCTCATTTTACTTATAACATTATAAAAATTGAAAGGATTATCACCTTAAATCTGAGTTGCATAAGGCGTGGTCTTGCCTTATAAATTTTGTCCGTTTGAAACTTTAGGTCTTTGATCCTAAAAGCTGAATTGAATAAGACGTTATCTCGTTTTATGAATTTTAGTATTCTAGAACTTAAGACCCAATTTCTCCCTTAAACCAACAAAACAACCACAAAAAAGCAAGAAAATGAAACCTATAGCTAACTAAAAAAAATTAATAAAAATTGTCATATTTGGGTTGCCTTCAAAATAACATAATTGTTTAATATCATTATGCTCGATGATGTTTTTTTTCTTTTCAATCTTCTACATGTTAGGAAAGTTCCAATTTAATATACATCAAACTTGAAAGTGTGACTTCCTCGTAAATGATTTCATTATATGTCCATTCACCTTGAAGATCTTTTTGGTATTTAAACTCTTTATTTTCTCTTCACCATAAGAAAATACATTAGTGACAATAAAAATACCAATCTATCTATAATTTAATTCCAAAGTTTCAAATTTTTAATTTTTTATTTAAATGTCCATTCTTTTAAAAAAATTTGTCAAGTTTTCAAACTTTTAAAAAGTGGATAACTTAATTCAAATTTTTGTCTCCATTATCATTTTGTAAAAATGTCTGATAGAATACTTGAAGACTAATATTTGGAGAAGTTATATGGCTCTTCATCTTTGTTAACATGATTTTTAAGTCTATTATGGAAAACACATTAGTAACTATGTATTCAAAACATGGCATTTTTTATACTAAAAAATTATTTGAGAAAGAAGATGCTACATAGTCCACCCAAATCTTAATGTTCACATACTTCTTCAATAATATTAGCAAAATTTTAATAGAAACAACATTTTGAATTGAGTTATCTAATTTTTAAAAGATTGGACAATTAACTAAAAACTTTAAAAATTGAAACATTAAAATAAAAAAACTTGAAAAAAATTTGGCACTTTACAATCCATTATCTCCAAAAGAGTTAACCTTTCTACCAAAGAAAACAAAAATTGATAAAAATAAAAAAATCAATTTTGTAAGCAATTATAAAATCATTGTGTAGATAGTTTATAAAGATATACAAAATACAATAAAACTATAAAATAATAGTAAATTTATGTAAAATATATTAAATATAAATTATTGTTAAATAAAAAGCTTATGGTTTTCATGGCCATAAGGCAAATATTGCTTAAATTACCATTGCACAATATTAGTTTTGATTACTATTAGACAATATTAGTTTTGATGGTCAAGAACACCATCAAAATGATAGCCATGTAATTGAGTCATATTTTGAATATCTTAAATTATGAAAAATATCTATTATTGAGAGAATATTAGTTTTTATGAAGTTATATATTATAACCTATAAAAAAATTTGAATATTTGAAGTTTGTCGTAAAACTTTATACACATGTGTAAAGTAATTCAATTTACCCAAAAATTAAAATGTTATAGATATAAATGCAAAAAACATTGATATGCTCGCAAGTGAGAAAAGCTCTCTCTTCCCTTTAAATGTTACCGCCCTCTATCAGCTTAGGTCATCTAAAACTACAACTTCTTCATAATCTTCTTCATTCTATTTTCTTTAATTTCTCTTAACTTCCTTACATCTCTGTGTCTATGTCCTGCCTCTCTTCCACCTTTAATTGGAAACCTCCTAGCTAAACCTGACCATTCTAGCTATAAATGGTTAGCAACTACCAAAATTTTCTCCCTCTGATTGATTCAACCGTTCATCTTACTATTGCTTTTATATGTCATTCCACTTGTCCTCCTTTGTTTTACCTACTTCTCCTTTCCTTCCTCCATTTGCTCCATTCCCCTTTGGAATTTCTCGTTTTACCCATTAAGGAAATGTTTTGCAAATTTTCTAATAAACATTTTCCCTCTTTCCTAAAATAGATGGAACTTCCTCTCTCAAACTCACATTTTCCTCCCCTCTTAAAGGGTATACAAAACAACTCTTCTACCTAAGGTGAGTTTTAATACTTGAATCATAAACCAATATTCTTAAAAAAGTGTTTGTCTGGTATGTAGCTTATATAATTAATATTAAAGCACATCCCTACTTGGAGCAATATTCATAATGTTCTATTTGAATGTGGGTCCATGATAGGACTAAGTTATCTTGCAAGTTATTTAGGAAAACCTATTTGTATTGATAAAATCACTACCTCAACCAAAAAGATTATATATGCAAGGTTGCTTCCTACTCCTCTCTTACAGCTTCCTATAGCATCTTCTCTCCTCCAACTTGTCTCAACCCTTCCTTCCTATTCTCCTAGTAGATTGTTCCCTACTCTAGTGTAAACTTGAATCTCATTCTATCCCTCCTTTTGTTTAATTTCCCCTAAATTTATATCCACCCCTTCCAGTTTCTTTCTAATCTAGCATTCTTACCTATTATTCTCACTTTCTTTTTTAGCTTCTAACTACAACTACTTTTGGTTATTAGCTTTACGCTATCTTTTGTTGCTCCCTTTTTAGGAATGTCAGTCCTTGAGACTCTAAACTAGGAAAATTTCTTACCTCTCTCCCTAATTAACCAACCCTTCCTTCAACATCCCCCCTTTTTCCTCTGTACCAAACAAAGATCATAATGAACCTAAAATTATTAATAGCAAGAGAGCTTGGGTGTAAGTGGTAGGGGATGGAACTCTGGATACCAAGTTGTGGTGTTGCCTGTCAAATATGAATGAAGTGCTATAGTATCCCCACCTAAAGAAATCCTAAATGAAGGAAGGAAGCAACCATTCTATCTAGGAAATACATGAACAAACTCCAACTGGAAAAAAGTATGGACTATAAGAAGTTAGTCAACGATGATAATGTGTTATTCTATAAATTTTCATCCAAAACATAGGACTTGAGAAATGTTGAAGCTAGATCGTGGCATTTGAACAACAAGCCTCTCTTCCTGTATCTTTGGAAACTTGGTATTCAAATTCAAAAGCTTAAACAAAAGAACTTTCATATATGACTGAACATCCATTGTATTATGTTAGAGTACTGGATCATAAGAGGATCAAGCTACCTAAGAAGCTTTTTAAGGTTCCAATATGTTTACATAAGTTGATAGCTGCAGCAAAATGATTAATTATACTAGGGTCTAGGTTCTAGTAGATGCCAATAACAAACTACCTGATACCGTCCAACTAATATGAATAGGAGAGGAGCATCTATTGGTGGAAGATTTTGACATATTCATATATTCTTGGAGACTAGAATAAGTTAGAAGCAAGGAGTAATGGAGACCTAGAAGAAAAAAATTTGTTACAAAGGACTATTAAGAACTTATGTAGATGATAGAAAAAACACAACTGATAACAAACCCCAAAACATGTAAAGCCTCCATATCAAGCCTTAAAGCTTGCAAAGCCTCCATATTAGGGATAATCTATAATTCAAAACAAATTAGACGAGGAGATCAAAAAGGAAGAAAAAAGGATCTAATCCTCCTCCTTAACAAAGGAGATCATAGTATGCAATGTAAGAGGGACCAGCTGCCCCTCTAAACAACTAGCACTTAACAACTATATAGATGATAATAAACTTATATACTGAAGGATATCATTGGTAATAAAATGAAGTTTTTGAGAGGATATTAAGAAATACTTTTAAATCATCAACATCAATTTAATGGAAGGATAATGGTGTTTTATGGTGACAGAAAATTGTAGGTACTTAATTCCTTAATTATATACAAGATGATACACTTGTTTGTTAAGCTAAAACAATAAAGGATGGAGATGTATATCACATTTGTATATGCTTTTAATCTAAGCTTCTAGAGAACCCTTTATAGAACAAAATTATAAATATTAGAGCTAGAATTAATGGTCCTTTGATATTAATTAGAGACTTTGACTATATGAGGTATTCACAAGAAGTTGATGACAAGATCAATTTGGGAAATCAATCAAATGAACTAAAGGATTGTGCAACCAATATACAAGCAATATATTTGAAATTTTAGGGCAATCTATTCACTTGGTCTAATAAGTATAAAGGAAGATATTTCCTTAGAAAAAAGATAGATAGAGCATTAGTTAATGGAGATCAATTATCACTACTCCTAGGAATTATAGCACATTTCAATAATCCACTCTTCTCAAACCATTGTCTGATAGTGATTCAAGATTTTTTCATGGAACTCAAAAGAGATATCCCTTCAGGTTTAAAAACTAGTTAGTTGAATGTAAAGGGTTTCATGAACCAATCATGAGAGGAATTAATAAGGTCTTCAGGGGAACAAATCATTTACTTGCATGAGGAAACTTAATGTAATCAATGATAAGCTGAAGAAGCTCAATTTGCAAAAGGTTAGGGACTCCCAAAATTTGATCAAAGATAAGCCAAAATCTTAAATTCTATTTAATCACAGCTCTATGAATCCCCAACTAATCATTTAATTTAGTTAAAAGAAAAAGAGGCTCTTGAAGAATATGCTCAAGCCTTATTGAAAAATAGCTCATTAATTTAGCGAAGCTCTAAATTCCTTTGGTTAAAATAAGGGGACAAGAACTCCGTATTCTTTTAAAAAGCTTTAGTATCCAGAAGCAATAATAATAGAGTTATCTTACTAACAAAAAATAATAACTCAACTATTTTTATTTTCCAAGGAGGACACAATTAAGGAATTCTTTCTTTCTTTTCCAATTCCCTAGGTATTCTAACAATGGGGAATTCTTTAGTCCTTTTGCTAAAGTCAATTATCAAGGAAGAGATCAAACTCTAAAATGCTTCACTTCAAATTACTCTTGAGTAAGAAGTAAAAAAGGCACTATTCTCTCTCAACCCTTTAAAGGAACTAGGCCTAGATGGTCCTAATAGTTTCTTTTACCAGAAAACTTGGTAGATAACTAAGAATTAGCTATAAAAGACATATTGGAATTCTTTGGCAAAGGAAGGATGTGAAAAGAAATCAATAAAAATTCATTTGCTTTATCTTAAGGAATCATACTTCAAGCTTACTCACTTAGTATAAACCATCTGCATATTGTAAGTTCATTTAAAAGGTGATTTCTAAGATTATGGTAAGCAAGCTAAAGCTTATTCTTCCTACTTATGTTGACACCTCAAGATCATATTTCATCAAAGATAAGAATATAGGTAATAATACCTTGCACAAGAGCTATTTAAGAACTATAGCAAGAAACATGTAAGCTTAAATTGTATCATTAAGATAGAATTTTAAAAAGCTTTTGACTCAATAAGTTGGAGCTTCATTCTAAACATACTAAGGGCATTTGAATTCCACGAAATGTTTGTAAGATGGGTTGAATAATGCCTTACAACAGTCTCATATAATGTCTTGGTTATTGGAGAGCCCACTAAAGATTATCAAGATGCAAGGGGTCTAAAGCTAGGGGACCCATTATCCACTTATCTCTTCATTTTGGTAATAAAAGTTCTCATAAAAAATATACGACAAACAACTTCTCAAGACAAGTAGTTCAAACATCACTCAAGGTGTAAAAAGACTAAAACTTACTAACCTAGTTTTTATTGATGATTTGATTTTGTTTTGCAAAGTTGAAGCAAGTTCACTAAGTATTCTAATGTCAACATTGCAATCCTTTAAGATTTTATCGGGTCTCTCTTTAAACAGGAATAACAATTTCCTTTACCTATTTAAAGGAGCTCTTTATAATGCTTATTGGTTTCATAAACCACTAGACTAAGAGCTAATACCCCTCCATTCACATATTTAAGGACCCCTATTACATCAAAAAGGCCTTCCTATAGAGAGTTTCAACCACTCATAGACAGGATACAAAAAATGATGTCAAGCTAGTATAATAGGAGCCTCAACCTAGCAAGAAGAGCTTAGCTAAATATCTCAATCCTGGATAGCATTCACATATAATGGTCATCCCACCTCAACTTCCTAAGCAACATTGCCAAAGTAATGGAAATTTTACTCCAAAACTTCTTATGGACTGGAGATACAACAAGGAGAGCCATGGACAAAGTTAAATAGGTTGAAATAAACTTACATAAAGAAGAAGGGGGCTTATAAATCAAAGCACTAAAGCTTACCAACAAATTCCTTATGATAAAAAAGGTCATGGAGACTACTTAATCATAAGCAATCCTTATGGACATAATGGATCCATGTCCATTATATAAGAAATGGAAGCATCTGGAATGCACAATCCAGGGCAAGCACTGGGTATGGTGATCAAAAGTAAGATAGGAAATAGGTGTAAGATATTTTTTTCCTTAGGGGCAATTTTGTCAATGTCTCATGAAGTTGGACAACATTAATTGCAATTTTGGGTTTTAAATAAATTATCGGTTAGGTTACACCATTTCATCCAGATAAAGATATTAAAGTGGCCCAATAAATGATCTAGATTAATGGGTCAAAGTTTAGGTGGAAAATAGGTCCCGATTAGTGTGGACCGGATCCATATCGGCTTTGTGATGGGGAAGTCCGATATGGAAGCTATATAAAGGTAACGTCTCCTACAGTTACTCACGACCTTCACAAGCATTAGGTTCTTTGACCCGTTAAGAGAGCTCGTGAACTGAGAAAACTGTAGAAAGGCCTTACCCGTAAGCCAGTGAGCACTTTCCACTAAAGGCCTTGGGAGATTCGAAGTCATTTGGAGATCGAAATCGGCATCAGAATCAGAGATGGAACCGAAATCTAGGTATTCTGCATTACTTTCATTTTTGATCCTTTCATGTAGATCCGGGGTACGTAATAAGGCTCCCACTATGTACTAACATGTGGTAGCAAAGCGGTTACGTGATCGGATTGTCGAAAACGGAGGTTTTTCGATTTTTTATCTCATTTGGATTTCCTTCGTTTTTGATTCATTTTTTAGTTTTTTACGTATATAATTGCGTAAAGTGGTATATATAAGGCTAGCTACAAAAAACAAGTCAAAAACAAGCTGAACAAAGAGGAAAAGGGGTTCCGGGATGCCGAAAATCGCTTCCGACATCGAACCGTCGGAATTAGTAGGGCGCGTGCACTTCTCCAGGGCGTGGGGGCTAGCCTACACGGAAGGCGCATGCGTTGCGCGCCACGCGGTTCCAGCCGCTAAGCGCTGCATGTCGCACGTGCGCCACACGCGTGCACGAGGCCCGAGCGGGCCGCTGATGTCATATTGTCGTCATCTATAGTGACAAAAAAACCCCCAAAAATTTCAGATTTCCCGTAAGATACCCTAGGGTGTTTTGGGTCAGTTTCTGGGTCCGAAAAATTTATAAAGTAACATTTTTCTATTTTTTTGGATTTATTACATATGTAATAAATTAAGGTTAACTCCAGGAAAAGGAATTAAGGTATTCTGAATCCAATTTCGATTGAATTTTCATGCTTTGAACTACGTATGAGGGAGATACATTAGGTCTCGTGTCTTAGGTCTCATTTTTAGTGTTCGGGATTGCATGATAATCCATCGAAAATAGGAATTGAGACATTCTGAAGTCATATTTAAGTGAATTTTTATGCAATGAACTTGCCATAAGGGAGATACATCAGGATCTCGTGTCTCAGGAGGTCAGTTCAATATCCAGTGACGCACGATAGTCACTCTATTGAGATTTTTCTTTCAAGAAGGTCTCAAATAAAGTTTTTGGAGAATGTCTTCAGCACGTGTGTGTGATAATGAGATTGTGCATTCAGATTTTTGCACTTATTGAGGTCATGTTGTCACATACGTTATGCCCATAAAGACTGTGAGGATGACATAAA
This sequence comes from Erythroxylum citrifolium, assembly GCA_026284465.1. NCBI lineage: Eukaryota > Viridiplantae > Streptophyta > Magnoliopsida > Malpighiales > Erythroxylaceae > Erythroxylum > Erythroxylum citrifolium. The sequence goes on from JANKOE010000005.1 coordinate 45,436,055, forward strand.
GATGTATCCCTTGTGTTTGCGGACTTTTTGGATGTTGATGAGAATGTAGTCACCAAAATGGCCTTTCAAGTCAGTATTTTGAATTGTTTTGCTTACATGTTGGGGGATGTCTCTGATTTTATGTTTGGTTATTCTGCCCAAAGGTGTTGGTCTTGCATAAAATTTTGAGATGTGCATAAAGGCATTAGATGGAGGAAGACTGTTGCTCAAGTGATCTATTCACCCAAAGGTGGTAGTGTTATGAGAGTTGATGGTTTATACTCCGATCGCTTTTATGTATGAAAGTCTAATTGTATATATTATGTATTCAGCCCAAAGGTGTTTCATAATATGTGTTATCGGATTTTTCAGGAAAGATACTATTAATGGCTTTAGTATCGCTATTGTCCTACATTAGTGCTGAATTAAAGATTATTATCTAGAAGTCACTTTTCCACTCAACCAAATCAGTATAACTATTGAAACCCTTGTTGGTTCAATATAAGGAATTAGACAGAGAATTGGACGGAGGATGTCTTAAAGGTTATGGAGATAGGGTTAAAATGGCCATATAGACAGGTAAGCCATCTCTAATTACATCCATGAGCTTGACAACTCATAAAGCAACCTATTAGGCCTAGGATTGGTCTAACAGATTCTTTTTTATGACCATTAAGAAATCCATACCTAGCCATCTACAAAATGGACTTCCAAACACAGAAATAGTGAAAGGAGTTTCTTGATAAAGTCTTCTAGAGGTACATTGCCTCATCCAGCATCGAGACAAGTGCCTTATTAAAGTATTGTTCTCCATAAAGTATACAGTGGAAAGGGGGAGCAATGGAGTACTTGTCAAGAATAGTTTATTTTCACAGTAAGTGAAGATATTGAGACTTCAACACTTTGATATTCCATTGAGTTGCTGAGGTGGAGAAACTTAAGTTGTTGCTCCTACAGTCCTCAAAGCAGCTTAGGGGAAGACAAAGATGAAGCCCATTAAGTTCAAAGGTAGAAGTTCAAATCTTCTCCATATGTTGATGTTGGTCAAACCAGTACTTGTAAAAGTCCATTGGACATAAAGACACCAAAAATATGAGGTTTAAAGGAAGACTGAGATCATCAGGTTATTCTTTGGTTTATCAATTATGAATCTAATTTGCGATAGTCGCATTAAGTGTAAGTGACTATTTAGTGGAACATCTGATCAAGGTAGTTCCACAATGCAGTGATTCATATCCAGGATAAAGCCAAATAAAGGGAATGAGGAACTGATGGTTCACAACAATAAAGAGATGGAAGTAATACCTATAAGGGGGTGTATGTACAGAACTTTATAATAAGGTTCATAGGGTTTACACGACATATTTTATATGTGATCTTTTGATCAATTAAGGACATTGAAGATTAACGTTTTGCATTTAATACTTCTGTTTTACAGTTGCTGTTTAATACAAAACATAAAGGTACAACTTTCTTGTCATATGGTTTGTATAGAATGTGTCTTATTCCGAATTAGATATATACTTCTTCATATCATGCTAAACAAGGTATGAAGGACCTGATGAATAAGAAGTCATACATGGTGTGACATAAAAGTTTGAGCCACATTTCCAGAGCTAGGATTGTGAGATTGATCAAGGAAATCATTTCTCAATTCTAGATTAAGATGATTTGGAACATGTACTAACAATCACAGGGTAAGTTGACTAATAAGGACATTGGGGTCAACTCATGCTTCTAACTTGTTGCGTTTGATACATAAAGATTTCGGTAGACCTCATATAATTGCATTGTGCAATTCTGAAAGTATTATGACATTTCTTGGTAACTATTCCCATCAAAGTTATGCGTTCTTGCTTAAAGACTGAAGGTTAAGAACCGGCTGGAACAATTCATCAAGATAGTCAGATTTGACCATGGAGGAGAATATCATGGCAAACATGATGTTTCAGGACTTTAAAAAGGTCTGTTTGCCAGATATATGAAGTCAGTTGGAATAGTGACCTAGTTCATTATGTCGAGTAGTTTTGAACAAAATGGTGTGTTGCTGAAAGCAAACTGCACCCTAAAGGACTTAAAGAAGTCAATGTAGAGCAGAACTGATCTACCAATCTAGAAATTAAAGGACTCAGCCTTGCTCACAATCATGCAAAGGGCCACTCTACTGAGGTAGGATAATCCTTATAAAGAAAGATTGCATGCTCGTTTTCTTCATTGCTATTTAGTAAAAGATCTCATCCACTTTACGTCTACAGATTTTATTGTAGATAAAGAGGGACCAGAATAGTGGAATCACAAACAGCCAAGTTTCTGGAATACCATGTCTATGATGGTGGGTCTTTTGACCTTTCGGATGATAGTAGAGTGGATACTACAGTTATCCCGTATCCACTACTCATACAGTTAGATCCAGTAGATCTAGATTTTTGTACCTTGCCTGTACAGGAACAGGAACCCATACTTGTACACAGAGGGATTCTTGGAGGTACAAGATCTAATAAGGTTAGGTAAATCTACTAAAGTGAGACGACCTGCTATCCCATCTGACAACATAGTCTGTCAGGTATACTGGACTGTGTTATTAGACATATTACGGATCCAGTTACTTTTACAGAAGTTGTTTCTGGACCCAATGCGGATGTGTGGTGGGATGCGATGAATGACAAGATGCAAGCCATGAAGCACAGTAAGGTCAGAGGAGCTAGTTGATTTGCATCAGGAACTGCAAGCTCGTTAGTTATAAATAAAGTTGAGGCCTAAAGGATTTCAGGATAAAGTTCAGTGGTTTATGAACTTGCTCTATTGTATAAGGGTTCACTCAGGAGAAAAGGCTGACTTTGTGTTACCTTTTCTCTCGTATCCTCGTAGAATACATTTTGAGTGATAGAAGCAATTGTAGCTTATGATGATACAGAATTACATCAAAAAGGTTGTCATAACCATCTTCCTGAGTAAAAACCTTTATAAAGTGGTCCATAAGGTACAACCTGTAGGGTCCCAAGATCCAGACAGTACTGACATGGTTGAGAGTTATGCAGATCAATATATGGTTTACAATAAACCTCCTGAAGGTGATACCTTACATTTGATGAGGTTATGGCCTCTTCAGGCTTTTTGGAAAATAAAGTCAGAAGGATGCATGTACTATGAAGTTGAGGGGAGTAAAGTTATCTTCCTATTATTGCATGAGGATGGTAAATTGCTCACATCAAGTCATTTGATCATGTTGTATGAGGATAAGCAACTTTTTGGTCAAGAACCTTGATATAATGATCTTAGTATAGCATCTTCTGTCCTAGGTATTTGGATTTACGACATATCTCAACACTCATCAGATCTCTCAAAGAATGCATACATTGAGTATGTGTTACAAAGGTTTAATACAGTTGACAATAAGCCTATCGTAACACCTGTCTCTCATAGTGAGAGATAATCTTTGATACAGTACCCAAAGAATGAAGTGAAGAGAGAAATTATGAAGAATGTTCCGTATTCTAGTATGACGGATAGCCTGATGTATGCAAGGCAATGTACTAGATAGGACATTGCATTTACTGTTTGACTGTTTTGTCAATATCTGGTTAATCCAGTTATAGACTTTTGGAATGCAGTCTAGCGAGCGTTGAGATACTTGAAGGAATCAAGGATTATATGTTGACATATAGTAAAGTTAATAGACCAAACGTCGTAGGGAATTCATATTTAAAGTTAGCTATGTGTTCGTATGATCGAAAGTGACTTAAGGTTACAGTTCAAGTTTACAGATGTACATAGTTGTAGAAGTGTGTCAAAGAAACACGAGTAGCTTCCTCAACTAGGCATGCAGAGTGCATGCTAAGGGGCTGCTTTGCAGATGGTTTAACTCAGAAATTTGATTTCTAAGTTGTCTGTGGTCCATTCAGTGGCTAGACCCATTTAGTTTTACTGTAGTATTCTTCTTACAGTATTATTTAATAACAACAAAGAATATCACAGGGTCATAGTAGTTAAAGATCAATTATTTGGTCATAAGGGTGTTGACACGGAAAAGTGACATAAGGTTTGGAACATTTAAGAACTGAGGAACTATGATTCGATCCTTTAACTAAAGGATTTCACCCACTTGTGTTTGTAACACAAGTATACAGTATGGGTGTTTGGATGTCCTTAAACACTGCCATTTAGGGGATCGTTATGTTTGCTCCATGTACATTTGTACATTTTAAAGTATTATGATAGTATGATGGTTATTGATAAAGATGATCACCGTTTATCCTCAGTATTAAGTGTCATTATACATTTTCATAGTACGTATGAAAGTCTTAAGATTTATGTCAATCTTAAGCATTTGAAGGTCACTGGGCATATATACAGATTGACCTTGTGCCTATGTCATTAAGACGCATACAGTTTAACATAGCTAGCTATAAAGTTTGACATGACATAGGGGGATATAAGTGTTTAATCTCATAAGGGTTCTCTAATGCAGTTTAGCATTCAGTTGGAGAACATAAAAGTTTTCTCT
>JANKOE010000005.1:45440971-45486786 GCA_026284465.1 Erythroxylum citrifolium
GATCATAAAGGTATCATCGTAGTTTGCCACACTCCATTTTCCCATTCATGTTAGTGGGGTATTAGGTATTTGTGATTGTATTGGATCTGTGTCACATATGACACATGTATTTGATGCTTTTCGGTATCGAAAGCCTTGCGGGACAGAATGATGGACTTTCGTTATCTTTGGATCAAATGTTTCGGTTTTCAAAACTTAGACGTCTAATACAGTAGTGTGGCTTAACCGAATTTTAAAATTATTTTTTAAACTAAAGTTTACTGCAACTAATGATTGTCCAAAGGGGACATTGTAAGACATTTTTGTCCTTAGGGGCAATTTTGTCAATGTCTCATAAAATTGGACAACATTAATTGAAATTTTGGTTTTTAAATAAATTATCGGTTATGTTACGCCATTTGATCCAGATAAAGATATTAAAGTGACCCAATAAATGATCTAGATTAATGTATCGAAGTCTGGGTAAAAAATGGGTCCCGATTAGTGTGGACCGAGTCCATATCGGCCTTGTGATGGGGAAGCCTGATATGGAAGTTATATAAAGGTAAGGTCTCCTGCAGTTACTCACGACCTTCACAAGCATCAGATTCTCTGACCCGTTAAGAGAGCTTGTGAACTGAGGAAACTGTAGAAAGGTCTTGCCCGTGAGCCGGTGAGCACTTCCCATTAAAGGCTTCGGGAGATTCGGAGTCATTTGGAGCTCGGAATCGGCATCGAAATCAGAGATAGAATCAAAATCTAGGTATTTCGCATTACTTTCATTTTTTATCCTTTCATGTAGATCCGGGGTACGTAATAAGGCTCCCACTACGTACTAACAATAGGACAACCACATGTTTCTAGGATGACAATTAGTCCCAATTTGTTATCCTAAATTAATCCACAAAATTAAAGTCTACGAGGAATATCATTCCTATAAACTTCGCAGCGAAATAGGTATTGGATCATCACTGCTAGCTTTTGGAATCTCTGCCCAACATAAGGAGGATAGCATAAATTATATCAAGACAAAAATAGGTATTTTCACTAGTAGCTCATGTAGCGATCTCCTAAGACCTCATTACCCCAAGGCACCTTTGTACAAAATGCTATAGTACAAATAAGCTTACCCCCGAGCAAGGCGATGGAGTGTAATTACACAATTTTCAAAATCAAATCACTTCAAGGAAAAGACTAAAATGGGGACTTGTTTACTTTTCAAGATTGATTGCAACAAAACCTCTAAGATCTCTATAACAAATGTTGTGTGGTTGTTCAGCTTAACAGCATCAAGCCCATGGCTTAATAATGAATCAATTAAAGAGTAAGTTGAGGATCTGGTAATGGGCTATTTTGATTTTTGACTAGCAGCCTTCTTACTGACCAGAAATATGTACAATGGTTTAATTTGTCACTAAACAATATTATAAATATAAAATGAATGTCGTGATAAATAACTAAAAAGTCAAGATATTAAAAATAATTTACCTAATTGTTATTATTATTATATTAACTAATTGATAAATTAAAATTTTATTATTTTTAAAGTGCGTCCATAATTTAATAAATATATATTTTGTTAACTTAAAAACTAATTTTATTTAATCAATTGAATACAAATCACTATCTACATTTATTCATTGTATTAATTAAAATTTGAGAATTTAATCTCCAAACTTTTATATGCAATAAATTAGGTTTAAATATCAAGAAAAAGCATAATACAGTTAATTATACGTATTTATAATTTGATAAACTTATTAATTAATTAACACAAAAGGAAAGATGTTGCCATTACGTGGGATTCCACGAGCCCTTGCGCGCGTGCCGATGAAACCCAAAAATATCAGGCCCAACAAGTCTCTCTCTTGTTCCTTCTATGCCCTAAAGCGCTTTTTCTGTATGCTCTCTCTCTCTCTCTGAAGGAGCTGAGCAGAGATGACAGAACGGAACAGAATAGAACAGAAGAAGAAGGCGATAAGGATAGGGTGAGACAGAGAGTGTGAAACATTTCTATAACATGGACTTATAGGGTTTCTTCTACTTGGTGGATCAATGTTAACGTGGTGAGCCACTGAATCCTTTTCACCATTTTCAGTGTATTTTCCTTCTAATCCCTTCATAATTCAACTAACAATTGAGCGAAAGGACAAGATCTAAGATGGCCCATTTGCTCTAACTTTCAGGATTGTACAACTTAGTGGTTTGAGATTGTGATTGTCATGCAAGTGAAATCGGCTTCGGTTTCTTCGCCGAAGCAAAGGGATTTTACCCCTACCGGCTCTAGGCTCCGAAAGAAACATAAGAGACTTGATGCCATTTCTGAAAGCGTTTACAATCAAAACCATAATGATTCTAATCTGAATAGAGGCAGGTCCGGTTCACGGTCGGCCGAGATTGGTGATTTTGAGCCCCGTCGGAGCTCAAGGGTGCGACGCGCGCCTGTTGTGCTTGATGTCTCCCCCCCGCCGGTTAAAAGAAGGAGAAAGTTCAGTAAGAATTCGCCTTTCAGTGTTAAGGAAAGTCAAAGAATTAGTGTAGCGAGAGTTGAGGAGAAGGTGAAGACTGAGAGGATTGGAGATTCGGATGTTTCTGAAAATTGGCGACATCGGCTGAGGTCAAGGGATAGGAATGCGGCCTCTGAAGAGAAAGGTAAGGTGAATGGGAAGAGGAAGCTCTTATATGGTGTAGAGATGATATCGGCTGAATTGGATTTTAACAAGAGGGAGTTGATGGATGGAAAGTTGACGCTAGCGAGATCAAAGAGATTGTGTAGGAGCAAGGTGGTACGTGATTCGGAGACTGGAGAGCAGGGAAGTGGGATACATGATGTTGACAAGGTGGTACGTGATTCGGAGACTGGAGAGCAGGGAAGTGGGATACATGATGTTGAAAAGGTCAGCAAGCAGGATGATGGGCAGATTTGTTTTGGGAAACATGAGATTGAGAAGCCAGAGACGAAGGTGGTGGCTAATGATGGACAGGAAAACGTGCCAGTTTTACATGGTGAAGTGAGTGGTGGAAATGATGGGGAACTTTTGGTTGCTGATCCCCTGCAGTTAGGGGCATATGAGAGACATGAGAAAGTGAGAGTGGATGCTATGGAATTGGAGAAAGAGATCCACTTTGTGGAAAATCTTGAGCATAGTGTTAACGAGGTAGATGACAAACTTGAAATTAATGGCAATGGAGAAGATGTTGAGAGAAGCGATAACAAGGAAGAGGACTTAACAAATGTGAAGAATCAAAAGTGTGAGAGTCATAGTGTTGAAGTTGTTGAAGATTTGAAAGCAGTAGTGGATGAAAGTGGTAATAAAGTAGATGGTGCTTTAGCTGTGGTATCTGAAATGCCCTTGGAAAGCAGGGAAGTGAAGAAGGTAGACAAATCAAATGGCAGCACGACTGTTGCCCTTTGTAGGCCACGGATTAAACACGGTAGACGGTGTGGCTTGTGTGGTTGTGCAGATGATGGCAAACCACCAAAGAAGTTAATGCAAGATGCTGGTGATAGTGAAAATGAGGCCTATAGTGGTTCATCGGCTTCAGAGGAGACTGAATATGACATTTGGGATGGGTTTGGTGATGAACCTGGATGGCTTGGCCGTCTCTTAGGTCCTATAAATGACCGATATGGCATTGCTGGAATCTGGGTTCATCAACACTGTGCGGTGTGGAGTCCAGAGGTACAGTTTCTGAACATTTCCCCACTATTTCGTAGCTGTTCCATTAGTTCTACTGCATATTAAGGATATCATTATTGTTTTTAATTTTTGGGAGGAGGCGCAGGTTTTCTTCCTATTCAAAAATTTCTTGAACATTTAATGTTTGAATAGTGAAAAGGTAAGCATCTGTTTGAAGACATAGACACACGTGCACAATAAAGAAATGAAAGCATGAATTTCCTATTTAAATTTTCAATGGTTTTCTTTATCTTCAGATTAGGTGGCTCTAAGTATATTTGAGACTATTGGAAATCTGGTGTTCGATCTTTGATAACTTTCGCATATACTTTTACCTGATTCTACATTTGATTCTAAGTGCTAAATTTTGTGTAAAATACCCCCTCAATGTCATTATACCTTTATTATGATCAAGCGTGTCATTTTTGAGTTTTAAGTTTTCCTCAAGCAGAACGTTAATGTAAAGGCATTAACAAACACTTTGTTTATGAACTGCCAAGTGTCGCTGAGTTGTAGATATGAACTTCTGCCAAGATACGCTCTAATGACATAATTTTTCAGTCTATCTTTATCATGTAGGTGAATATACTTTCCAGCAGTATGCTGTTTTATCTTTAACACACTATTCAATTAGTTTCTCCCACTCAAATATGGTATAAGTTTCTGGATTCCGATTCTAGTCCACAGGCATAGAGAATATATGGGAAACTTGTCCCTTTCACAAGCTGGGATCTCTTTTGATCAGATGAGTAAACCTAGAAATATTCGTAGAATTGAGTTCTCCTTTCGCTATTTGACTCCTTTGGAAACTATTAATAATCATCTTCTTTTAGTAATTTAAATATCCTGATTTGATTTTGAGTCGCAAGTAAAACCTTACTGATGATATGGATTAGTTTACTCTGAAGTAAGCAATAAGAACAAAATACTGTGAGGAAATAACAGGATTAACCTGTGAGTTTGCAGTTGAATGGACTATTATGCACTTGCCATTCCATGTTTGAGTGGGTACACTGTAGCAGGATCAGTTTATAAGTTTGCAGTTATATGGACTAGTATGCACTTGCCATTCCATGTTTGAGCGGTTACACTGTAGTAGGATCAGTTTATTCCTCTGTTTGGTCTTCATGTTCATAAATATTAAGATGCTGAGTTCATCCCTTAGTTTTTGTCCTTTGTTTTATGTTGAATTATCTGGGAATGCTTTTTCTAAAACTTGCAAAAGCCTAAATGTAATAAAGCTCTAGTTGTTCCCTTCTTACTTTTATGAGCTTGACCCTGTTAGTTTAATTCCCTTGAAACTAGATTTGCATGCTTTTGGAAGGTTCTGCGTAGCTTATTGGCATATTATTTTTGAACCTTGTCTTTGCAGATCTTGATTACAGTGACCTCATTATTCTTGTTTGTGGTGGCTAACTTTCTATGGAGGATCTAGATGATTTTTTCCTTCCCATATTCACTGTTTCTGTTAGTTCATAAGATTATCAGCATTCAATATTAGAGCATCTCTTGTTTTTAAATGGGAAAAAATTTATTTAGAGGAATTAAGGAGCAACCTATACTATCTGATGTCTACATCTATGTATTTTTTATCAGCAGTCGTGATTCATCTTTTATATTTTATTGGCTATTAATGTTGCTGAGTCCCCCATCTTTTCCATTTTATCTATTTCCCTAGATTTTTCTTGCATTTGGATATCTTGTTCTAGTAGCCCTTGATGAAGTTTGTTTTATATACACAGGTTTACTTTGCTGGTTTGGGTTGCTTAAGAAATGTAAGGGCTGCACTTTGTAGAGGAAAAGCATTAAAGTGCAGCCGCTGTGGAAGGCCTGGGGCAACCATTGGATGTCGTGTTGATCGATGTCCAAAAACTTATCATTTGGTTGGTTTTTATACTTACTGCATGAAGTGTTCTTCTCTTCTTTTTTATGATTTCCTTTTGGAACTTTTATATAGAGTCTTCAGTTTTTATAGTAAACAGCCATACAGAGGCTGCGCTTGGCTTTCCTCTTCTTCAAACTCATGTTTCTCAATGGCATGCAGCCTTGTGCACGAGCTAATGGATGCATCTTTGACCATCAGAAGTTTCTCATAGCATGTACAGATCATAAACATCATTTTCAGCCTCATGATAATAGATATTTGATGCGAGTAAAGAAACTAGAGGCTAAGAAAATGCAGTTGGAACTGAGAAAGCTGTCAAATGATGCTTGGAGAAAGGATGTTGAGGCTGAAGAGAAATGGCTGGAAAACTGTGGTGAGGATGAAGAGTTTTTAAAACGGGAGAGCAAGAGACTTCATCGAGATTTGTTGAGAATTGCACCAGTGTATATTGGAGGTTCAGACGCAGAGAATGGTAAGTTGTGTGAGGGATGGGAATCTGTTGCAGGACTTAAAGATGTCATCAGATGTATGAAAGAAGTAGTTATCTTACCACTGTTATACCCTGAGTTCTTTAACAATCTTGGCATTGCACCCCCGAGGGGTGTTTTACTGCATGGGTACCCAGGAACAGGCAAAACTCTTGTTGTCCGTGCATTGATTGGTTCATGTGCTCGTGGTGATAAACGGATAGCATATTTTGCACGGAAAGGTGCAGATTGCCTAGGAAAGTATGTTGGTGATGCTGAGCGCCAGCTAAGGCTGTTGTTTCAGGTTGCTGAGAGATGTCAACCTTCAATAATCTTTTTTGATGAAATAGATGGGTTAGCACCTTGTCGAACAAGGCAGCAAGATCAGACTCACATTTCCGTTGTCTCTACCTTACTTGCTCTAATGGATGGCTTAAAATCTAGAGGTTCAGTGGTGGTGATAGGTGCAACAAATCGTCCTGAAGCTGTTGATCCAGCATTACGCAGGCCTGGGAGATTCGACAGGGAAATCTACTTTCCATTGCCATCAAGTGAGGATAGGGCTGCCATCCTTTCACTTCATACACAAAGGTGGCCTAAACCTGTTAATGGTCTTTTGCTAAATTGGATTGCAAGAAGAACTGTAGGCTTTGCTGGTGCTGATCTCCAGGCTCTTTGCACTCAAGCTGCCATTATAGCCTTGAAGAGGAATTTCCCTTTGCAAGAAGTTCTTTCTGCTGCTGGAGAGGAAGCTTCTGGTGGTAAACGCCTCCCACTTCCAGCTATTACAGTGGAGGAGAAGGATTGGTTAGAGGCTTTAGCTTGTGCTCCGCCCCCATGCTCATGTAGAGAAGCAGGAATAGCTGCTCATGCATTGGTATCCTTTCCACTTCCCTCACATCTAATTCCTTGTTTCCTTGAGCCATTATCCACCTTGCTTGTTGCCCTATATGTTGATGATAGCCTCTGGATGCCACCTTCCCTACTGAAAGCTGCTATAACCATCAAAACTGTGATTATTTCTTCGTTGGAGCAGAAGAATCTGGCTAGTGATCGATGGTGGTCTTATATTGGTTGTTTGCTTAAAGAAGATAATGTTGCAAAGGAAATATTTAGAAGGCTTTCACGTGTGGGCATGTTAATCGCAGAAGGTACTTGTGCTGGTATTGATGCTGTTTCTGAGGACAATGTTGATGATGAGTTTGAGTCTCAACAGTTTGCAGCCCATACTGGGGGCATTCATAGAAGTTTGTCCAGTAGTGTTTCTTTTTCACCTAGGAAGAAATCAGAATACCGACTATTGATTGCTGGGAGTCCTAGATCTGGCCAGAAGCATCTGGCTTCTTGTATTCTTCACTCCTTCGTTGGAAATGTAGAAATTCAGAAGATTGACTTAGCAACAATTTGTGAAGAAGGACATGGTGACATGGAGCAAGGGATAACAGAAATATTAAGTATAGCTCTCTTTCTCTTGTTCCCTTTTCCATCTTGGTGTTTTGGTGTGTTCACTTATAACACTTACCATATTTTACCTCACTAATTTTTCAATTCTATATAACAGTTGGTTAGTGCATATATCCTGCCAGACTTTGTCTTCCATGTTTCTTGTGTTTTCTCTGGATAAAATGGCTTATGTTTTTCCTGTTAATTGATATTTTGCAATATGAGCTTTTTTTTTAGATTGAAGTTTAACCTGTTATGTAACTCTCAGAATAAAACAAAGATTTCATCGATGCATTGTGTAATATCCTTGACCTCCTATTGTCATAGTCTCAACACCTAAGATTAGATTGTTCTAGATGATTTTAAGAATTGTAATAGTCACTGAATCTTTCATTTTAACTACAATATTCTGATAATCCTATTAGTCCGTTAGTCTTCCTCAAAATGTGTAGATCAGAAAGAGGGACTTTAAATTGCTGTTGGAATATGAATTCATAGACTATCTGGGACATGGACAGCATATACAACTCCACCTAATATGAGTAATAAAAAGCTGTGCATGTGCTTTTGGAGACCTTCATTGAGATCGTATGGGGCATATGGAAATGTGTTAAAAAATACGAGGTTGATGGTATGCTGCTTATTAAGTTTAACATTTAGCAGTCCTTTTTTTTTAATGTTTAGGACACCTGTTTAAACTCAATTTAAGCCGTGCCTAATTTGAAAAGCATCTTACGGGAAGTTTGTGCTCTACTTGGATGTTGTAAACATCCTACTAGTTACAAGCTTCCTATTATGCTTAAATATTCATATGACGATTTGTGATCATTTATATGTTACAAAAAAATGTAATTTTTCATATTGTGAGCAACCTTTTTATCAACTGAAAAAAGTGAGGTACCTATTATTATAGATACTTAAGTACATTTCTGAAAACAATGTACCTTTTTAGATACCAGTACACTTTTGCCCCATTGCAACAAACAGAAGAATGACAAAGTTCTGTACAGCAATTTGCTTGGAATTTTCTAACCAAGTGATGGTACTCAACTTGAGTCTGTTTTGTTTACCTAGTTTAAAATGTTACAAAATTGATGCTGAACAGTGAGGCCTAAGAATTCAAATGGTTCTGTGTAGCCAAGAGTTATACATGATTCTTTTCTCTGCAATGTGGAATCTTTAAGCTGGCTTTGGGACACAGATGAGGTGACCCTTTTGAACAGTTTAGCACCTAATTTCTCATAGCTTTGATTGGATTCATTGCTTTGGCATTTGCTTGAACTATAAATAACATCTTTTGTCAGAAAGAGATTAGATCTTCATAAGTGTCTGTTGCTTTTGTAGTGAAATGTGCAAGTCTGCAGTCGTGCATGATATTCATGCCAAGAATTGATTTGTGGGCTCTGGAGACATGTTGTGGAGGTAGTGAGGAAGATGAAGTTTCTCCCGTCAACCCTCCGCCTCTTGATGCAAAAACCTGTTATGTAAGTGGTCAAGTTGTCGATGGGTTAAACAGATCCTCTGTGCCTCAATACAGGGTAGCTGAAACAATTGAGCACCAAGGTGCCCGGACAAGATCTTCACATGTATGGAATTCTTTTGTGGAGCAGGTTGAATCAATATCGGTATCGACATCCTTGATAATTCTGGTATGATAGGAAATTATTATTTATTACTTTGCCACTGTAATTTTGAATTGAATGCTTGACTTGGGATACATATATGTTTGGCCTATTACAATTTTCTTTTAGCTGTTAATCTTGATGTGCTATGATCACTCGATGGTTTTGTAGTAGGTTGCACTTTGTGGCCTCTCCTTTGAAAGAAAGTTTTTTATTTTCCTTTAGTTATATACCATACTAGTAAGCTATTTCCCAGAGGAAACCTTTTGGTATATTTGTATATGAGATGAAGGCTGTAACTTAGTGCTTAAAGGATTCCTCTGTTGTTTGATCTTAAACAAAAATTTGATTGCTTATTTCCATTTACAATTTTTAATTGAATCCTAATTGTACAGTAATTTCACTTTTTTTGACTTGTATATTTGTTGGAAAAAGGAAAGAAAGTTTCCTGTTTTGGACCAATTCAACTCTCCTGGCATGTAATTTAAAAATCCAACTCTTCATTTTGTACCACTGATATAAAGTGATATGAATGATTAATTTGATTCAGTAGCAGTTGTCAAAGCTCAAGAGTAACGTGAGTGACTGAGACATCACCTTATGATCTTTTGTTGTTAGCCCTCCATGTAGTGATTTGAGTCATTTAGCTAGAATAATCTGTTATTAGTTACCTAACTGTCTAAAACATACATGGCATTGCATATGCTCCTTAAGGTTTTACTAATATCTTGTTTTAACAGGCTACTTCAGAATCTCCATATCAAGATCTACCGTATAGGATAAGGCTGTTCTTTGAGGCTGAAACTCCAAATATTAATCATTCAACTCCTATGGGGCATGCAATTTCCCGCTTTTGTGTCAATGTCAATAGAAAATTTGACCATGATAGTGTGATCAATCTTTCCGCATCAGAGTTATCAAGGGATATGGTACAATTATTTGTTCAGTTGGTTCATCAAAGGGCCCATGCCCATAGGAGTTCACCGCAAGAGTGCAAAATTGGTGATCCTTTTCAAGATCGTTTTGATACCAAATGTACAAATGATATTCAAGATGCTATTACTGAAAGTCCATGTAGGACACTGTTGGAAGCTCCCTCACCATTAAATAGTAAAAATTCCAAGGGCAAATCAAGCTTGCTGTTGGCAATATGTAATTTTGGGTATCAAATTCTGCGATATCCTCATTTTGCAGAACTTTGTTGGGTTACATCCAAACTGAAAGAAGGTCCTTGCACTGATATCAGTGGACCTTGGAAGGGCTGGCCTTTCAATTCTTGCATTATTCGACCTTCTAACTCATTAGATCAAATGGCTGTTGCTGGAAGCTCTAGCAATATGAAAATCAAAGACAGATCTGACTTAGTAAGGGGGTTGATTGCTGTTGGTTTATCAGCATATAGAGGCATTTATAAATCTCTTAGAGATGTCTCCTGTGAGGTAAGGAAAGTTCTTGAGCTTCTAGTTGGAGAAATCATCCAAAAAATTCAATCAGGGAAAGATAGATATCAATATGTTCGTCTTTTATCACAAGTTGCTTACCTGGAAGATATGGTTAATAGCTGGGTTTATGCGCTGCAGAGGTACTATTGCCTGTTAATTCATATTCTTGTAGAATTATTAATTTTCAGAATTGTCTAACAGGAATTTTTTGGTTGCAGTTTAGAGCTTGATGCTCAAACGAAAATGACAAATCATAAACCAAGTGGTGTGGAATATCCAACTGATGGAACCTGTTTGCGTAAAAATTCATTTCAAAGTAAGGAACATGATAGAAATGCATATAATGGAGGAACCTATGTATCTGAACGGCTGGAAGGAATTGTTCCTGAAAATCTTGAAGCTGTTGAATCTTGTAAAGGGGACAATGCCTATAATCATAATTCTGAGCGAACAGCACATTCAGAAAATGATTTTGCAGAACAGTCTAACCTTTGTGATCAGACCAACCTACGTAAGCAGCTTAAATGTTGGATGGTCGATGATCAATCACGAACTAATATAAAAAATGGGAAGAGTGAGACCGCACCTGGGTGGCATGATATGCCAAGTACAATGGATCTCAAGGATACTAATGAAGTTTCTGGGTCCTTGAGGGAATCAAATGTATGTTTCAGAGAATCATTCGTGCCTTCTGAGAATGGTCTTTGTGACTCTGAACTGAGTGCCTCTAAGTTTAACGCTGAGAGATCTTGCATCAAGGTTAATAAGTTGGAAAGCAGAACTAATCATGCCAGCAATGAGTCTGAAGAGGAAGTTGGTATTCATGATGGCAATTTCTCTACAAAAACAATCACCGTTCCTTCTCATGATGCTGGGTTCAGGTGCATCTATGCCTGCTGCCCTATATGCCTGTATACTCTGCACAATATTATTCAGAAAATCTTTATCCGTGAAATGAAATTAAACAGGTGTCATTGGACTGCGGAGGATTTTCATGATATCCATGCATCATTGTCTGTGGATCTGCTTTCAGCAGTCAGAAAAGTTGAAGCTCCTGAAAATATCACTGATTTTTCTGATGGAGTTCTAGTACATGAAACTCCCAGTCAAATGTCTGAAATTCTGCAGTTGCATGGATGTCAATGCAAGAGGTCAGGAAATAGTTTAGTAGTGAATATGGAATGTGATTGTCACTCTGAAGATGGGTGTCTATCTGGCAAAGCAAAAGACTTCCTCGATTCTCAGCTTGGGTTAGACACAAAATTTGTATTCCGGGATGGCGTCTTGGTAACTATGGATTCTAACGAAGCGTTTTCTTCTCACTGTAAATATGAGAATTTGTGCCTTTGTCCTCTTATAGGGTCGATAGTGATGATGAAACAGCCTACTGAATAATAATTGGCGTTCAAAGCTTAATTTTCTGTCCCAGAAATCTTTTTACACTTTTGCAGGAAGTCAGGTGTATAGTGTCTCATAACAGGTACAGAGCATCAATCTTTTTGTTGTTATTTTTCTGCTTGCGTGACATCTATAACACATTTGATGCTATTTATTCACCAAAGTTATAGAAAATGATCTAAAGGTTTTCAAGTTAAAGGGCTGATTAGAGTTCCTTTTGGTCATTGTGGAAAATATGATTTCTTGTATTTCTAGTTATTACATTTTTTCCAATCCTTTCCCCCCTCTTTTTTAGGACTTTTAAAAAATAAATATCAGTTCGGGGACCGTGTACTGAAAAACAATGTCTTATGAACTTTCTTATGAATTCAGCACAAAATAGTTTTGTAAAGACTCCAACCAGTCTTTTTTCATAATATTTAAAGGCATTCCTATATTCCTATTTGCCTTTTCCATTCAAGTCTATTATTAAGACATGATGGTAAAAACTTGTAATGATATGTACTTGTGGACTTGGTATCAGGAACTTAATTAATGCGTTTAAAACGTTAAGAAGACTTCAAAAATAAAAAGGAGGATTGCCATAGAAAATAAATGATTACCGTATTACGTGAAAATTTTCTAGCAGTTTTAATTATGCAGGACAGAAAAGAAGATCAAACTAAAGATAAAATTGGCCTGGACATGGATCCTTGCCAAGGTGTACGTGCGTGCGCTGGAATGTTAGAAGGCTTCAATCAAAACACTGAAGATGCCACAGTATGATTGAATTAAGAGTTGTTCTTGGTTAGGAATGTTGTAGAGTTACAAAATACCACCCCCTTAAAAATAGAGTAATCCACTAAGGTCTCCCTCTCTCTTTTGACCCTTTCTTCATTTTCAATCAAGGGAGATTTTAATTAATAGTCTTATGATAAAAATATAGGCACTACCAATGAGTTTTTATTTTTTATATAGAAGCATCGTGAAATTTCTTAGAGGCTCACTATCTATAAAAATATCATCATTTTTACTAATTGCATGATGTTTATTTAAAGTTTTAACCCTAAAGAAAACCGTCTTGAACATTAAAATATTATTTTGAGAAACATATTCATTAAGAAAATGAAATTTAAGCCTATGAAGTTGTAAGAATTATGATTTTAGGGGAATTAGTCATCTTATATGAGATAGAGGTCGATCAACATAGGTTAAAGTTGTTAAAATTAATGTACTAATCATATTAGATGACATATTAGTCAACAATATGACCCATTTGTCAACCAATACTAAATGACTAGTAAACCATGTACATTTAATGCATATTGGTTTATCAATATCTTGTAACTAGTTATTGTAATGGCTAGTTTTTGGTTCCAATATTTAGTTTGGGTCTTGAAACTTTATAAATATATGTTTTATCATTGGTTCTTGCATCAAAAAGCATTCAGGTGCTTTATACATATATTTATACTGTCTTTTAAGTATTTGAGATCCATTCCCTCACTTTTTAGTGGTGAGCCGATTATTTATTTAATTTTTTGGGTTGAAAAATGAGTAATGAATTAAGCCTTGGAAGGCAAGCAAAGTGTACAAGGGAATTTAATATAACAAATTAAGTGTCTCTATAAGAGGAGATCACATATAACCAATGACTAAGAAAATCAATACAAATGTACTTTTTCCTTTCTTTTGGAAAAACAAATTACAGATGCCATGTATTGTTAAGATAATCCAAATTTTGAGATTTGTGCTTAAAGATGCTCATCTGAATTCTTAGCTGTTGTAATAGATTCTTCCTAAATTGCTACTTGCTAAGGCTTCTATCTTAGAAAATTCGTGTGTTTCTCTCATCCCAAGTTTATGGGACCATATATGAAAGTGTTAAGTAAAAGCTACATTTCGTTGTGATGCTTGGATGATTGATGGTGGGCTACCATTCTATTATGTTATTCCATTTTTTTGGAATGTCAAAGATGTAGCATTTGCGCAACATTGTTCTCCAAGTACCTATAATATACTAAACTCTTCTGCCTTTTTACATAGTATGCACTAATTGGTGAGATTTAGAAACTTTGCCAACGTATCAACTGTGGACAATTTGTGCTTCATTGCTAGCCATGGTGTAGTGAAAGCTTGAGGCTATTGATGTTTGGACCACACAACCTTGGTCCAAGGAAACATGTACAGGATGCCTTGAAGTACTTTCCAATAAGAGTGATTTGTGAAAATGCCATTACTATGGTGCTTCCATATGATGGTATCTTCCTCATCATTGATGCAGGTTTGGATAATCTCAGAGCTTATGTAATTAGGAATAGAAGTTTGTCTGAAGATGTCCTTGTTGGATAAAGCAGCAACAACAGTCATCTCTTGCTGAATTAAAGGTCTAAGGGTTGTGACAGTGCTTAGATTGTCCAGAGTTTTTTCTTTGAAAAATGAATGATATATTACTATAGATGAAACTATTATAACATTACAATGAGTTTAAAGCTATATGCTTGCATTTATATTACAAAGGAACAAAATGATTCAAGAAAAAATAGATTAAAATGTTGTGTAATAAAGAAGCTAAGAAGAATTAAAGTTGCCATCTACTCTTCATATCTATGGAAAGGGAGTGCTGTGCATTTTTGGCACAAACATTGGCTCTGATCATGTTGAAAACTTTGTCAACAATCTGATATTTTCCTTCTTGTTAGTGAATCTTCTACTATTTCTTTCATTCCAAATGTTATAGATGGTAATAGTCAAAGCTTCTTTGAAGAGAGCAACATTGGCATTTCCTTTCTTTGTGTTACTAATGACCTAATTCAATACATATGCAAGATTCTGCTCCAACTGGCCTCAAAGTAATTGCAAAGAAAAAAAATATGTGGTCTTTATCCTCCACTACACTAATACATAATAAACATGAATCATCCACCCTGCCATTCCATTGACTTTTAGTTTTGATCCTATACTTGATTGCAAGCCATGTGATGAAGGTGGCCTTGGGGTTGATAATGTTGTTCCATAAGAGATTAAACCAAGGAGCCACTATATAAATAGCTGAAAATAGTTGATAACGTGAATGGTTGGAGAATTTTTCATTCAGGTTTAGTCCCCAAGTGATGATATCCTTATTTTCTGTATTATTTAATAAAGGAAAGAGATCTACAAGTAAGTGAAATGCATTAAAGTTACCCTGTCATTCTCCATTCACAATCAAAGAATAGACTTTTAGGTATAGTGGCATTCTATTTTTTAGACTCTGTAATTTAGGAAAATGAATAAGAGGGCTAATTTCCAACTAGTTATCAAACCATCACCAAGTCTTGTCACCATTGCCAATTTTGTGTTTGATGTAAGGATAAATGATATCTCATAATTTCATCATCTACTTTAGAATCTAGGAGCCGTCTTTAGAGTAATCAGCTTGGCAGAAATTGATGTTCTCCAAGTAATATTCATGAATCCATTTGGTCCATAATGCTTTGTGATCAGTGTATATTCTCTATAACCTTTTGCACATTAAAACATTTTGCATAGTAGAAATTGAAATGATCCCAAGGCCTCCATACTTTTTAGGGATAGTTACTTCACTCTATTTAACTCTAGCATTCTTAGAGTTTCCCACTGTTCTTGACCATAAGAATGATTTCATTATCTATCCATCTCTTTTTATTGCTTTCCTTAGCAAAGCAACATGTGCAGTCTAATGAAGATGCAAATTGTTAAGAATAGAGATGATGAGGGTATGTTAAGCTGCATAGGAAAGGAATTTATTCTACTATGCCATCACTATGGATTTTATTTTTTTAATAATAGGTAAACAATAGTGAAACTTAGGCTTAGAGGCCATGATAGGAACTCCCAGATAACAAAAAGGAGAGGAGTGGAGTAGGTATTAAGTCTAGTGATTATCCTTATTTTAGCCAGATTCCTCATATCTTTTGAAATAAAAAGGTTGCTTTTCTCTACATTATGATTTAATCCTGACCACTTAGAAAATAAAGCTAGCACATGCATCATTTTGTTGATTGAATCAAGATCAACTACACATAAAAGAAGCAAATCATCAGCATACATCAGATGAGTAAGGTTTAGTTCCTTACATTTGTGATGAAATTTAAAGCCACCATTGCATGATATTAGCCTGCTTAATAGCTTGGAGAGACATTCCATGGCAAGAGGGAACAAGTAAGGGGATAAAAGATCTCCTTGCCTAATCCCCTTGGCTATTTTGAAAGGAATGGAAGGTATCCCATTCACTAGTACACTAAAAAAAGGAGTACGAATACAAGTCATAATCCATTGAAAAAATTTGTGGAGGAGATGCAATGCTTTAAGACATAATTGTATGAAATCCTAACTAACAGTATCAAAAGCTTTAAAGAAATCCATCTTAATTAAGCAACTACTAAGTTTTTTACTAGAATGATAGTCCTTCAATAATTCTTGTAAAGCAAAATGTTGTCTCCAATGTTTCTATAAAAAATAAAGCACCTTCAATAGAATTAACAATATCTGATAATGCCAAATCGATTCTTTCAGCAAGGAGTTTTGTGATCACCTTATAAATAATATTGCAACAAGAGATGGGACTGAAATCACATATTATACAGGGATTTTGTTTTTTTGGAAACAAACAAATAAAGGTGTGATTGATTTCTTGAAGCATTTTTGAAGAATTAAAAAGCGCCAAAACAACTTTAGTGAAGAGCTTTCTAGTGATTTCCCATGTATGCTGGAAGAATGAGGCATTAAATCCATCAGGTCCAGAAGACTTTAAAGGGTATAAACTAAAGAGTATTCTTTAAACATCATGTTTAGTGGTAGGAGAGATCAAAGAATCTTTGATGCCTTGATCAATACTGTCGTCAAATAGCCTTAAAACATTGGAGCTTGGCAAAGTAGAGTCTGTTGTCCCTATAAGATCAATAAAATAGCTTCTAGCTACCTCCGTAATACTTTTCAAATCAACATTTTCCTTTAGGAAATTTTTTTGTAATTGAGTCCCCCTCCTTTATCCAATTTAGTATAGTTTTCTTATTAAAACATAATTTTGAAAATTGAGAGCATCCTGATATTCCTAAAGGAACTTTGCCTCTACCTGGCTGAAATCAAAATTGTGAGGAAATTCATTACAGGATTTTTGTGCAAAAGTGAGTTTCTAAGAGATTGAAGGTTTAAAATTCTGCTTAGCAAAAATTTCTTAACAACACCTTTCATCCTTCTTAGCTTCTGCATGAGCTGATAGGATTCAAAGCCAATCACTTTCGAGTTCCAACAGCTACTGACTATTTCATGAAAGCCTTCCATACCTGTAATAGTTTTATGAACAGGGCACCTATTATTTTACATTCAATCAACATCTGTATCAACATAAAAGAATAGTCGGACATCAAATTTTCTCCAAAGTGCACAAAGGAGTTTGGAAACTGGTTAAGCCAAACAAAATTCACAAGAGTTTTATCTAACTTTTTCCTTATGAGCAAGTTACCATGTTGATTATTAGAACATGTTAGAAGTCTACCAGTGAAGATGAGATCCACTTTCATAAAAAAGTTGGACAAATCTTTTGTCAGCCCTAAGTCAAATCTCTTCCCACCCTCAATTTTAGTGGAATTAAGAGAGCAATTAAAGTCCCTAACTACAAGCCAAGGATTTTGGATTTTGAGTTGAATGTTTTGCAGGTTCAACCACAATGTCTCTTTGATAGCCAAAGTTGGAAGTATAAACTAGAGATATATCAAACATAGTATTCGAGTTTTGCAGCCGATATTGTAGATGCAGCAGTTGATCAGATTCTTCAATCACTTGCACTCCAATCAGATCAATATTATAAAGGCATATGATTCTTCCATTATAGTGTGAGCTATAATTGGAATAGAGCTCCCAATTTGCACCTAAAAATTTTAAGCCAAAAAGTGTAAGAGGGTCTTTTATTTTAGTTTCAAGAAGACCTCTTAAAGCGGGTTTCTTTTCCTTCACTACCTCTTTCACCACATTCTTTTTTAGAGGATCATTCATCCTTCTAGTGTTCCAAACTAGGATTGACATGTGAAGGGCAATCCCCTTTATTTTTTTGCTTCCCTTTCCTCCTAGTTGATCTCCTTTTAGAATTATTGGATTGCATTTTAAGTTCTTCTGCTTCAGAGTTAGAAGCTGATATAACTGACGTATGATTTTTTATTGCTTCATATTCCAAAACAATCTCCTTATTCCCATCTCTGATATTATTATTAAAGGTTTCTCCCTTTTCTTGGCTATCTATTCATTTCAGGACAACAGTTGCTTATGGCAATAAGAAGTTAGGAGTAGCCTTAATACCAACCTTATCATTTACAACTGTCTTCTATACTATCACTTCATCTTGTATAGAAGAGCTAGGATGTTCACTACTATCAACAACCACAACTTGTCTAGCTTCTCTACTTGTATTGATATCTTGAGCTGTAGAAGAGACACCTGAATCAACTTCCAATAATTCATCATACCATCCAAATTTAAAAACTTTAGTAGCGGGAACCCATTTTTTAATGGAATTACTAGGTTTCTATAGAGAGTTTATTAGTATTTAAGCTTTTTCCAGAGTATAACCTAGCCTCAAAATAGGAAGACTGTCAGGGAAAGGAGTACTTTTCTATATTTCAATGCATATCTTAGCATAGCATATTCTTTGCATAGTGGTTGTTTGAGTATCTGTACGTATAGGTTTCCCTAATGAGCTAGCTAAACAACTTATGACCCGTTTGGTTTAAGGAATGTAATAGATAGGGAATAGAATAGTTATTCTTAGGAATAGAAAAGATGAGGAATAGAACAGAATGAGTATTACTTTGTTTGGTTTAGGGAATGAAATACAGAAAGAATTTCTATTCCAATATTTGGTTTAAAAAAATAAACTTGGCATAAGAAAGGAATAAGTAACAAAAAGACCAAAATGTCCTTATCATTATATTATTATTATTATTATTATTATTATTATTATTATTATTATTATTCACTTTATTATTCTTATTCTTATTAAATATTGTTATAAATTTTCTACTTATTATTAAATTATCAATTTTTATTCTTAATTATATTATTAAACTCATTATTATTATTATTATTATAAATTTTCTACTTATTATTATTCTTATTATTGTTAGTATTATTATTTTTTTATTAATTTTATTATACGAAATTACTTATTATTATTATTATTGTTATTGTTGTTATTATTATTATAAATTTTGTACTTTATTGTTGTTGTTGTTGTTGTTGTTGTTATTAATTATTGTTATAAATTTTCTACTTATTATTATTCTTATTATTTTTATTATAAATTTTATTATACCAAATTAATTATCTTATTATTATTATTAATTATTTTAAAATTTGTACTTATTAATAATTTATTATTATTATTAATTATTTTGTACTTACTATTATTATTATTGTAATTGTAATTATTAATTATTAGTTATTGTTATCATTATTAGTAATTATTATAAATTTTCTAGTTATTATTATTCTTACATAACAAGAGGCAAAGCCAAGCTATTACATAACAACGTTTTCGTAACACTGAAGACTAGCAAAACGACAGCGAACGAACATTACATGCTAGCAGATAATAAAACACAAACGCGTCTCATTAGGCAGAAATGGAAAATTCTCGAAGCGCTTCTTCACTCCCCTCACCCAACCCTACCAAATTAGGGTTGGGTGATTGTCGTCATTTACAAGTCCGATAGAGGATCTACTTCAAAATAGTTCACCTAAAGGATCTTTGACGTCTTGGGGCAGAGTTTAGTTCGTAGCTTTGAGGAACAACACTCGGCTGAGAAGGGAAAGGAATCAACTTGCCAGGTATTTTCATTCCAATTTGCAAACTTTCATGATCTAAGGCCCTTTTTGACTAATAATTAACTGATTCTCCATGAAGATGCTAGACTAGGGTTTAGTTACTGTTTTTGATGTGGTAGCATACATGAGATACTCTTTTATTGCTGTTGTCATTGTATAGAGAACCCTGTTTCTTGTTCTTGCTTTGATTTGGAATCTTCTGAAGTTCCTCTCTTGCCATATTTCCTTCCATATGAATTTTGTAATTTTGACATGACTATTTTACTTACATGTCATCTGTGTGACTAAATCTTTTTTCTGTTCCTATTCTAACTTTATTGTATAGGTGCCGATATGACATAGATTTGACCGACGCAACAGGGACTATCACAGCTTTCATTTTTGACGAGCTACCTGAAAAACTTTTAAATTTCACCACCCTTGAAGCTATGCAATATTTCAATGAGGTTATATTTTTCCTTCCATCTTTCATCTACGTTTCCAATTTAATACGCCGCCAATTATCTTTATGTCGTTATTTCACTGACAGTTGACATTTTTGGATTTGCATAATAAGAACATGGATCTCCCTTTAGAGAACCTACACGCAGAATTGAAAAGTGATACATTTCTTCTCCATGTCAAACCAGCAAACATTCAATCATCAGATGCAGTGCAACGATTTATTCTTGTTTACTACGCCAAAATTGATGCTCATGAACTAGAAAAGCCTTCGCTTGCGCCCGCAAAAGATAACCAACTTTCAGCTGATGATCAGTATGACAATGCTGAAATTACACCTCTAACTATCTCAGGTCTTTTTTATTTGTCCTTATTTTTATTTCATCTTTAACATAATCATTTATTATTTTTGTATCTACCAATTCCTTTTTAATAATCTCACCTTGTATCACCTACCTAATAGACTTTGATTTCTTATATCTTCAGAGCATATTCTTGAATCTTTTTCATCAGTTAGACAATGCCTTGATAAAAGATTCAGCCATGCTGAAAATAATTCGGGGTCACCAACAAATATGTCAATCAGTAATATTGAACCTGCACCGCAATCAGATGCAGACAGTCATCACAACAACAAAAACCCAAATTCTCGTGAACTTTTCCTGTTAGAACAAACATATAAAATGACTACTTTACCTTTTGTCCTTTTACTTCATATCATCTTAAACTTGGATTTTCTGGTGTGTTTTGAATGAGTTCAGATGGTATAAAAGTGAATGTAACTGTTCAAATGTGGTTTGAAGTTTAATTTTGAATTCTTCAATTTGAATTGTTTTTGAACTACATAACCTATTCTAGTGTGTTTTAAATCAATTCAGACGATATAGAAGTGAATGTAAGTGCTGAAGTGTATGATGAATGGGTTTTAATTTGACTTTCAAATTTGATTATGCATTCTTCAATTTAAGATGTTTTTAGCTTACATAATCTCCATGCGTCTAAAAAAATTACGCAGTAAATGTAAGGCTATATGAGCAAGACGATTTCTACAAAAAATTATTATTATTATTATTATTATTATTATTATTATAACAAATATATATATTTCTAATTCGTATTAATTCATATATTTATAGAGAGAGAGATATATAATAACAAATATATAATTGGCTAATTAGTATTAACTATAACATATTTAACACCGATCAAATTTTTTTGTCTTCTTTACAATATAATTAATTAATTTACTAATTAACAAATTTTGCTTTACTGTTCATAATTATAATATAATTCATTCATTAATCTATAATTTATTGAAAAATTAATATAATTAATATTGTTTACTAATTACCTCGTATATTTTCTGCCATATTTAATTAATTTTAACTTATATATAATTAATTTCTTAATTACATTATAATTAATAAATTAACGTGAACTCCATTATATATATATTTATATTTATGTTACTATTCCTTTTCCAGACCCCTAATTTTAAATTTCATTATATGTATTTATATATTTTTGTAACTATAATTTTTGTTATACATTTATACATTATATATATAAATATAACAGAAGGAGAATGACAAGTTAAAAAGTCATCCTTCTGCTTTTTATAATATAAAAATATTTGTTTACAATGTTATCTATATTTTTTATATTAAATAATATTTTTGTTATATCCAGAATCGCTACCGTGCAAATTCTGCAATTCATCCTCCAATGTCGCTATCATGCATTTGCACGACGGTGACATTCTCTCTTGAATCCAAACTCGCTATGGTGCATTTGCGCCATAGTGATTTTTGCTATTCAACTACTAATATCGCTACTGTGCATTTGCACGATAGTGACATCCTCAAAAAAACTTCTTTCCTTACATCTTAATGTACAACGATTTCTTCTTCTTCTTCTTATTATTATCATTATATATATAAATATAATAACAAATATATATATATATATTACTTATTCGTATTAATTAATATATTTATGTAAATATTATTATTGCTATTATATATATGTATATAATTTATACATATGTATATAGATATAATAACAAATCTATATATCACTAATTAGTACTAATTATAATATATTTAATACCGATCAAAAAGATTTAGCTAATTTTGATTTAACTGTTAATAATTAGCTCATATGTTTTCTGTCATTTTTAATTAATTTTAATATATATATATTATTAATTTCCTAATTACATTAGAATTAATAAATTGACTTAAATATAACATAAATATATTTTTTTAACAATTTTATATATGTATATATATTTTATATTCAAATGTCTTTTTTTACGATTAGACTTTAATTAATTAATTAACTAAGTAGCTAATTTTGATTTAACTGTTAATACTTATCTCATATATTTTCTGTCATTTTTAATTAATTTTAATTTATATATTATTAATATCCTAATTACATTATAACTAATAAATTAACGTAAATATATTTTTTAACAATGTTATATATATATATATATATTTATACCAAAATATACTTTTTTTAAGATCTTTGCTCCACACATTTTTTAAATCCAACTACATAAAACTTATACTCCAAATCTTATCAAATCCTAAATTCATATATACTTTCTACAATTAATGCTTTTTTAGTTATGCTTAAATAACAATTTATTAATACTTTTTCAGTTCATCATAAACAATTAATGTTTTTAACTATCTAATCAATTAACTTTTATTCACCCTTCATATTAATTATTATTACCTTATATTATTTTAACCATTAATTAATAACAAACTTAATCAATAACAAAATATTTTACATTTTTATATTCTACCTTTTATATTTTCAATGTAATATATTTAAATCTTCTTTATAAAATTTGCCTTACACATTAAAATTTCTATTATTCGATAACTACGCTTTCCTTACATTATAAACTACTAAATCAACTGGGCATTATAACTGCGCATCGCACAATTGTACTCTACTTAATTCAGGGAAAGTTGATGACCTCAAAATTAGCAGCAGCTCTACAAAATTCAATAATTAAAAACCCAGCTATCTATTACACTTAAAAGCCTTCATAAGCATTCCTAAGCAACGTCTAGACCTTCACTTGTTAGCAAATTAGGGTAGATCTGATCGGGCGTAGCTCAGTTGGTTCTGGAAGGACAGATTTGCTCCAAGGTGTAAAGTTCGAATCCTATGATTTATAGTGTGGGAGCAACATTCTTGAGCCTCTTGTGAGCTTTGAGGGTGGGCTCCTTGTAGACTTGTGGGTTGCTCATCTCCCCCTTAGCGGGCCGCTGAGTACCTGATTTATATCCTCCCAGTTGCTTATTCGGGCCGAAATATGGGGGGCCCTTTGGGTTGGGGATTCAAAACCTTTTGCTCCAAGGGTTGATCTTATCTCGCTTAGTTATAAAACCTACTTGGCAAGATTTTTCATAGCCAAATTCACTTAAATTCTATAACGCCATTAATGTATAAAACAAAATAAAACATGAATTATAATTCATACCTTATTCTGAAACTTGTTCTCTTTTTTTGTTGTTTCCGTTGAACTATTTTTAAAATTAACTCATCTCAATTGCTGTAATCACTCAAGTATCTAACCTCTAACTTTTAACGGATTTTATTGTAAAGAGGACTAGGTAAGGAATGCTAACTTTCTTCAAGCTTAAACCTATTATAATAGGATTAGACATTTTAGTAATTTAATTTAATTTAAATAAAATTCTAAATTTTAATTAAAGATTAGGAATCAAAGGTTGAAAAAAATAGTGAGAATCTTTTATATATAGTATTCAAGTTCATTTATAGGGGGAGGATAAGGGTTCCAAAAAATAACTGTATTTCTTTTTTTTTTTCATTCTCACCTCTTAGATTTTATTCTCGTTTTCCTTAGAAAAAAATGTATGTAAAAATTTAAATATGTGTTTTAATTTTTAAAACTAATTATTTATAAGAGAGCTAAATAAATTAATTAGTTAAAGCAAATTTCGAGTAAAAATTTAAATTTGATTTAATTTAAATTTCGGATAATAGGTATAATTATCGGTTATCCTGAATCTGAAAATATATGCAAAAATTAAATGATATCATTATATTAGCTTCAAAGAGGCCAAAATATTGTTTTGCCTTTTTCATTAAAACAAAATCTATACTTACTTTTACCAGATTTAATCTTACTTTTGTTCGTATCCTAAAAATGAAAATATCTCATAGATTTATAAAATTAAGTTCTTTAGTATAATTTGAATAAAATATCGAGTGCTCTTATAAGAAACCAAGATTTTCTCCTTCATTCAAAAATAAAATTTGCATATATTTCCACAAAGAAAAACAAAAATTGCTTAATAATCACATATTAGATAAAATTTAAACATAAATTATTTTTAATTAAATAAATTTATTTTAATATCTTAAATAATATTTATTAACAAATCATTAATAAAAATAACTTATTAAGTTATTATATTAAAAAAAAATTTAAAAATTAACTTTTATTTAAATATATCTTAATTATTAAATCAATTTTTATTTGAAAATTTATATATTTCGAAGATAGTTTAAATTTAATTATATTTATTTTATTAAATTTAATTTAGATACAAAATTTATATAAAATTATTTAGTAAAATTAAATTATTCATAATTATTATTAATAATTAATTAAATATATAATATTAAATTAAATTATTTATAAATCTTATTAAAAATAATATATTAAATAATTAATATATATTTATTTGATAGTAAGAAAATAAAAATAGAAAACAAAAACATAATTTTTGAAAATGAGAAGAAATTAAAACTAAAATCACAAATCAAAACTTAAATAAACTTGTTTTTTTAACTAAATTTGGAAATAAAAATAAACATAAACATAAACAAACCTTATTGTTAGATTTTCAATCCTCTTAATAAAAGAGGGCTTGTTAATAAATATGCAGTGGCCCATAATTCATCATATGGTCCAATAAACTGAACGACTCAGTTCCCAGCCTAAACAAAAGCTTAAACCCTTAAACCCTCACCCAACCGGTAACCACAAGACCACCGCGTTGAGCCATAGCTACGAAAGAGACTCGCGGCGGCAATGGTGAAGGCCTACCTTCGATACGAACCGGCGCTGGCCTTCGGTGTCATAGCGTCGGTTGAGTCGAATATATCGTACGACTTCTCTGGGAAGCATATTCTCGCTCCGGCGCTCGAGAAGATCGGAGTTTGGCACGTCAGGCAAGGTGTCTGCACCAAGACCCTTGCTCCGTCCAACTCCTCCCGTAATAGTCCGTCGCTTGCCGTTACTTCGATTGCATCGTCGCCTTCCTCTCTGGTAATGTTTCGATATCAATTACTTGTTGATTGAACTGTTTGTTGAATAGGATGCTTTTCAGGGTTTTATTATCTCTCGAGTAGCCATAAATGTATCTATCGAGTCTAAACAGATGTTTCTTTTAAGTGCATACTGTGTTAAACTTCATAATTTCTATATAAAGTTGTTCAGTTTAATTATATTTTGAAATGATGAATTAGGATGTGAAAGTTACATTTTCATTTGGTCTCCAGATAGCTAGTGGTTATGGAGACGGTAGTATAAGAATTTGGGATAGTGAGAAAGGGATTTGTGAAACCACGTTGAATGGGCACAAAGGGGCAGTCACTGTTTTGAGGTACAACAAGGCTGGGTCTTTGCTTGCATCTGGAAGTAAAGATAATGATGTTATACTGTGGGACGTGGTTGGTGAGGCTGGTCTTTTTCGCCTTCGTGGGCATCGTGACCAGGTTTGTTTGTTGAGATTTTTCATAAATGGTGAAAAACTGTTGGGTTTGTTTTACATTTCCCTTTTTTCGTTGCCATTGTCTTCACTGCAGGTTACGGACCTTGTTTTCTTGGAATTGGGTAAAAAGCTTGTTAGTTCTTCCAAAGACAAATTTTTGAGGGTGTGGGATCTTGAAACACAGCACTGTATGCAAATAATTAGCGGTCATCACAGTGAAATTTGGTCGATGGATGTTGACCCTGAAGAAAGATACTTGGTCACTGGTTCTGCAGACCCTGAGCTTCGAGTTTACACACTTAAGCATGAGATGGTGGATGGACAATCTACAACAGAAAATGGAACTCATTCTGTGAACTATGGAGATTTATCTACTCAAAATAAATGGGAAGTTTTGAAGAAGCTTGGGGAAATTCAAAGGCAAAGCAAAGATAGAGTTGCAACTGTTAGATTCAATAACTTGGGAACTTTGCTGGCTTGTCAAGTTGCTGGAAAAACAGTGGACATATATTGTATTCTTGATGATGCTAATGCAAAGCGTAAAGCAAAACGGAGGCATCGTAGGAAGAAAGAGAAGAAATCCTTAAAAGAGGCGGCTGAGGTAGCTGCAGGTAAAGATGAAAAAGTTGATGTTGAAGAAGACGGAAATGACACCAGCATTACCGTTCTGGATGTTTTCAAGCTGCTTCAAATAGTTCGAGCAAGGAAAAAGATCTGTTCCATTTCCTTCTGCCCTGTGACTCCAAAGAACTCCATGGCTACTTTAGCACTGTCTTTGAATAATAACTTACTGGAATGTTATTCTCTTGAAAGCAACACATCCACAAAGTCTCTTTCTATTGAGCTTCAGGGACACCGGTCTGATGTCAGAAGTGTTACACTTAGTTCAGACAATACAATGTTGATGT
This sequence comes from Erythroxylum citrifolium, assembly GCA_026284465.1. Lineage (NCBI taxonomy): Eukaryota > Viridiplantae > Streptophyta > Magnoliopsida > Malpighiales > Erythroxylaceae > Erythroxylum > Erythroxylum citrifolium. Next base: position 45,467,823 of record JANKOE010000005.1, read on the forward strand.
CCACAAGTCATAATGCAGTAAAATTTTGGAATCCAAGTACCGGTTCTTGCCTTAGAACTATTGATTCTGGGTATGGACTATGCGGTTTAATTGTTCCACATAACAAGTATGCCCTAGTTGGAACTAAAGAGGGCAAGATAGAACTCATTGATATTGGGAGTGGCACTTGTGTTGAGGTTGTGGAAGCTCATGGTGGTTCTGTGCGATCGCTTATTGCCCTTCCAAATGAAAATGGATTTGTCACAGGCAGTGCAGATCATGATGTGAAGTTTTGGAAATATCAAATGAAACAGAAGCCTGATCAAGTATGGTCTTCTCACTACTTTTTGTAATTATAGTATGCTTTTTTTTTATATTGGCAAATTGATTCTTTTTGGAATACAATTGCATGTCAAAGAATTCAAGTTAAATGTTTTTGCTTGTTTACAGGATACTAAGCAGCTAATGGTGTCAAATACAAGGACTATGAAGATGAATGATGATGTTCTGGTGGTTGCAATTAGCCCTGATGCTAAGTACATTGCTGTTGCCCTCTTGGATTGTACAGTAAAGGTTAAGAGTTCTTTGAGATTTCCAGTTTTATGCTTTCAATGCCTTTGTCATTTTCGTTGAGTGGTGAATAAAACACTAAGCAGGTGCAGATTGTTATTAAAAAAAAAGAATTATTATAATGTCAAAGGAGATGGAAAGTTATTCTGTCTATGTTGATGATAAACTTGATGAGTTTTCAAACAATTTTAGGTTGGTGTCTGGTTATATCTTTTGGAGCTCTTGAATTCTGCGTGAACCCTACATTTATATGCATCGTGTGTAGCCAGTTAAAACTTTTATCCCAATAAATGTACGTGTAACTTGTGCTACCGCCTATCATCACAATTTTCTGAAAGTTTCTGTTCACAGTTGTAATTTCTATAAGAAGGGAGAACTAGATATTGTGAAACTGTCAGCAGTAGTTGTAATGAGAAGATGGAAGGTTAGTAAAGTTATAATGCCTCTTCTTTCTGAGAGGCATATGACATAATTCCATTACATCAAGATGAAGGTTGAAGGCGTCTACTGATTACTGATTGTTTCAGTCCTTGCTTATTCTGATACTTATGAAGTCAGTATTTTTCCAATTTACAAGATGTAATCAGGATACGAATTAATTAATCAGTTTAACAGTTTTTGTTATCTCAAATGTTTCATGATGGTAGCTTATAACTTCTAACTTTGTTTTTTATAGTTTCCATTTGGATTATTTATTCTAGAAAAAAAATTTCTTGTTTGTTCCTTAAGTCATTTATTTTTCTGACATGCTGAAGCCCATGATCCTTCAGGTATTCTTCATGGATTCTTTGAAATTTTTTCTGTCATTGTACGGTCACAAGCTCCCAGTGCTATGTATGGACATATCATCAGATGGGGCTTTGATGGTTACAGGCTCTGCAGACAAAAATTTGAAAATCTGGGGGCTGGATTTTGGTGACTGCCATAGGTCTCTTTTTGCTCATAATGACAGGTGCTACACACTTATAGTTGCTTTGGTAGATATTTTTTTCTCTTTGATTTGGGTGATATATTGTTTTGCAATTCTAATAATCTCTGTATGTCTAGTGTCATGGCTGTGCAATTTGTTCGCAACACGCACTACATGTTTAGCGTGGGGAAAGATCGCCTTGTAAAATACTGGGATGCTGATAAGTTTGAGTTGCTTTTAACACTTGGAGGGCACCATGCAGATGTTTGGTGTCTTGCAATCAGTAATCGTGGTGAGTTTGTTGTCACAGGGTCTCATGACCGATCCATACGCCGTTGGGATCGTACTGAAGAGCCATTTTTCATTGAGGTATTTTCTTTTTTCTTTTCTTTTTCCCCTTTGAGTGTTTGGTAGTTAATTTGTTTCTCCTGACGTATCCTTACTGCAGCTTGATTTGTAAATTTTATATGTCAGTAACATATCAAGTAAGATATATCATTGATTTTGCAGGAAGAGAAAGAACAAAGGTTGGAAGAAATGTTTGAGGACCTTGATAGTGCATTCGAAAACAAGTATACACCCCAAGAAGAGCTTCCAGAGGAAGGGGCTGTTGCCTTAGCAGGAAAGAAAACTCAAGAGACTCTCACGGGAACTGACTTGATTATTGATGCTTTAGATGTAGCAGAAGTAGAAATGAAACGTATTGCTGAACATGAGGTATAGTGGTGCTCCTTATGACTTTGTTTTCCCTTATTTGATGTTTCTGGCTCATTAGGTAATACATGCACTTTTTTGGACATAATGACCTTTTCCATGTAACATGATGAGGGGAAGCTTAATGTTGATTTGAGCTTGAGAAGACCTGATTCTTATGCATCTGTTTTGAAACTGGCATATTTATATATTTCTCAGGAGGAGAAGGTCCATGGGAAAGTTGCTTCCTTCCAACCAAATGCTGTCATGCTTGGCCTGTCTCCATCTGATTATGTTCTCCGTGCACTCTCAAATGTTCACACCAATGATTTGGAGCAGACGTTACTGGTATGCAAGTTGCATTACTTGTATTTAAGAAAATTGTAGCTGGACTATCTATTTGTTTTTTAACTATCTACTGTTTTTAGTTGGATGGAATTGCTGCATGCTGTAGTAGTTTTTTAATAAACATGTCTAGTAACCTGTTTAACTTGACAGTTTGAATCATAGATTATGTAAACCGTTTTTCTAGTTTTCTAAATCATGATGTCTTTCACTCACTCTTAATCCAGAAGCCAAGTAGAGAATTTTGGTTGTACTCTTATCTTGTACATGAAACATAAGCAATCTGGTGTAGTTTAGCAAAGGCAGCTCCAGTTATAGTGGCCATCCTGATGTAGTCAGACTTAGTTGCGACCTTTTTTTGGAACACTTGATATTAATTGCTGGTTGTCATGCCGCAGTTTCCTTGCAGTTACCTGCAATTTTTGGTTCACGAACTCTCTCTGTCTCTATATCTAATTGATTTCGCCTACTTTATTTAAACTGTTGTATGATATTGTATGTCCTGTTTTGGAAATTAGGGGCTTTTGTCAACAGGTAATTGAAATAATTGAACTTGGCTTCTGTCCTGTTGCTATTTGATTTGTAAGTTATTGCTGCTTAGCAGAAATTTTTCTTGTACAGGCTTTACCATTCTCAGATGCTTTGAAGCTCATAACCTACTTGAAAGACTGGACCACTAATCCTGACAAGGTTAGCACTAGCAGATGTGAAAAAGACACGTAGTTCACTGAGTTACATGTGTTATGCAATCTACCGTCTTTCCTCTAAATGAAGTTTGGATCTGCTCTATGATGGTTCACATTCATGGTTCCTCACCAAAGAACTTTCTGTTTCTGTACTTTCAAATCATAACAACTGATGGAAATCATCACTCATTTTTGCATTCCAGGTTGAGCTTGTTTGTAGGGTTGCTACAGTGTTATTGCAGACACATTATAACCAGCTGATTACCACCCCAGCTGCAAGACCTGTGTTGACTGTTCTCAAAGATATCCTTTATGCAAGAGTCAAGGTAATTGTAGAATTTTAGTGAACAGATACTTCACTGGACTTGAAAGGTGCACACCTTATTTTGTTGTGAGCGTCATGCGGGCACTTCATCTTATTCTATTTTGAAATATAGCTTAAGATATTTGGGATTGTGCATTAATTAAATGGTATGTTATCCAAAAAAATGAACTTGTTTCAGGAATGCAAGGATACGCTTGGTTTCAATCTTGCAGCAATGGATCACCTCAAGGTATGTAATTCAATTTGAGATTAGGGAAACAAAACCTGGGATTACATAACTGAGTTGGTCTGCAATTTTCCCTTTCAAAGTTCTGACTCTCGTAATCCTTCATGGTCCTTTCAATATGCTCAGCAATTAATGGCTTCCAGATCAGATTCACTTTTTCGAGATGCAAAAGAGAAGCTCCTAAAAATTCGTTCACTACAGTTCAAACGGTTGGCCGAAAGGTCAGATACAGGAGAAGGAAAAAGAAAAAGGAAAAAACAGAAGAAATCAAAATGAGGGACAAGCATACATGAAGTTCAAAAGTTAAAATCAAAGGAATTCTCTTGGCATGCTTCAGCATTTGTAACTTCGTCTAATACTGTTGAGATTGATGCAGAAGCTTCACACCGCAGTCGAATTTCAGTTGATGAATTGAAGAGCAACTCCCTGCTTGGCGGGTGGAGAGGTCGAGGATGCTTCTATTTTTCACATGAATCCTTGGCGTCAATCTTTGGCGATTACTTGGGCTTGTTTTCAATTATATTTACTAGGCATTGCATGCCCAGTAAAGTTTATCAGATGGATTATTCAGGTATATATTCATTTGAGCAAATGCTTAATAGGAATTGTACATGGAAAGCTCTTTTAGTAAGGCGTTCAGATGGTACTTATCGTTACTAGCAGCTTCGTAATACCTGAAATACTCATTGTGTGTTAAAGTTCAAATGAAGTAAAACCTGGGAATGCGAATACATGTGTACTTCCATTTACATTTGGATACGTTAGCATAACTATTATCGAAGTATGAAACATTCTGTGGATTGTCGAAGTCGGAGGTTAGGCCATGCGGATACGTGTGTACTTGCAGACAGTTTTTCTATGTTTTTTCACTTGAAGTTCTTGCCCTCGTAAGTCTGACCGAACTGCCAGTTTTTAGGAGCAACATGCCATGAAGTTGAGGTCCTTCCATCACTTGTTTTAACACGGAAGCTCAATGACTCGCCAACCAAACTACAACTGGTTTTCCAAGTTGAACCCCAATCACGATCCATTTTTGTCCATTTCAGCTTGTCATTACCCTTCACTTGCAGACTAACAACATCTCCAGCTCCTCCAACGTTCCACACAGTGACCTGATAGAACCAGGGATTTCCATTAATTGTGAACCTAATGCCTCCTTGCTTCTTGCATGGAACTCTGCAATCGGAACCAAAAACTAGTAAATCTAAGAAATGAAATCGAATCATGGTTGTACTGTAGATTGTTTTATAATTTGGTGGTAGAACTATACGACTGTTGACTATTTCAGAAGCAATCAAAGCTACGGAACCTGCGATATTCGATAGGAGTGATGCCAGCCGTGTGATCAGCAAGTTGATTAAAAACAGGCTTAGCAATGTCGAAATGCTCGTTGGGTGGATTGCACCAGCCTCCATTGTCACTAGCCAGGGCGTAGTTTGGAGGGCAGTTGTCAGTTGCAGTAATAATAATTGAAGGCTGTCCTGGTTTGCACCATTGAGGGTTGTCAACGCATCTGATCTCGTAGCAAGCCCCACAGGCCTTTCCTTTCTGGAACATGACATCGCTCAATGCTGCTGTGCTCATGCCATAGCCTTGGGATACCACATCTTTGTAGTTGCATGCTCCTCCTACATTGCAAAGACAAAATTTTACCTTCGAGCTAGTCCAGGAACAACAAATCTGAGAATTTCAAGGTTTTTGAATCCAAAAAATTCATGCAAATCAATAAAAAAACTGGACACTGAACCGATTGTGAGGCAAAAGCAAAAAGGTTGGTGAGAACGTACCGAATGTCCCTGAGCCACCTTCATAAAAGGTGGCACGTGCTTTCTTCCAAGGGCCAGGTTTGAACGGAGGCTTATGATGTTTCGCAGGTGGAGTTTTAATATGATTTTGTCGTCCAATTGCATGGTGAATGGCATCTTTCCCTGCAATGGTTGCACGGCAATTAGGCAACACAACCGTTAAAAGCAGAAACGCTGCATAGAGACCTCTCAAAGGCCATGCCATTAATTACTGCTAGAATACGAAAAACTTGGTTTTGATTGTATTACAAAGTTTTTAGATGTTCCCTCAGTTGGCTGTGTTTTATATTGCAAATGTTTGTTATGAATGTCTATACATAGTCAAGGCCATTATTGACGGGATCTACGCAGAGCTGGCTGCTAGCTATGCACTTTCCACATGCACCTTCCATTGTTAACAGAAGGTTAAGATAGACATCAGCCCATCCAATATGGTCTCTTTCAACGTTTTTTCAATAGGTCTCTTTTAACGCTCGAACATATAGACCTTGAATTTGAAAACAGCAAGAAAGCCACATAAACTGCCACCAAATTTATGTTCACAAATCACAACAGAAGGTATATAGAACACGTTCAACTCAATTCAGCTCAGAAACAATGTTCTTATTTTTCCATCGAATGCTTCCCTTCCTTCCATGTCAGTGGAATAAGCAGTCTAATGGAAGTCATTGCTTAATAACGGTGTATCAGTCGCTTGTATGCTTCCTTGTCCTTCAAGTAGTACTCTACCTCCGCCTGCAAGTCATGCTCAGAATCATTTTGCATCCAAATCGGATTAGTTGAAAATACTAGATTTCAAATGAACTCTTCTAAACTCGGTGCCTTATAAAATATTTAACGTGCTATCTCTAGCTGGTTCATCCACTTAAAGAGATAATAATTCAGCTATTCGAATTAACAGGCTGTTGAGATTGAATGAAAGCTCAAACTTTAAGGTAAAGTGGGAGGGAAATGAAACTCAAGCTAATTCGTCCTTATCCCAGAAATATTTACGTGGGTATTATATCCAAGGAATATGTGTAATATATAGGATTATATACTATGCAAGGATCATTCAGTTCAAGCCACTACTAGAAAGCACATATTGTAGATACCTTCCGTACGCCTTTGACGGCAGCCAGGAGCTTCTCTCCAATTAGTTCCTCCATAACCTTGTCTTTCTTTAAGGCTTCTAGTGATTCTGAAAGTGATAGAGGCAATCTCTGAAGTTTTCCATGAAGGGTAGCAGGGTTTGCATCTGTTCCAAAAATGAAAATATATTCAGATGTCAAACTGCAGTGGAGACTAAAGATTTTTAATGACATGGAAGCAACAGTTTTTTTTTTTGAAAATAAGGAAAAAAAATTCAAATCCCTACAACTCACATTCAGATATCCTTTGGTTACTTTTTTTTAGAAATGATTTTAGTCAAATGTGACAGTGAAGTGAAGATTAACAAGAGGACAGAAGTAAACATGAAACCTACTAACCTACGTCAACAGATAGCCACCACAAGAACAAAGCTGAATTGAGTCTATACCATTTCATTCAAGAGCCATAGTGAAGATGAAGAATATTGGATAAAGTATATAACTCCCTATAATGCTATTGGGATGGATGATTGTTCGGGGACAGAACACCAAGAAAAACAGTCAAGTTTTTTCCAAAATACCAGCTTTACGTTACGCCTAATCTATGTGACAAAGCAAGATCAGCTTTATAGTATCATAAAATTAAAGTTTGAAGTACAAAAATTGGATAATGATAAAATGATCTTATCAATTCGATAATAATCTTACCAACAGGATCAGGTAGTTGGAGCTGCCTCCTGAGGCCATCAATGCCAGCAGCAATTATAGCACTCAAACCCAAGTGTGGATTTGCACAGCCATCAAAAGATTTAATTTCAAAATTGCTCACCCAGCCATCCACAATCCCAGGAGGACAGGCAGTTCTTATGGGAGCTTCCCTATTTTCTTTTCCCCAGCACTGATATGCTCCAGTCCATGTGTTGGGCTGTATTCGATCATAACTGTAGACAACCATGACCCAAATCAGATTTCAATGTAGTGGCACACAAGATGAGCATGATAAGTCACAACCCACTTATGAGTAGCTTCAAATATTTGAACTTTTCTATGAGATGAACTCCAAAATAAGAATCGTAATTAGTCGGTCTTTTCTGCAACATTTTGCTTTGGAATCTCAACTAAATAGATTCTGAAACAGCAACGCATTTAAGAACAATACTCAAAACTTCTTCTTTAAGTAATGCTTTATGGAAAACTGTGTTCTGTCATCAAGTAGCTTCACAAACTATACTTACCCAAATATAGCAACAGTTATAAATGGTTAAGAATAGAACATCAAAGCCAGGATACCTATTTGGAACAGGTGCTGTAAATGCTAAAATTGAAGGAAAATGATGTAAAACTCCTGCCATAAACTCCTCCCCAGTAGTTGACATTCCATAACGAGAGGATCCATCAGATGCCATAAAAACATTTTCTCCATTCCTCCATATACTGAGATGGACATGGCATCCAGATCCAAAGTCATCTAATGCATACCTACACAAAAAGCAGACTTACATTACGGAGAGACGTATTGGATCATGAAATATACAGTGCAGGATGAGTAAATGCCAAATGATAACACAGACAAATGATAGTGACGAATAATCATCAAAACAACTTCCTCTGTACAGATGACAAATGAGAGGCATGTGACTATAAAAGTGTCTTCATCTGCTATTGTTAGTAAGAATGCCTCAACAACAATTTAAACCTTCTTGGCAGGCTGCGAATCTGGTTGCATCTTCCTAAGAACACTGTTAAATTGGAGATGTAGACAAAAGATACATCCCTTGCCATCATGTTGCAGAATAGTAGAAGTATCAGAATAAATTATGATGGAACTTACTTTGGGACAAAAGTTGCCAACAATCCATGTTTCCGTGCAATAGCTCGGATAACTTCACGAGCAAAAATCACATTGTCAGCAGAGTTTGTACAGATTGTGTGCCCCAAAGCCATTTCAAACTGACCGTTACCAGCTTCAGAATGTAACTATAAAAGCATCAGAAAATCAAGGAATCAAGAAACGCTCACAATACAGTCGATCAAAGCATGCAAACAGCATCTGTCTGCACATGGGCATGTTTGCAAGAGAGGAGAGGCAATTCAAGAGATAAAGGAATGAAATTGTCATTTTGAGGGAGGTGCGGTATTCGTGTCAGTATTAATTCGTGTCAGTATTAAAGTTGTACAACATTGGGTGCTAGGGGACTGTGGACTATATAGGGTCTAGCTGAGGTAAATCATCGGTAAAGACATAGAATTGCAAGTCTTAAAACATGAATTTAGCTCGGGTTAACCTTTTAAAAAATTTTATTGAAGAGAGCAACAAGCACTGCAAACAATTAGAGATCACAGCTTATGCTACTCATTTCTACAAATCCGCCAAGTAGAAACTAGTCTAAAATGAAGCTAAAAAAAAATGAAGAGTATACATCATTAATATAGCATGCCTCTAATGCTAGCAAGAATTTGAATTCAGATGCCAAAAAGTAGTTTGCGTTTGCTACAATACCTGTTCTACTGTAATATTTAAGGAGTGTAGAGCTGCAACAACTTCATGAAATATAGGGGAAACAGCATCAAACCCTGACGTAGAGCTGTAGGATGTTGAGTCAATCGGCACCCATTCTTCTTTCCCTTCCCTTCAAACAGTTATGGTTAATTTACAGAAACTGTGAAATCCCAATTTAATGTGCAAAAGATAAAGTGTAACTTACCTCAAAACATTCTTCAAGAGGAAGAACTCATTTTCGAATCCTGCATTCATTACCTGATGATATGAATGGGAAAAGTAAAACATCTACCAGGAAAATGCAGATGACATTCTTATCTCATAGCAAACACCCTAAGACACTTAACAACTGACATACCAAGTTAAATTCGTCTTTTAAAACCTTGGAAACCCTTCGTAATGCCTCTCTTGGGCAATACTCCCAAGCTTCTCCAGGTCTAAGATGCATATCGGCTAAAACCATTTCCTCATCTTTAATCCTTATCAGAAGAAACCAAATAAATGTAAGCAATGTACGCAAACAAAAATCATTCTTCTTGTCTCATCATATATATATTTTTGGAAATTATCTTCTCTCATCATATTGTGCAAATAGTGATGATAATATAATTACATTCGAACCAAGAAAAAAGCATATGTATTGAAATGCACCATGACATTCTAAATAACAGAAATTGAAACCACGGAGCCTATGAAGCCATATCAACCTGTGATAATTCTGAGCAGTAACTTGAGTGTATCCACAAGCTGTAGATGTTCTGAAATATAAGTTAAAAGTGACAGACAGTACAAGAGCTTGAAATGGTACCATGGAATTCTTCTCTTAGTTGATAAATCAGGAATCAATCTGATTTCACCTGTTGCACCCAGATTAGTCTCATCTGCTGCACCATCAGAAAATGATGTCATTCCCATACTTGCAAAAGTCAAGCCAACACCATTCTTCTTAATAACATGATCAAAGCGTTTTGCTGGAACTACCTGAAGATATATATAAAAGATTAAAAGACAGATGGTAAAACATACAGAATAACTAAAAAGTCACCATTCAATAATTAGTAGGCTAGTGCGATGTCTAGTTTCCACACCTGTCAGACGCCAAAAAAGTAATTAATTATTTACCCGGCATCTGTGTTGTCCAGATGTATCAACCCAAATGACACGAACAAATGAAACACCATATTCTTGAGCTCTATCCTCAGCCTTCACTGTCTTGGTGGCTATATCTTTTAAATTAAAACTTCCATCAACCACATTGATTTTGTAAAATCCAAGCGCATTGCGTGTAAAAATATCTTTAACCACTTCTGTAGCTTCAGCAACAGTAAGATCACCATCAGCACATGCATCGCGCAGTACAGAAAAGATAATTTCACGGGCTTTCTTTGCTCCTGTAAAAACATGAAGCAATGGTTCAAAACAAGTTTTTTAATTTCATTAGCATCAAAGGAATTTATCTTTATTCCACACCTACACTAAGCCAATGAACAATAACAAAGTTCTCTGGTTTCAACTTACTATGATAATTAGTTAAACTATGAATCAAAGTCTTATATTATGAGTAATGAGAAATGATTACTAAGCTATCCATATTGAAACTTTAAATGAAGAAATAGGCTGGAGTGAATTATTTTGCTTCCCCAGCAACAAAAGGCCAACCCACCCCATTTTTCTCTTTATCTATTGCATAAGCCTCTAACTTTCTAGCAATGCGAAATTTCTAAAAGCAACTGCACTGTATGCCTTTCATATTTGAAAATCTCGAAGTGTTATACATTCCCACATTTTCTGTTATGATTTGAAAATCAACAGTATGTATTAAGAATTTGATGGTTATATGAGATAGACGAGTATGAAAATCTTGTCATTTTCAAGTATGCTTAAGTAGTTATTAGTCATACAAATAAATATCTCCATGAATGATGTTCTAGTAAATATGATACCTACAATATTTATCATGGTCATATGCACCAGCAATATATAAATTATGCATATATTCAGAATTAGGTCAAAAGCTATCATGCACAATATAAATGAAAGGCAATCAGAGGTCCAAAGACTGTAAAGACACATACAAGAATAACACTTTGTGCATAGAGAAATTAGAATGTACTAACAGAATCTTAAGAAATATTGATTTGCAAGACTGAACATAGTAGCACTTGCCAAGGACTTCAACGAACCTAAGTAATAAGTTTCAGGAAACGCATAGCCGTCACTGCTGTACATTACCTGCAAGTTTGTTCACCTTCACCATAAAATCTCATTTGTACACGCTAATGAACAAAATGCACATCAAAAGGCAAAGCACAGTTTATCTTTTTGCAAACAAATCACAGGATCAGGAGTTCTGATTTCCTTGTTGTCTCTTTCCCTTTTTGTGTGTGTTTGGGTGGGTGAATGGGGCGGTGGTGCACTTGGGTTTCTAGGGGATTGGGTGTTAGATGTTAAGAATCATGTCAAAGCCCAAAAAAAAAAAAAGGAACCTCTTGCAAGAAACAAGGTAAAGAAAAAAATAACACAATATTTGTACAAGGATCATCAATTAGAGATGAAATGTGTAGCAATCATTTTAGAGAATTTCATAGAAAGCTAATACTAACTAAATACATTTCAATATTCTCTGGAATGGGGCTGTTGTCACCTTCTTTGTAGAAGCTAGCTCCAAGAGTTCTTTGACTGAAGATGTCATGCCATGCACGCTAAGTTTGGGAATTGCCAAACCAAAATCAAGATAAACCTGAAAGTTTAAGCATTCAATCAGTTGCAAGGAAAATTGCTGGTTCTACATCACAATTTATCAGCTAGAGGAAAAGGTTAATAATGATACTACCTGGGGATAAATGGAGGCTAAATATGATGCTTCCTTTGAAAAGGGGTATGATGCATGTAAAAGAACTATACGACACTTGGAAAAGCGCTTGTCTTCAAGCAGCATTCGCAGATGAAGGGGGTTGGACAAACGCAAATCTAGATCTTTGTCTCCAAAGCTATAAGAAAAACAATGTTATTCACTTCAAAGAAAGACCAAGACCACATGAATTGGTTTCTGTTTAATTGTTTCATCAAGGACAAGGAACGATAGTTTAGATCACAAGAATTCTGCAGGAATTTGATGATGGATAAACAGATGAAGATGGATTCACCCCCAACATGGAAACCAATTTTGATTTCAACTTCAAAATCATCTAGGCACAGATAAAATTCTTAGCAAACATGTAGCTATTCTCAACACAGCCCACAACACTCACGAAGACCTTTTAAAAAGCCTTTCATACAGACAACTAAAATCCAAGTATCAGTTCCATTCCCTCAGTTTCAGACATTAGTCAAACCATAGTGTGACTTTAACTATGCAAAAATGCCAACATTATTTTTACCCTGTGTGTATCTGTATTGGCAAGTCGAAGGACACGGCAACCTCCACACTATGTGTAAAAATATAGTCAATCAAGCTTTTATTTGTTATGCGAACAGGCCTCCCATCTGAAATAGACAATTGATTAGAATAGCCCCTGAAGAAGACAGGAAAACTTGAATCCACAGCCTACTCACAGCCTAAAACTTCAGAAAGGCCTTCCTCAGCATCTTTTCTAGATACATGTGTATTGATTTCTAGACCACTGCGGTATGCAGCTATGCTTTTCAAACCAACTATCTCATGAGCAACTGTAAGAGACTATAAGGAACCAACTAAACAAGAAGCTTTAATTGTCACATAAAAATAATATAGCAGAAGATTTCCAAAGTTAACCAAAGGATATGATTTTAAGCTCCCTACAAAAGTTTCAGTGAATTTTTCCAGCGTCCAGGTTGATCCATCTGGCATTTCCTGTAATAGTACAGAGGAAACAAAATGAGGAATGCTTGATAAAACATCTGAATCTAGAGCATCACAGATACGCCAATTTTTTGCACGACAACGCTAATTTTTCAATACCAGAACTAGTTGTATGAAACAAAATTATGGACAAAGGATGAAAAACTCAAGAAACACATATATCAGAGACTTATTTGTAAAGAAATAAAAAGGCAACTGTGTGTGATTACTAGTTGCTGGCTCTAGAAATAAACTGACACCTTGCTATAGAAATCAATATCCAATCTATCATGCACACACGCAGATACACAAATAAAGGAATATGATGTACCTAAAGCAGCACATTTTGATAAACATTAACATGGTAATTCAAGATAGAACAGGGAAACATTCTGGACTAAACTTCTTCATGATTGCTCTAGCTATGAAGCACGATCTTTTTCCTACTCTGTTCGTTAACAGGTTTTAGTTCAATCTTAAAACAAGTGCTGGAAACCATTGAAGTGAAGTGAACGTTAAAAGAGCCAAAATATATCTGACCTTATCCAATATCTCCTCAGCCAAACGTTCAATCCTCAATATCCTTCCAACAAAAGGAGCGAAACTCTTGTGCCATTCAACCTCGTGCTTCTTATCCAACTTCAACCCATCATCAATGAGAACCGCAGAGATTCTTCCAGCTTTAAAGCATTTGGAGGCAATAGCTTCCAAGCCATTAGACCTCCGGTACTCTTCAACAGCTCGCAACGAATTCTCACACCCATATAACTCAGCTATTTCCCTCAAACTTCTCTGCCAAACCACAAAAGTAGAACCAAAACCATCACATAACGAAGATCCATTTGTCAAACAAGGTCTCATTAGACATTAACGGTTACTCACCTTGTAGGAGAGGGAATGAGGAGCGAACAACAAGGCCTCATCGGCAGCTTCGGAGAAGGCGGAAATAAAAGGGAATGAAGAGTCAACGGCCACGAGGTTGTGAGCGTGCGCATCGACCAGCTCCACTCTCTCTATTGTTTCCTTAAGCTCTCCAAAATCCATTTCCGACTCAAAAGCTCGGTGCAACAAAAGCTAGAGATCAAACCGTCACAGATACGCATGACATATAGCATTTGTTCGATTCATATATTACAGTTCTGCTCGGTCGTGTTACCTTGGTACCGAACGTAGGTGCTTACGTAAGACTCCATTTGACGACAGCCCGAGGTTCCGAGTTCCGACTGGTTTAGAATTGAAAATTTTAATCTTATGTGCTGTGCAATTTTAGGACAATATTTTAAAAAAATTTAAAATGAGTTGTCAATAACATTTTAAACTTTAAATAAAAAATATCTTTAAATAAAAATTAATTAATTAATTTTGATTTATAAAATTTTATTAATTAATAAAAATTTTATTAATTAATAAATTGATTAATTTTGATTAACTAATAAGTTAATCAGTTTTTAATAATAAGAGTTATTAAAATAAATTGAACTGAAAATATAAAAATCAAACCAAAAAATAAGATGGTTCAAAATATTTACAGTTAAATAAATAAGTCAAACCAATTGAATTTTTTTAATCATTATTCTATGATATGTTTGGAGCACTTAGGGTGGGAAGAGATAAATATAGAGATGGCACCGAGCCTGACCCAAAGTCACCAGGACAAGCTAGAAATGAGTGAGCCCTAGGTTGGCTTGGGCTCAAACTATTCAAGCCTGACTTTATAAACAAATCGACGTTGTTTTGTTGGAAACAAATCGACATTGTTTTATAACAATTTGTATTTTTAATTTATATAAAAATCGATTTGGAAACATCAATTTGTATGAATTTAAGAGGTAAATGGGAAAAAAAATTGTCAATAGTTTTCCTATTCAACCAAGGATTACTGAAATGTATACAATAATTAAAAAAATTAATTTTCTTGACCAAGAAAATAAATATAATAATGCATTATTTAACTAAACATAGAGCTTATTTATTTATGCAAAAAAGAGAAGAAAGAAATGCCTAATCAATTTTACCATTTCAATATTGTTTTGCCTTTTTGTTATTTTCAAGTACTAAAGGGTTTTCTTAAAACATTTATCTAATACCAAGCTTATGATAAAAATTACATATCTGTAACACTTTACTCGTGAATATAAGCCTTACATTGGTTCTTGCAATGTTTATTCTTTACCTTGTGTTGAGAAATAAAGGGTATGAGTAAGTATAGATTTGTTTGAAAGAAAGAAGCAAGTAAGAATAAACAAGAAGATTTTAATAAGGTTTATCTAATTGGGTGTGCATATGTCCTCAAGAGCCAAAAGTGGCTTATTTTACTATATTGATCAATAAATCACTTATCGAGGAATACAAATTTTCTATAGATAGGCTAGGTTTAAAAAAATTATAGTTTATTATAAACTTTAGCAGTATAATTCAATACAACTTGTTCTTTTACCAAACATAACCTTATTTGACCATGATTCTAATAAGTTTTAGAATCCTTGTAGAGTTTGTAATCCATTAAATTACATTTCCATATAATCTGTGGTGAACATGACATAGGACAAAATTATATCCTAGATTGTAGATCTTATTGTCTTTTTTTAGAACATAACATATGCTCTAAAAAGCTCATGTCCTAGTTATATCTTCACCCATATCTGCTAATCTAGCGTTCTAGTTCTACTTGTACCTGATGGAAAATTTGGACCGGATCTGATCCGACTGCAGCGGAATAATCACGAAACTTTTCTGTGATTTTTGATTTTTCGAAAATCAAGATCTATTTAATTCTATAAAATGATTAACATGAATCAAACTAAAGCGGAAATTTAATTCTTACCTTATTCCGAAGCTTGATCTATATCTTGATGCATCCCTCGAACCGTTTCCGAAACCAATCCGTCTCAACCACCATAGCCGCACAAGTGTCCGACCTCTAACGGTATCCACAGAATAGGTCGAGAGAACTCTGTAACTCTTAAGCATGAAGTGCTAGCTCCATAGAGCTCAAGCCTATTTATAATAAGCTTAGGACGTTTTAGTAATTTAATTGAAATTAAATATTAATTTCAATTAAATTTTAATTAGAATTACAAATAAATCTAATTAAATACCAATTATGCCCATATAAGAATTAATATCTCATATTGATCCTTATTTATTAAATATCTCATATTTAATCATAAAGTTTCTCAAACTTTATAATCAAGTCCAACTTGATTAAATTAACTTTGTTTTCTTCAACCCATTCTATATGTGAAACCCATTAGGTTCCAAATATGTTAGCAATGATTATAAAATCTAATTTTAATTTATAATTAAAATTAAATAAAAATAAAACTCCTTTTAATTTATTTTTAATTCTCCAATTAAACATTTTATAATTATAGATCAAGATTGGTGCCTAACAACACATCATGACCACCCAAATATTTAGGAATGTCAAAGTGGTTTTGACTAACCTTTATGTGTATAATTTTTCCGTATAATTCAATCATTTCATCATACAATATTCTGATTAGACATAGAGCATGGAATTAATGTCTACTCTAATTTGATTCTAATCATATTAGTTCTCTACCATTAGCTATCGATTTAATTAATGACATTTGTAAACTATTTGCAAAGCATCATTTCACCTTGGCCAAGGATTTCTTGAATCACTACTAATCGAAAACAACGGAACATTCTCCATAATTACTTTGGCGTGATGAATCATATCTTGATCATTCAACTATCTCCATACAGTTCATGCTACATCCAATGACTACCGATTAAACAACCTATGATAAAATAGATAATAAGTAGTATCAAAACTTAGCAATTCCCATACAAGATAACATTGATGACCTCAAGTCAAAGGATCACTTATACAATCATCACAATGAGAATTCCATAGACATACAAATAATAATCCAAATGGATTTCTCATATCAGGTTTGTTCAGTGAACTTGTTCTCTAGTAAGCACCCACACGTTTGTTTAAGTATCTCTATATTTTAGCCTATGAGATCGACTACCTCTATCATAAGGAAAAACAAAACGTGTGCTAGTCTTTTCACGTTCTATTAATGTTCAATCTTAATAGAACAATAACTAGGAATATTTAAGAATAATACATAAATGCAATATAAATCTCATAATTATAATCTCATTATAATTCATTCGTAATGTACAATTATCACATGGACTTTATCATATACATCTAAACATGTACAAGATAAAGAATGCCTTTAAATAATTTGTCACTAAACGACAACCAAAGCGATTGGCTGTATGGCATAAACCAAGACCTACATCTAAATGTAATTATGTATAAATTTAATTATAATAGATACCATGAATATGTTATAGTAGATCCAAGAAATTAGACTGAGTATGTGAAGATTTTCCATGTAAGTATGAATACAAGTTATTTTATTTCAATTCACCTCCTCTCATCCAGTCAAGATTTGTTACATTGTTCAAACAAAATTTACAGAAACCAGTATGAATGTTCCACGAAAAGATTCAAGTTATAAGCATCAAGTAGGTTTTGACGACCGTAACTGGAGTCTCTTCCTTAAGGCCGAATCCAAATTATTCCCACACTTTATGTCACACAACCATATTGTCATATTCAACAGGAAAGAACAACCCTTTGGTAGCTTGAGTGTTGAGATATTTCTACACATGATTTGCAGCTTTTGAATGTGGCAGTCTAGGTTGAGATATAAACTAACTCACATCAGACTTTATAATGTTTAGATATTATTCACGATCTACTAACAAATCACCATCTTCCATAGTCAACTAGAACCCTTCGATAATGGTAAATTAGCTCCTTTTCTTTTTTTTAAACCAATGATGATGATGTTGGGTCCCCATTCGTATTAAGCATGTTTAAATTATTTTGAGGCATGTTTAAGTTATTTTAAGGTTTGAGTTTGATAATTTTTAATTTGTTGAAATAAATTGAGGATTTTATTGCTTAAGCTATGATTTTTAAATGACGGGATTTAGTGAAATTAGATTTATTGAGAAATTATTAATTTGTAATATATTGTTAGGATAAAAAGGTTTATATGAATTGAGGATCATAATAGGTGATTGAGATTAAATGGGGACTTATTTAATTAGAGCTTGTATGGATTTTAGAAATTAAGAGCATGTTAGGCTTTAATTTGAAAGAGCCCATTTAGGTTGAAATAAAAGGAGCATTAAAGGTATTAGGTTTTATCTAAATGAAGTGTTTGGGCTTGAGTCCATGAAGTAGAAATTAAAAGAAAAAGAATGGAAATAAAAAGAAAGATGGAAGTTTGGGCTTGAGTGGGCTTTGAGTAGTGTAAATAGCATGTTATATTGTAATTAAATCAAGAAGAAAGGAAGCCCAAGGTTAGGATCCATTAGGTTACACTTAAAAAATGAAAGGAAGTAAGTGGGCTTATAGCCCTTTGAAGTAGCATATTAATGAAGAAGAATGAGTCAATTGGGCTAGGATTTATTAGGGTCCATTAGGTTTACTTAATTGAGAATAAGGGTAAAGAATCATTTAGTGGGCTAGGTAAATGAGGCCCACGAAATTTAGGTATTAGTTGAAGGAGAAAAGCTTGTTAAGGAAGCTTAAGAGTTTAAAGTATTAAAACAAAAGAAAGAAGAAATAAAATGAAAGAAGCAAATGACATTGTCGTTTAAGAGAAGGGAAGAAAGGAAACAAATGAGAGAAGCTAAATGAAGGGTGTCGTATGGCTTGGGTGAGGTAGGCTTATGCATTGTCGTTTTAGTCATTCTTGTTCTTAGAAGATTCACGAATTTGCTAGGAGAAAAAGGAGAGTCTCGAAGTTGCTAGAGAAAGAAGAGAGAAGCCCACGTTTTTTTCAACAAAAGAGAAGCATCATCGATTTTTTTTAGAGAAAGAAGAGAAGCCACCGAAAACTTGAAGAAGAGAAACAATAGATGGAGGTTTCGACCAAGCTAGGGAGAAGAAGAAGAAGAAGAAGATGGAGAGAGAAGATGTCGTGGGTTGTTATAAGGTAAGATAAATCTGATTTTTGTTGGCTTAGTTGATAGGG
>JANKOE010000005.1:45614821-45626774 GCA_026284465.1 Erythroxylum citrifolium
AATCCTCAATTTATTCCAACCAAATTAAAAATCATCAAGCTAAAACCTCAACATAATTTACACGTGCTTAATACGAACCGGGGCCCAACATTACATATTATGGAGGTAGAGACAATTATATGCCAAGTTTACTAAGGGTGAATCTTAGCTTGATCAAATAAAAAGTTGGGTCATATAGTATCGGAATATGGTATATTGGGCAACCCAAGGAAAGTAGAGGAAATGATGAAGAGAGAAACTACAAGGACTATATATATATGAGATCCGAAGTTTTCTAGAATTTGCAGGAAATTGGACACTACTAGAAGCTGTTAAAGAGTTTATAATGATCTTAGCCTTTGACAAAAACATCTTAGGGAAAAACGTGTAAATTGTATAGACTGCTGAATGTAAAAAGAATTTTGAGGAATTATAATGTTGATGTTAATTATATCGTTTAGATTTGAAGATTCTGTAGTATACAATGATGTTTTGTACTAGAGATTAAGATGCAATCTAATGCAGCAAAATAAAGTGAATCCATATGCATAGAGACAATTAAAGCCTCATGAGCTGAATTTTGATACGTGATTTAGAATATGCTATAATAATGATTGTTTTGAAAGTTTGAAGATATTATATGTATAGAAACATTTTGGATATATATAAATATTCAGGTCAATAAAGTCTTAGGTAATTATGGAGTTTTAAAGAACTGAATATAGGGTGGAGACAATGAATAGAGTTACTTGAAGATCATGATATACAAATGAGTATTTCCCAGTAAAGCTAGTGTTGTTATGAGATCTCATATCGGTTGGAGAGGGGAACGAAATACGCCTTATAAGGGTACGGATACCTCTCCCTTACAGATGCGTTTTTCATAGCCTAATGCACCGGATCCCATCGAAACTCTGAGGTTAAATGTGCTTAGGTGAGAGTAGTTCTAGGATGGGTGACCTCTTGGGAAGGCCTTGGGAAAAGCAAAACCGTGAGGGCTTGGCTAGGCCAAGGCCTAGAGTGGACAATATCTGTAAGCAGGTGATCTGGAGTGTTATAGGTGGTATCAGAGCTGGTACCCGAATCATTGTACCAGCTAGGCTGGACCCCAAAGAGGGCAGGGCCCTAAGGGGGGTGGAGAGTGTGAGATCCCACATCGGTTGGAGAGGGAAACGAAGTACGCCTTATAAGGGTACGGATACCTCTCCTTACAGACGCGTTTTTCATGGCCTAATGCATCGGATCTTATCGGAACTCTGAGGTTAAAGTGCTTGGTTGAGAGTAGTTCTGGGATGGGTGACCTCCTGGGAAGGCCTCGGGAAAAGCAAAACCGTGAGGGCTTGGCTAGGCCAAGGCCTAAAGTGGACAATATCTGTAAGCGGGTAATCTGGGATGTTACATGTTCAGTCCTATGAGAATGTGGATACCGGTAGAGGTACGACACTTAACGTGCTCTTCCCAACACTACTAGTTTCTCTGCATATTTCTGCTGCAAAAAGGTAGAACCTGATCTAAAGTTGGTTTCAATATTCATATAGGTCTTGGTGTTTCAGATTTCAAAAGTGATAAATATTATTACTGTTGACAATCCGAAAATCTCATCAAAGACAGCATAACCTTCACATGGTTTTTATTGATTTAGAAAAGACATATGACAGGGTACTTAGAGCAATCATGTAGAGGTTTTTAGAAGTTAAGGGAGTTCTTATGGCCTATATACGGGTTATTAAAAATTTGTATAAAGGTGTAAAGATTAGAGCAAAGATGATAGAAGGAGATATAAATCATTTTTCTATTGATATTAGGCTACATCAAGGCTCTTCATTGAGCCCCTTTTTGTTTGCAGTAGTGATGCATAAGCTCACCAAGCATATTTAAGGGAAAGTTCCTTGGTGTATATTGTTTGTTGATGACATTATTTTAATGGATGAGACAACAGAAGGTGTCAATGTCAAGCTAGAACTTTTGAGGAACACGTTAAAGGACTTTAAATTGAGTAGGACTATAATTGAGTATTCTGAGTGTAACTTTTTAAGCCATAGCGTGACTTTTGATGTTGAGGTAAAGTAATGAAGAAATCAACAATAACATAGTTCACCCCTATCGAAGTGTCTTAAATGGAGGAGTGCATCGGGGGTTTTATATCATAAGAAGATACCACTCAAGCTCAAAGGTAAATTCCATCATTTAGCTATTAGGCACGTCATGGTCTATAAGGCGAAGTATTGACCCATCATATAAGTTTATAGTTATAAGCTAATGGTAGCAGAGATGAAAATACTCCGTTAGATGTGCAACCTTACTACATGAGAATACTTCGTTAAATGTTCAAAACTGTCATAGTAAGAGACAATCAAATATGACTAATATTAATGAAAAATTAAGAGAGATGAGAATTAGGTGGTTCAAACATATTAACAGAAGGACATGACCCTCAATAGAAAACTTTGATGTGCTAGGATACGAATAAAGGATCTCACATAGATAGGTTCTTCTCTTCTCATAAGTCTTTTAAACACTTTCCTTTGAATCTTACATCTTATATCTTATATTTAGCCTAAATATTTAATTTGTAGTGCTTCCTGCTTATTTTTTTAATCTAAACATTTCCTTACTTAGCATAAATATTTTCTTGCAATGATTTGTTTGATTTATGTATTTACTTGGTTTCTTGCTTGCTTGATTGTGTATTTGTTTACTTATTTTATCTTTTATTTGTATACTTACCTTATTCTATATTCATTGTATTATTTAGTTTTATATTTTTATTTATACATATTTTTTACTATTATTATCTTTTTTGTCTATTTTTATTTTTATTTTTAATTATTATAATTTTATTATCTTAATATACATATAAGGGTAAGACTATGTATTATTTGACCTTTCTAGACCTCACATGTTAGAAGAATTTTTACTATGATGTTGTTGTTGTTATTAATATTATACTATTATATAATATGGGAAATAATCATCATATAAATCAATTTGAAAATTTTGTTCACTTTGGTAAGATTTTTCTCTTTACTCTTTAACAAAAACTTAATTTAGTCTTATCAAAATAATTTGTGAAGGCTAGGTTACTTAATTTGAAGAAGATACTAGAATTTTAATTTCTTATAATTAAGATTTTAGATAATTTCCAACTTAAGTTTGCATTAAACTTGGTGGGCTGCCTCTTTGATGATATGGACTCGGTTTCTCGGGTTCTGGATCCATATTTTTTCTTCAACGACTACATCGCCGATTGGGGTTTTTGTCAATTCCTTTTCGGACCATACGATCAGTGCAGCCGCAGCATTTTATTAACATCCATTTCCACTAGTCCAGTCAGACTGCAAGCCTGTTCAAAAATGGGGGCTTTCGGCACTTATACCCCAAGGCACAATCATAGCATTGATGTTAAGGCCGAAAAATGCACATTTTTTTCTAAAGCTAAAACTTGAAATAGTATATTCATTCAAATTATAAACCGAAGAAGAAAAATTTGCACATCAGGGAAGAGTTAACAGCTAAATTTGCAAATGTATAGTCTGTACAGGTTTGATACATACAGAGCCGACAAATAGACGGTAGAAGAAAGCATGATTGTTAGTTGTATATCTGCAAGTTAATCTACAAAATACAGAAGACTCAAAATGTCACCATGCACGATAAACAAATCAAATTTGGCAGCGCTGAATTGGGAGGCCATTAGAATATCACCCCTTGCCTAAAATTCATTTACGATTTACTTTCAGTTTTTTTCCAGCTAAAATAGCCCCCATTATGCATCATTCCTTTCTGCAGTCAATGCTTCGGATTTGCATACAGGGCACACGTTCTTCACAAGCAGCCACTTCTTCAAGCAATCTGCATGGTACTCGTGTCCACAATAAAGGGTTCCAATCTTCTCCTCACTCTTATATACTTCCTGCAAAGTCCCATAACGATCATTAAGAACTCTCATAAGCCTCATATAGTAGCATCCCACTAATTGCGGAACAAACCGATTTGTTTGTTTATTAGTTAGACATTTTGTTGATGTCTGCAACACAATTGCATACAAGCATGTGTAGCTCTTACAATACCTGACATATAATGCAATAGTCTTGTTCCTGATCCAAAGAAGCTGGCTCTTCTAGATTGATTAACGCTGACGATGATATATGAATTCGCGTTTTTAATTGACTTCTGATAGCTTCCTCTGATAATCCGGTATTTACATTCCCAATCCGTTCCCCCAGTGCAAGAAGCTCCTGCATTTCCAATTGAATGCAGACTAGTGAGCGTTTCAAGACTATAGTGCATATGTAACTTCCATTTCTCTATATTTCCAAGACTAGAGTGCTTAATAGCTCGGACCTTTCACCACTGATTACTTCACTGCAGGCTAGTGAGCGTTTCAATGTGAAAACTGATATGGCCATAGTATATGAACTTACCTCATAAGACATATCTTCAATATCCAAACGCATTTCTCTGTGATGATCAGAATTCTCTACTTCATAATATTCAGGAAGATCTAGCAGTGCTACACCCTACACCAACAGGAAAATATTAGCCACTTCATTAAAAGAGCACCTTGCATAGCTCTAATTGCCAATAACTTCATATAATTAAATCAATATATGTTGCAATAATAAAATTCACTTGTACTACCGAAAGGAAGACATATATCAGAAAACAAGAACATTACATTAGTTGGCATAATTCTCATGGAGGGAAAGTAGAGGTGACTTTGAGGTGTATCAGATAGGACTCCCTCATGGTGAGACCTGTATATCCTAAGGCCACTTTGTTGAACAGATCCCACATGTCTAAATCCTATATCAGTAGCATCTTGCGATGTGTTCACAGTGCTCTGTGCCTGGGAAGCATAACTTGTGGGAACTAAATATGAAGATGCTGGAACTTGAGGATGAATATTAATGTTGTGGCCTCTCACCGCTTGAGTTGGATGGGAAAAATAACCATAACTGTGTCGCTGGATGTTGACAGCAGAAGGATGCAAGAAGCTGGGATTACTTCTGTTGCTAGTTGATTCATGATACCGCTGAGGACCCATCTCCCTAGTCTCTAGAGATCCTCCCATGACATTGTTTCCTACAGAAAACAAGCTTGTAAATTCTCAGAGAACATCCTAATGATGTAATTGGCATTCATGACAATTAACTTCAACTTCAGACACAAAAATACATAATGTGTAAGGACAGCAAATACATGGAAATGAGTAGACCAAAATCAAATACCCTGTATGAAAGGTAAACTGAGGCTCTGCGTCCATGCTGAAGCACCTGCATCATTAGAGTTATTGCTGAACTGTTGATCCAACCAAATTGAGCCAGCAGGGTGAAAACGCCGGCCTACGTAGTTTCCATGCATCAAATGATTTTGATTTTGTGCCAGGACAGGATTCAGCCCACTAGCTCCTAATCTGTTCCTCATACTTCTATGAGCTTCAACTTCCCTGACTGAAGGAGAACCATTTCCTCCGTACTGAGGCAGTGTGAAACTTGCAGCATCCACAAGAGCAATCCCATCAGGATTTCTTGCATTTACTGGGGACACTGAAGCACCTGAGCTCAAGAATGCATTGTAGTACTGAAAATTCCCGACGTTGCAATCAGCATTCTTTCTTTTGTATGCACCTCTCACATTATCTATATGGTGATCAGCAGGGACTCCAATAACTCCATAACTGCTGGAAGATGATAACTGATCACAGGATCTGTGACTTTGAGGAATACCTGAAGGCTCGGCCATGTAAGGAATGTAAAAGTTGGGTCCAGAAGTAACACCTAAATCAGGATTTGGTGGATGATGATGTGAGTGATGCTGAACCGCTTGGTATTGTGGCACCCCATAGAACATAGCACCATCATAACATTCTGGTCGATTATGGGAGCTAAGATTGGTTGTATTGCCTGTAGTTGTTATTATTGTCTGAATATCAGGCTGAGGAAGATTTGGTAAGCCTCCTAAAAAGATGCAAGGTTCAGGACGTAAATAACCACGGCTACGCTGATTCATCTCTATATCCATCATTTGATTAGAGCATATCATGTTTCTTTGTCCCATTTCACTAATTTTCCCTGCTTCCAAGGAAATATGTTCAATAGAACGCATTAGAATATGTTGGAATAGAGTGGTTAGAATCACCATTTGCAGATAAGAACAAGGATGCACATTGCCAAGGATAAAATACAGGAGCCTTAACAAGCAGTTTCTATTGCAAAGGGAAACCAGTAAATCTTGAGTTGTTAGAAAAAGGATCTTACTCGAACAGCATATTCCACCTAAAACTGTACATCAGGGACCAATGGACTTTGAGAAAAGAGTCGAGATCACATGAACTTATCAAGAGGAAAGAAAAATAGAAATGGTGACGTGCCCTGGTCAATGTTAATATGTGAGACTAGTCCATTCAAACAACCTAACTGAAGGACTAAAAAAGCAGCATACATTCTTCTAGCCACTGAGCATGAGAATTTCACAACAGTTTTAAGGTTTAATGAACTTGCAAAGTACCTTCATAGAGCAACCACTAAAACCAATATCTATCATCTACCTATCCTTCCCTCCCTCCCTCCCTCTCCCTCTCTCTCTCTCTCTCTATATATATATCAGTTTCTTAAAGATTTAGCATGAAACCAGTAGAGGCTTCTATCATCTACTGTAGTTAGATATAAATCACAATCTTATTAAAATTGGGTGAAAAAGAACATGGTCGTAATATATTTTTGTTTCCCTTAGTTTTATAAAAAAAGTTTGCAATAGCCAATTTTTTTGCTTGGTATAGCTTCACATTGTGGAGTCATTTATTAATCTACATCCATTAGGGCATCAAGGTTCTTGTTTTTATTGCAAGACTTTACAGCTGTAAACCTTTTGGATAACTAGAAATCTTGAACCCTTTACAACAATAATTTGCCTCTAGAAATGAACTATGACCCACAAAATTGACCAAACTCTGAATCTTGCATTAGTGTTGCATTCATCAGACAAGATTTTATCAGTAATAGTCATTTTTGCAAGTATAAGTTTTATTGAAAATTCACTAGGTTTCAGACTGAAGATTTGTATCTTATTCCAAGATAACACACGTGTGATATTCTTGTTTTCTACTCAAAAACTGTTTAGTGATTAGCATATTGGATAACTTGAAATCTGGAATGCAAGTTAACATCATTTTGTTATAGAAATGAAAATATGAGCCAGTAAAACTGTCTGATCTGAGAGCCTCATATAAGAATGGCTTGATGCCACCCTCAGACAGATATAGTCCCTTGGGGCAAATTTTCTTAGGCTTAGCATTCTAAATCAATTTATCCTACACATTAGACATTATACTTATTTTGAGAAAATCTTTAAAACCTAAACTACCAACGGTCCCACATGAATAAAATTCTTGAAGGCACTGAGAATGCATAATATTGGATATATTTCACATAAGTACTCATGCATAAATAATATCCACCCAAAGGGATGCTATCCTAAAATAATACATCCTAATGTCACATCAGGAAAATGAAAATTTAAATTTCCTTCTACATGAATCCGACACTTGATGAAACTACCCTGGATCTTCTACATTAAATAGCAAAACCAAAGGCCATTATGACATACAAAGACAGTAATCACAAAGTAATATTAGTAAATGCAGCATGCCTGCTGAACCCCAAAAGAAATATAAAAGAAGAAAATGAAATGAAAAGTAATAAGGCTAGTATTCCGTTTCTACATTCGGCATGTTTAACTGGCATGCTATACTAATTCAAACATAAAGAGATATTCCAAAATATGCTATTTTCTATAACACTGCATAAGAAATTCCTCCAAAACAGATTACGCAATTCAATCTCATCCACCACAGGTTCTAAATTACCTTAAATCCCCATATCTAAATAGCATATTCATCCATGAAATCATTTTAATAGTCAGATAAATTTAGGAGGGAAGTCAATCCTTTATTTAGCAAAAGAATAGAGCATAATCACATACACACAAGATGCTACTCCTTTTAAAACTTGTACAAACTTGACAATAAAAAATTATGTCTTACCAACACAAGATAGTAGATAATCCAAACCAGTTGACCACAAGAAATATGAACCCAGAAAGGTGGGTAACATGCAACAAAAAGACAATTAAAAAATAAAATTTGAAACTAATTCCATCTCGCAGCAATCAAATTACCGTTTCCCAGGTTAATGGATATGTTGAGACCTTGACATGAAACCAATAAAAGAACATAAAAACAAGCTCTGGTGGAAGCTGCAATCAAAGGATCATAATCAAGTTACATTTCACACATGGGATAAACCTTGTCTTACAAAGAGATTCTGAAAAGAAACCAAAACAACCTTCAAAAGAGACGATTGATATTGGCTGCCGCAAAAACTTTTGTTAAAGACATCCGCGTTATGGAGCAAACCAAATCTTAACTCTTAAACATAGATATCAACCCAGTTCATATATTTCATAAATATCAACTAGGTAATCATAATTAGAGAGTTAAACGAATTCTTCCACGAAAAGAACCAATATTTTAACTTGACAAAATTTATGACGTCTGCCTACCTAAAAATTTTAAAAAAAAAGAAGAAGAAAAGCCATGAAACATTTAGCCACAGTGAGAAATATACAATATTTGATGGAAAAGAAAAAGAACCCAGCAAGCGTTTTAAAGAAAAGAGTTTTTTTTATGAGTGTTATTAAAGCTTCAGATTTTATCGACGGTCAGAGGGAGAAGATACAACTACCTTATCAGCATTAAAAAATCCCGAGCTTAAGTTTCACCGATGATAAACTTAGAATATAATGCCTGAAAAATTAAAATAGGCAGAAGTCATAATCCACAAGAAACGGAAGAAGAAACAAAACCCAGATTGTGTATTACAATAACAAGGATTAAAAAGAACCAGGAATTAACGTCCACAACGCAAATCACATGAAACCCTAAAGTCATCAGAAAAATCAGAGCTTAAGGAAAGAGAAGAAGAAAAAGGAGGGTTACCCAGTTGAGAATTTTCTGAGGGATCTCCAGAGGGAAGTGATTACGAGAGAGGAAGCAACAACGAAAGAGAGAGAGAGGGGGTAACATTTGTTTATTGCAGCTTTTGTTATTTATACAGACAAATTAATGGAGTTAATTTCTTTTCCTATTATAGGGAGGAGGAGAAAAATGATGCTTGACCGATTTATTTTAATGATAAAAGACAAATATCTGAAATTTTACAAATTCTTTTATATTTAAATTTTTTAAAAAGTTTTAGCTTTAAATTAATTTTGGTTTAAAAATAATGACCAATTAAATATTATTAATATAATAGTTCAAATTTACTTTTAAATATAATCTAAAAGAGTTAAATTTAATTTAAATTAATAATTATTTGTTATATTAAAATTAATTATCTTGGTTTAAATTGACAAAGGCTAAACTAATTGTATATAATATTTTGAAGGCAACATTATTTAATTAAATAATTTTGTATATTATTAATATTTAATAATGAGCTTAATTTGCAAGACATCCATCCTCGTCGAGATGACTTGGATCTATATATATAAATATATGTGGACAATAACACTTAATGTTTTCAAGGATTGTCCCATATACAAGGCATTGCACAATTACTGAATTAGTTTAATTAATGTAAAGCGAATTAATATACTTGCTGCGTCTTTCCTTTTTTTTTCTTAAAAAACATGATACTTAATTTTAGTGCTCTTTCATCAAAGTGATGAGGTAATAATAAGAAAATAATTTCACACCACAAGGAAAAAGGTTCTTTGGAGGCTTTGAATTCTAGGCTGAGATTGCAACGAGTCCCATTCTTGACTAGCATTTTGCTAGAAAGCATTGGAAAAGGGAAAGGCTGCTTGGCTATATAGCTGGTTATGAATGGTAATTTCACAACCTATGTGTATACTGAACATGTTAGTCTTCCAAATTGAATGAGACATCTCAAGCAGCTAAATGGTTCTAAAGAATAAAGATTATGGAGATTGGACCATAGGGTTTGAATGTCGGGATCTTCTGTACCTTACTTTATCCTATTAAATCTCATTCATCTATTTATATGGGGTTCACACAAATAAATGACTGGAATTTAATGAAACAAGGTAGGAAACAGGGTAAGGGACAGAGGATCCGTCCCTAGGGTTTGTTGCCCTAAAACGTGGCTCCCATACGTCAAATTGCTTTATACACACAGTGTTGTGCTGCATTCGACAAGTCCTTTTTTATTTTTGGGAATTATTACTTTAGATAGAGATGACATTTTTTATCAAGTTTAATTTTAATTAATTTGAATAAAATTATTTTGTTTAATGACAATGTCATATTCATACTCGTTGCTAGCTATTTTTAACAATAAAAGCAATTGTAATCTTTTTGAATTTGTTTAAAGGTACGTAGATTACCGATTTCAAATTTTTTGTCCAGTTTTATGGTGTCTTATTCGTCTCATAAATCTTAGCCATTCATTTATGTCAGCTCCGCATAGGTTCTGCATAAATAAACGTGAAATTCTCATAAATAAATGGCTAAGATTCATATGACAGAATAAGATAACAAAAAATTTTGTCCTAAATTACCATGCATCTTGAATTTGAAACTGGAGAATGAAAAACAGATATGAAGCTCCTGTTCGGTTTCACGCAGACGATTACGTGGATATTCGAACGGGTGCTAAAGTTTGGTGGAAACAAAATAAAGCTATACGAGTCAAAGGATAATGTAATCACCCGAGTCTCTCCTGGTGAATATTACACGTTTACCTCAACGAACAAATTAGGTCCAGAAAAGAGGAAGGTATCTATCCAAATCCAACTATATATCATGAATGTTTGTGTTGGGTGCACGTGCAAATTAAAGGATCACCAGCTAGTGGCAAGAAAGTGGGGGATTCTCCACTCTGAGATAACAATGATAATACACCCAGAAACCAGAAAGCATATTCTTTTTTAACATGCCAAGTTTTGTTGCTCCTAATTTCTTCTGCCGCAAAGTACAAGACAAGAACTAAACAGTGGATCCCAAGGAAGACGAGTAGAACGTTGCAAGTGAATGAACTTAGACTTTAATTCATTTGTTAGACTATAAACTCTAAAATTTAACAATTCAACTTTTCTCCACACCTCTTCTTACCTTCTACCAACAAAACTGAACATCGGCGTGCATTCATGAATTTGATTACTTATCAATTACATGGCTTCTCTTTCTGAACTATCCGTCCTCTTTCTAACTCTATTCCTTCAATGTGCTTCCTTCTTCCTTTTCGCCATTTGCTTCTTTGGTTTCAAACTCATCTCTTTCACCAACTGTTCCAATGTTTCCATCCTTGTTCCCTGGATACACCTAGCTTCACCGTTAATTCCAGTTACTTTTATTGCCTCTTCCCGTCTCCTCTAGTCTCTCTGGCCTCTTTTCACTCTCAGCTTACGCTCCCTTCCTTCCTTTCTCTCTCAACTTCTTGTTTTGCTGGCTTATGTTCAATTACTCTCTCCCTGCCCTCTCTCTTTCCCCTCCTAGTAATTAATGATTCATCTCCCACTAATTCTAATGACAACCTTTGCATTTTACAGTTCAACTCCAAATCACAAGTTCAAAGGATTCTTGATAGTGGTCCATGAAATTTCAATGGCATGCTCATTTTCCTTTCGAAGTGGCAACCAAGTGCTTAACTTCAAAGTACTAAACAGAGACATATTCCACTTTGAACCAACTTACACAACGTGCAACTTGAATATTGGACTACCCTTAGTTTAAGTCACCTTGCCAGCTTCACTGTAAGCCCATATGAATGGACGAGGCTACGACTAACTTAAAAGGATTAGTTATAGTGTATCTAATAATCGAGATCAACCAAGAACTTCGAAGTAATTGTTAGTAGTGTGTCCTAGGCAGGGCTGTTCCTATAGTTTTATAGGCCCGGGGCGAAATTAAAAAAAAGGGCCCCAATAAATTGGCAATATACTTAAGTTTACA
>JANKOE010000005.1:45684904-45697603 GCA_026284465.1 Erythroxylum citrifolium
ATAATTTCTCAACAAATCTAATTTCACCAAATCCTTTCATTTAATAATCAAAACCTACACAATAAAATCCTCAATTTCTTCCAACCAAATGAAAATTATCACACTAAAATCTCAAAATAATTTAAACATGCTTAATGCGAATCGGGACCCAACAAAATCTGCTCTTCCTACTCCTGCTACATACCACCATATGCAGAGAATATAAGCCACCAAGGCTATTGTTGAGTTATATGTTCTAACATCCACCTTTCTAGTTACATAAACTAATCCGCTCATTCAAGTACCGGATGATATATCTAAGGATATGAAGCAGTTGTTACAGAAACATATTTCTGTGTTTAAAGCAACTTGGGGGTTACCCCTACCAGAACACACGACCATGCCATTCCTCTTTAGGATGGGGTTACAACAGTTAAGGTAAGGCCTTATAGATACCCATTCAACCTAGTACCAATCCTTTCTCAGCACCTATGGTATTAGTCAAGAAGCAGGACGACGCTTGGGGCTTCTGCATGGATTATCGAGCCTTAAATGTCGTTACTGTTAAAGATTTGAAAAACTGTAGGGGTGTATTAGTTTCGCAAAATCTTAAATTTGCCGTAGTTGTTTCTAGCAAAATCAAAAACCAGAAAAATTAAACACATCAAAATAAATCGACACTAATATTTGTTAATGCAGTTCAACACGCTTTGCCTACATCTGCAGGCCCTCACCCAGCTTAATACTTTCACCAAAGGATAATGATAATTTTACACAAGGCTTTAATAAGTTGACATCACTCAACTCTTGACACTACCCCTCATCCTCACTACCCATGAAAGTGATTCACACCCAATAACATGACCGACTCATGTTAACCTCAATAGAGAATTTTTCTCAACAATCTTTTGACTAAAAAACAATAAATAAATAACTCAAGTGATTAAACACAATTCAACTTGAATGAGAACACTTGAGAAAGAAACAAAGAACAACTTCCCAATGTTTTCAGCTCTTCCAAAGATTAATCTGACAGTTGTTCACCAATGACACTAACTGATTCACATAAACATCAACATAAAGCCACAACTGCATTGTTAACACATTCATCAACCAAAGTATATGCAGCCTACAGGAAAATCATTGACAACTGTTGTTTCCCAAGATGGAGTTGTACATATACACCACATGTAGCTAACCAAAAATGATGTAGCCAAGAAGTCACGCACCCATTGAGTCGCACTTACCCAATCTACCGCTACCTTGCAATATTCTGCACTCCACTACAACGGGATATGCTCATTCTCCTACAACTAACCCAGAACTAGACAAGGAATAACCCAAAACGAGGCAAAGAAGGAGTCACGCACACAAGAAGTCACGTACGCACCACACCAAATATGCATCTCACTAACACTGTCCTTCAGCCCACGACAACATGGTATAAAGGCACTCTTATTCCATGAGGCACACACGGCACACTAACTTCAACAATCACAAAGTCACTCATGTAAGGAGTCCAGAAGACAGGTCACACACGTAAGGACATCTAAAGCAATCTTACAATATTCTTCAATAAACCAACGTGATCTCTATACACTCCCAATAATGATAGAGTTTTATTTTACTTCAAGTCTTATCCAAGAATCCAAATCACATAAGAAGTATTACTTATTTACAACTCATCTTAATTTGGATTTTAATCATTATCTTGAAGATCCAATAATCAAAAATACCAAAATTAAATAATGAGAAATATAACAAATATCTTAACAATCTCTCCCTTTTTGGCATTTTTGTCATAAATAAGAAACTCCCCCTAAATAACATAATCGAATATATAAGTATTGAAGTCACAATACTCCCCCTCAATCCATGGTCCAAGCATGGACAAAAATATCCAACATTCAGAAGCAACCAACGCGTTCACAAACAGCTCAAAATAACAAAGTACAAACCCATACAAATACAGATCATCTCCCCCTTTGGGACAAAGGATGCCAAAAGAAAAGTTAAGAAACATCAAAGAATCGAAGAACTCACTACTTCAGTTGACGAAGAGCATCAAGACCAACTTGAAAAATGCCTTCAATTTGTTCAATTTTAGTAAACAAAGCTGTATAAGGATTATTAGAAGAGGTTTCCGAGGCATCTGAAGGACCAAGTGAAGTGTAGGGCAAATCCACAACCCGTGGTTACTTGAAAATTCTAGGTGAGATGTTCATCAAGGTGACTGGTTCAAGTATACTCGTCTCCAATCGAGGGAGACCATTTGCATATAAAAATTGAGAAATCAAACAAGAAAAGTAAAGCAGGGAATGCGACTTGCCTCTAATAGCCAACATAGCTTCAATTATAAGTCGCCCCAAATTGAAATTCACCCTAGTACCAATGGCATAGACCAATTTCACCTGCGCTAGAAAAACTGAAACAACATG
Organism: Erythroxylum citrifolium; assembly: GCA_026284465.1. Classification (NCBI taxonomy): domain Eukaryota; kingdom Viridiplantae; phylum Streptophyta; class Magnoliopsida; order Malpighiales; family Erythroxylaceae; genus Erythroxylum; species Erythroxylum citrifolium. The sequence goes on from JANKOE010000005.1 coordinate 45,687,322, forward strand.
CGTACTGGGCATCTAGTTAGCTAAAACAAACTTATAAATCATAAAATAATTTTATGTCAGCATAAAGGATGTAGCACCGAACTAGTGGCCAAGTAGTTAACTTTCTTCCGATTAACATAATAGCTATCAGATCGTTCGAAACAGTCCAATTATCATCATAAATTTAATCTCCAATCAGATTATCAAACTTCATAAAATATTCAGTCTATCAGCATCAAATTATATCAGACTACCCCGCGTGTACACTAGTTTATAACTCAAAGCTGTATCAGTTAATTAGTCACCAGTTAAATTGCAGTAAAATTCTTTTACCAATTCAGCATCATAATGTTCTAGTAGCAACACAGCTTGCAGTAACATCCTCTCAGATAATAAAACATCTACTTGATACTGTTGAAATTCATCTAAATTAATTTGGTGTTCAAGAACTAATTCGATATCAGTGAGAATCTCCCATTTACGTTCAACCTCAGAAGAATAAAATTTGATTGATACTGTTAAGGATGATCAATCACAAACACACAGATTTACGTGGTTCACCAATGTTTGACTACGTCTATGACGGCTAGGGTTTTATTTCATTGTGAATGTTTTCAACAACAAATACACTAGGGGAATACAATGTATTTATACGCCCAGGAGAATACAAAAGATATATCGTGGGCCTGGTGTAAAGTCCAGAATATTTTATCAGGCTCCACATCTCAACAATTCTCCCACTTGGAGACTGATCCAGTCAACCCAACCATCTTCATTCTCCATGCCAATGTACCCAACAAACTCACCTAGCCTCAACATCTCCCAGCTATGGTAGAAGACCAACTGAGACCTTGCACAGCCCCAGTTTCCCAACATCAACACCTTTAATCAACATGTCTGCTGGATTCTTAGCACCATCAATCTTCTTCAAACACATCTCACCTTCTTCCACTAGACTGCAAGTGAAATGGTACCTGCGCCGGATGTGTTTAGTTCTAAAATGATACACTGGGTTCTTCACTAACTGTATGGCACTCTGACTATCAATGAAGAGAACCTTGTCATACTGCTTCTTGCCTAACTCTTCCAAGTAATCAGTCAACCATATCATCTCCTTACCAGCTTCAACTATTGCAACATATTCAGCCTCTGTAGATGATATAGAGACATAATTCTAAAGTTTAGACATCCGGCTCACTATTGTCCCATCTATAGTGTAGACATACCCAGATGTACTCTTGCTTGAATCCATATCTCCACTAAGATCAGCATCAACAAAACCCTCTAACACTACCTTGACATTCCCACAACAAAGTGAAGTGCTAACTGTTCCTTTCAAGTATCTCAGAAGCCACTTCACAGCTTCCCAATGCTCTTTCCCTGGATCTGACATGTATCTACTCACAACTCCCACTGCATATGCTATATCAGGCCTAGTGCAAACCATAGCATACATCAAACTCTCAACTGCAGAAGCATAAGACACTTTTACTGTATGCTCACGTTCCTCAGCTGTCTTGGGTGATTACTCCTTCGACAATTTAAGATGGTTAGTCAAAGGCATGTTCCTGGGCTTAACATCATCAACTTTGAATCTGGACAATACCTTCTCAATGTATTGCTCTTTGGACAGATTTAGAATTCTAGCAGACCGATCTCAGAAAATCTTCATCCTTAGAATCTGCTTCGGTACACCCAAATCTTTCATCTCAAACTGTGATGATAGTCTCCCTTTAAGATTATTTATCTCCTCCATACTTGAACCTGAAATCAACATATCATCCACATATAAGAGTAAAATAACAAAGGAGTCCGTAAACTTCTTGATGTAACAACACTAATCCTTTTCACTCCTGTGAAAACTGTTTCTGAACATCAAGGAGTCAAACTTTTTGTATCACTGTCTTGGAGCCTGCTTCAATCCATACAAACTCCTCTTGAGCTTACACACCATGTGTTCCTTACCAGGAACCTCATATCCCTCAGGTCGCTGCATGTAGATTTCTTCCTCCAGATCTCCATGTAAAAATGTTGTTTTTACATCCATTTGCTCAAGGTGTAAGTCCTCTGCCACAATAATACTCAGCAAAATTCTGATTGTAGTTAGCTTCACAACAGGAGAGAATATTTCAGTGTAGCCAATACCTTTCCATTGTGAATATTCCTTAACCACCAATCGAGCCTTGAACCTAACTGTACTATCAGTTTCATTCTTGATCCTATAGACCCACTTGTTCAATAAAGCTTTCTTCCCTGCATGCAACTCAGTTAACTCCCAAGTATTAGCTGCTACCACTTGATTGAATCCTTCACCTGTAAAGCCTCATCAAAGGATTCCGGTTCCCCTCCGTCAGTCAATAACAAATAATACAAGGATGGTGAATACCTTTCTAGTGACCTGATGACTCTGGTAGATCTCCTCAGCACTGGCTCAGATGTGGCTGGTTGCTGTTCTGGTTCTACAGTAGTATTTTTTGGATTTTCTTGCAATTCAACCTCAGCTCCCACTTCTTCTGCATCTTTGGGTCGCACCTCAAACCTATCCTTATACAAGACATTCTCATCAAATGTCACATCACAGTGTCTCAAGATCTTCCTATTCTTGTCATCCCAAAATCTGTATCCAAACTGATCCAAGCCATACCCAATGAAATAACACTATAAAGCCTTTGCATCAAGCTTTTCTATTTTTTCTGGATCAACATGAACATAGGCAACACACCCAAAAATCTGCAGGTGAGTAAACTTGACCTCCTTACCTGACCAAACCTCTTATGACATCTTGAAACCCAGAGGAACTAAAGGTCCTCTATTTATCAAGTATGTTGTCGTGCTCACTACATCTGTCCAAAACTTTTTTGGCAGCCCAGCATGTAGTCTCATGCTTCTTGCTCGCTCATTCAACGTTCTGTTCATCCTTTCAGCAATCTCATTCTGTCTTGCCTTGCCAGGAACTGTCATGGTGCACCTGATTCCCTCATCAGCACAGAACTTCTTGAATTCTGTAGAATCATACTCTCCACCATTATCAAATCTTAGACATTTAATCTTCAGCCCAATCGGATTTTCAACTTCAGCCTTCCACCTCTTAAAGGTAACAAACACATCTGATTTATGTTTTAGAAAGTAAACTCATACCTTTCTGCTGAAGTTATCAATGAAGGTGACGTAGTATCTCGAACCACTAAGAGAGGAAACTGGAGATGACCCCCACACGTCTGTGTGTACTAGTTCTAACCGTTCTGCCTTTGGTTATCTGCTAGCCTTTATGAAACTGACCCGTTTCTGCTTTCCCAGAGCACAACTCTCACAAAAACCATATCAACAGATTTCAAACCTTACAGATACCCCTTTGAAGCTAGCATCTTCATTCCCTTCTGACTCATGTGTCCTAGTCTGTTATGCTATAGACTCGAGCTTGATGTACTATCGACTACAGCAACCATATTCGAATACCCTACGGTACAGTATAAAGTTCCAAACTTTGTGCCCCCTGCTATCACCATAGCTCCCTCCACAATTTTCCAGGAACTCTCTCCGAACACTGCCCTGTAACCCGTGCTATCCAACTGACCAATAGAAATCAGATTCTTCTTCAGGTCAGGAATATATCTGACATCCTACAGCTTCCATTTATCTCCACCTGAGGTCTGAATACACACATCCTCCTTTTCGGCAATCTCCAAGGCTTTATTATCAGCAAGATACACCTTCCCAAAATTTCCAGACTTGAAATTATGGAATAATTCTTTGCTCAGAGAAGAGTGGAATGATGCACCGGAATCAAGTATACAGGAGTCAGCCGGACTATCAATAATAAGAATTAAGGCGTCACCGATGTCTTTCGCAGAACATACAAAATCATCATCTTCATAGGACTTATTGTTTTTCTGGCCTTTCTTCTTTTTAGGTTTAGAGCAATCCTTCTTGAAGTGTCCTTTTTCACCACGGTCCCAACAAAAGACCTTGTTTTTGCCTTTAGATTTTCCCCGCCCTTTTGATTTCAATCGACCATGTTTACTATAGCCTCCTTTCGACTTTCTCCTGCCCCTTCCCTCGACATTGAGTGCTTTACCAGACGAATTCCCGATTTCCCTTTTGCGAATGCTCTCACTCAAGATAACATCTCAAACTTCCTCAAACTTTAGCTTCTCAGACCCATGCGAACTGTTAATTGCGGAAACAACAGTATCCCACGACTCGGGTAAAGTCGACGTCAAAATTATGGCTCTAATCTCATCATCAAAATTAATATCAAGAGAGCTTAATTGACTGATAATCATATTAAATTTGTTAATATGATCTGCGATAGATCCACTTTCAGGTATCTCCAGATTAAACAACCGACGCATTAGATATACCTTATTAATAACTGACAGCTTTTTCGTACATGTTTGACAGAGCCTTCAGTACTCCTGCAATTGTTCTCTCCTTAACGATGTTGAAGGCAACGTTCCTGGCCAACAACAAACGAATCAACCCTAGCGCCTGCCAATCTTTCAGATCCCAAACCTCCTGTCTCATGGTTTCTGGTTTCATTCCTGACAAAGGTTTGTGAAGGTTTCTCTAATACAGATAATTTTCTATCTGCATCTTCCAGAAACCAAAATCGTTTCCATTGAATTTCTCAACTTGAATCTTTGCGCTTTCCATCTTTTCATATTGTTGTGATATGAACCAAGCTCTGATACCAATTGTTATGGACGATCAATCATAACAATCAAAGAATAAGTGAGGAAAATAAACAAACACACAGATTTATGTGGTTCACCAATGTTTGGCTACGTCTGTGGCGACTAGGGTTTTATTTCACTGTGAATGTTTTCAACAACCGATACACTAGGAGAATACAACGTATTTATACGCCCAGGAGAATACAAAAGACATAACATATTTTTGCCTCGGGGACTAACACCCCCGAACCCCCACCTTCTCAGGCTCCATATCTCAATATCTCGTAAGCGGTTTTAGTCAAGTCTCTTTGAGGAAATTCTTAATGTCCATTCTTAATCCAATCCTGTGGTGAACTTAAAAAAACCAATGATTACCCCTTCTTGAGAGGGAAAGTGAGCTTATTGTAGCTCCTTCAATCCAAAAGGACATTGAATCATCTTCTACTTTGGATAGTATTCCTATGGAACTAAGGGTGAACTTAGTGCAGTATAAATTAATAAATGAGTCAAAAGGAAGTGCCATACTAACATAAGTTAATCAAGGAACATTTTTTAAGGAAATTGAACTTATGGTGGTATCTCTCTAGGTAAAGCCAATAGGGAGGATGAACCAAAACCGAAAGCTGAAGATGAAGTTAGCTTCAAAACCTAGTAGAAAATTCAAGAGAAAAGGTCCTCACGCCCTTCCCTCATCTCTATAATCTTAGCATGGAATGTTAGGCGTATGCATTGTCCTAAGAAAAAAACAGATAATCAAGGATTATTTAAGGTTAAAGAACTTATATATTGTAGGGCTTTGAGAGACAAAAATCAAGTTAAACAATCTTTAATAATACAAGTGAATTTTTTGTATGAATTGGTAGATGTTATCAAACCATTATTCCCACTATAGTGAAATGATTATAGTAGGTTATTATCCTAATGAAGTCAAAGTGCTCCAATAAATAACTTTTGATCAATTTATTCATCTTGTTTTTTGTATTGAAGTTGAATGCATTGATATCACTTTTGTCTATTTGGCAAACCATGGATTTCAAAGAAGCTTGCTCTAGAATGATATGAAATACATGGGGCTCTCGATAAGTTAACCATGGTTAAGTAGAAGGAGAAAGATCAAGTAATATAAGTAGAAATGAAAACTTTCTCAATTGTTTATGCTTAGCTCAACTTTGTGATCTCACATTTGATAAAGATTTTTTTCACATAGAGCAATAAAGGAGAACAACTAACTGATTAGGAAAAAGCTCAATCTTGTTTTAGTTAATCCATTATGGCTCTCAACGTATAAATATACCATGGCTCAATTCCATAAACCTCTTTGCTTTGATCACTCTCAAGCTAAGGTGGTAATGGGAACTAAGTTTGGATATTAAAAGTTTTCATTCAGATTTAATAATTTCTTAGCATATTGAAAGCTTTGAAAAGGTTATTAAAAGACTTCAAAAAGTGAAATTGAATGCAAGAAAATGTATGATAATAAGATCATGAATACTGAAGCTACTATTACCAAAGTAAAAGAGAGAAAAAAAACCTTATTATATATTTAATCTCAGGTTGACCTTCTCCTCAAAGATCCTACTCTTAGAGTTATAGAAAGGGAAGCTCTTAATGCTTCATCATAGGCCTTAGAAAATCATCATTCAATATTGAAACAAAGACCTAAATTTAATTGGCTTAAGGAGGAAGAAAAGGACACCAAAATTTTCTTCAATACTATTCTAGGAAAAAGGAACATTAATAAAATTTGCTCGTTTGAGGTTAATAGTAGTGCAACAAGTAACAAGCATTCTAAACTTAACAAGCTAGCTTTTATGTATTAACCACTTTAAGCATATTCTTTATACCTCAAACTATGTCAATTATGTCTTACAGGAGCTCAAAATCTTCATATCAGAGTCCTTTTCCCAATTAAAAAGGGAATATTTTATCAAAATTATTTTGTGCTTTGGATGTCGTATAATTAAGAACAGTGAAATATTCTCTCTAATTACTTTAAAGTAACAAATTTTTTGTTGACTTATTCAACTATCTTTATATGGTTCATACTATATCTAAGTACTTTCGAATGAACTACCCTAAATAAAATAGGTCAGTAGTAGCATCTAAACATAATAATTCCCATATGAGATGCTTTGGTAATCTCAAATCTAAGAATCAACTATATAACCATTATAATAAGGGAATGTACAAACTTTTAAGTAATATTCTACTTGAGATTCCCATAATCGAGTCAATTTAGTAAATTTAAACTTTGATAAGAACCTACATTTTTGTTTAAGTATCTATATACTTTAGTTTATAAGATCGACTACTTCCTTCATAAGGAAGAAGTATATGGTACACTAGTCTATTTTATGCTTTATTAATTTCCCATCTTATAGAATAATGACTAGGAACGATTTAGGTATAATACATAAATGTAATATAAATATCATAATTATGGTCTCATCAAAATTCCATTTGCATTGTGCATCTCTGAATATATATATAAGATATAGAATTCCTTTAAAATTTATTTCACTAAAACTATAACTAACCAATTGGCTATAAGACATTAACTAACAATCTCCCATTTGTACTAAGTCAATCGTTTAAATATCTTATACTATATCACTATATGACGATCATGCTATTGCTAAGACAGTAGTTTAATGAGAGAATTATACAAGATTCTCTATAGTAAGCACTAACTGAAACCTTAAAAATTTATTCTCAATTATCATATTAATTAAGATAAACTACCTAAATAATTACTTGATCTTTAATGAAACCCTAGCTTCTTTCTCATGCTTAATAGCTCAAATGTTCTAAAGTACATTACTTTCTAGATAATACAAGGAACTATACCAAATTCATTAAAGAACTTCTTAATCTAAATAATCATTTCCACTAAATAGAAGATATATTATAGTCTAATTAGTGGTTAATGCTATATTGAAACCTTTTTAATCTCAAAATAATATTATTCTTAGAAAAATTTACCTTAACTATGATTTACTTCTAAAGTTAATATCCAAATGACTTTGAACTTAAATTTCAACTTATATATAGAATAATTGATATCTTTTATATATCAAATATTTCAAATATTAAATACCTTTAATACACTAGAATAAGTAAACAACTTCAATATCTATCTATATAGTTCTAATTTCCTTAATTAAGTTGTCTTTTATATCCAATAAGATTTTTGCTTCTTCTATCATAAATTCAATAATTGAAAATATTTTTTTTTCCTACGAGCAATATGTCTCTACATACTCCTACTGAAGAGTACAACTATACTCCACTAACCTTCTTGATGAAAAATCCACAATCGTCTCTAAAATGAGCACTTTAAATATATCATGAAAGTGAATATTTCAATATCTCGTAACCTTTTAACTATACATCAAATGTATCAATAAAGGGACTAATTTCAATTGGATTTATTACTATGAGATTTGAACTTTTTCAAACCTTATCTTACTCCCACTACTTATCTTAGAAATCATACTCTTATAAGTATACACTGAAATAAACACATTATTCAATAGGTCAGTAACATTATATCTAACCTTTTGGATATCTCACATTCTTTTATTATCCTATTTAGTTTTAAACTTAATGGATAATATGTGCTTCAACTAAGCATTATATTTTAAAATCATTAACTTCAACTCTTTCAAAGTTTTACCATTTCATATCTAATATAAAATCTTATTAATTGATTTACTTGGAACCAGTGAAGGTAAATTGTTCTACTAGGCTTAACTATAGAAGAAATAAATATTCCATCATACAATATTGTGTATCGCAATTTTCTCCTTACAAATCCATACTATTATAAAATTTGCATGTTGGGGTATTCACTAGAGAATCTCATTCACTATGGATAATAAAAAAATTTACACCTCACCATATCAATCTCATTAAAGTGATTCAAAATTTTCAATGTTTATTTTTACCTAAATTTAAACACTTTGAACTTTTCAAATTTTAAATCAATATTTCATTTAATACGTATGATCATATCATAAAAAGTCATTAGTAAATAAAATGAAATACAAATATCTATCCTTTTCATGAATTGTTATTACATAAAAGACATCATATGTATAAATTTAACAATTCAATACTATCATCGTCTTTTCACGAAAGGTTAATTTGATTATTCTTCAACCTAACATGTTTCATAACTTTTATACAATTCATAATTAAAAGTGCACACACGCACACACACACACACTTGTATGTAACTTTATGATTCTCATTGCAATGATTTAACCAATATGGCATGACATATATTCTCAGTAATTTAATTTTTTATACTTGCCACTCATGTTAATCATAGGTCTCCCTTAACCCAACACATACAAACTATTTTTATAAACTTAAATCAATTACTTTTACTCATTAATCTATTTTTTTTATCATGCTTTAAGAATTATAGTAATGTTGAATCTAAATATATTATCAAATACTCAAAAGTATAAATTAGAAATATACACAATCTCTATCATATCATATATTGGCAAGAATAGTCAAGCAATCATTTTTCTTCTAATGATAACTATTATCTTCCTATAGCCAATGCCTTCAATCATAGTCCATGTTTACAATTTTAAGAGGCTAAATAGAGTGAAACAATTTCATCAAGGTATTATACCTTTCAGCTCTACTTCATGCAACTATTTGCAATACGTTATCTTGGTGTTGACATCCATCTCATATATTGTCAATAAAGTCTATGAGACATTAATCAACTCGAAATGTCATCACATTTTGTTATATATATGACATTGACATATTTCTAAAACTTTGTCACCAAATACTTAATAAGGATTATAGCAAAGTTACATAATGGATATACAATTTTCCTTTCCAACTCTAAGAACTCTTCTCAAACCTAACCTATGTCCAAGAAATTTGGTTAATGACCACTTTAGTATCAATTCTACTAAATAAAGGTAATTTATATTAAGAAAAAATAAATGTAAGGAAGCAACTGATTAGTTAGGTGTCATGACAACCAAATAAAATAAGGACTTTAATCATTTTTTTTATTACTATACTATTTTATTTGAAATAATAAACATCACTACTGTTCGGAAAGATTAACTCTTTAGTGGGATAGGATCTCATTTAAATTTAGTTAATCTTCAGTTTGCTTAACAAACTAACTAAAATTATATTAGGTAGATAATAACTTTATCAATTACTTCTTATGTGACTCCTAGATTCGTTAAGTGACAACTTTTTCTCAAAATATATCTTATATATTGTTCCTAAACCTGCCTCTAAATTCATATGATCATAAGTTTACTCATCCAATTCATACAAAGTTAGTTAAATAAGACCGATTAATTTAAAATAAAATATAATCAGGTTAAAGGAGTCTTGAGTTTGGTCAATAAGCTTTATAATAAATAGAATTATGGTTTTATTCTTAAATTATGAAAGTCAACTATCACGTTCTTAATGTGTATTTAATATTTTAATAAATAATTTTATTTTTGATGGCCTTATCAAACATATATTAATTATAAAATATCCTATATTTCAAGCATTCATTTCTTCATCTAAATATAATCAAATTATAAGTATGAAATATTGTTCAATTCCAATTATTAAACCGTTGCTTTTCAAAT
>JANKOE010000005.1:45702945-45715921 GCA_026284465.1 Erythroxylum citrifolium
GAATAAGAAAAAGAAGAAAAACCCTAGGGTAGAAGCGAAGCTTGGCGATAATGATTTGAGTTTTCTGGGGAAAGTAATGGAAGAGGTGGCGAACAGGAATTTAGTGCTGTAGTGAGGGGAAGATGGATTTTGGGGATTTATGGCTTTTGTTTAAAAAAATATGTATTCCAATAATCCAAGGCAAATTTGTCCCAAAACATCCAATTGGATATTTTGAATGAGAATAAAAGACACAGGGGCTAAAGTGAACGAATCAAAAACACAGGGGCTAAGATGAATAATCAAGTATATCACATGGGCTCTTTTATGTGATTTGCCTGATAATTTAGACTAATCGTTATGGTGGTGCTATTTTTCATTAGAAGTAGAGGAGATAAAGATAATAAACTCAAATCATATATATGATGGCATTAAGTAAAACCTAAATGAAGCATTAATGGATTGTAACTCAATGTTTGTAATAAATTTGATAAGATAAGATCCATTGCATTTTCTTATACTCTGACAAAAATTTTGTATATAGCTAAAGGCACATATTTTATGGAAAGTGATAATGTTACTTGATTTGTAGTGTGATGTAACTTTTTTTTGGTCTACATTTCCACTCTCTTTTGCAGGAGAATTACCAAAGTAAGAGAATACATAAGAATAACAATTTGTAACCCTTTATTTGAATGCAATTTTAATTTTTTTCATTTAGAGATTGAATTACCTCTTCTCTAATTTCATGATGTTATATAATGATACGAATATGGGATTTATATATCTTGTGACTTAGAATTTTTGCAAGAGTATTGGGCCCTTGGATTATGGATTATGGTAGGTTCATATATTTATGTTGTGTAAATGTTCAACATGTAATATGTTGTACTCACACAAATGACATGCAGTGAAAGCATCCAACGGAGTTACAGAATCACCTTTGTAACTAAGTGATCTCAAATGGCTGCAAACTCAATATGTCATTAATAACTTCATCCTGTAAATAAATTATGGAAGAAAAACACACACTTGAAAAATAATTCAATGATTGTTTTTAAATTAATTATTATAATGTGGATTGTTGTTTGAAAGATCATGTACAAAATATTTTAAGAATGAATATCACATTTTTAATTTTAAATATAATTATGTATTTGTAAGGATGTTGCTTGAATTTAGAAGTATGTTCCAATTTGGCATGGTTGATTATATAGTGGTCATATCTAGAAATATTTTTAATCGTTTGACACATCTATGTTAATACACAAATTTAAGCAAAATAAAGTCACTAACAATTGAACCATTAGTCAATAGTATAATATCATGACTTTATGTTCCAATTACCACGAGCCTTTAAAAAATATTACGAACTTGATATTGAAGAACCACCAATCTTATATATATATATATATATATATATATAAATTAGTAGTTATATGTGTAAATTAAACATGCCTTTGATATTTAAAACTCCTTAACTTAATGTAAACAAAGCATACCAATGTATATAGCAAATACTATAAACCTATAAAAACATAATACCATCTTAATTAAGAAATAACTTCATTTTTTTGTTAAAAAATAGCAATACTATATAGAGAAAATATTATCACCCTGTGTAAAATAATTTTTCCTCATTGCTTCAAACCGTTGCTTCATTTTGAAAATTCCATAACCTAAACAAATATTACTACACAAATCACCATTGCTTGTATTGCAAAAATGCTTTAACTTAATAATTCAATGCCACCATCTTTGGTTAACCGTGCTCATAATTTAGGGTTATTTCTATAAATATGGTTGGCAACACATATGTATGGTCAAAATTGTTGAATTTCTTTGAGATCCCTTACATAATCTAATTACAAATCTATCCTACCTAGAAAAATTTTGAAAATATGAGTAAGAGACTATTATCAAGAAAGAGGAAGGGTGTACCTAAGAGATAATTACCTCCATACGCTTACTAAACGAGTATATACATCCTATGTTATGTTTCAATAGTGAAGATCACATATAAGAGTATTAAATCCTAAGGACTAGACCTATTGAATCTAATAAACAAGTTGATATGATAAGCTGGATTGGTGGTAGAGGTGATACATAGTTAGGAAGGCAAGGTGGGCACGAATTTTCTTATGTTTAAAGATATATATATAGAGCTAACCCTAGAATATTTATCAATATTGGATCTGAAGAGTGATGTAGCTTGATATCACCCTAATGAAATTACTTTTTAGATGGGTGGTAAGCATTTCTTTATGTAAATTTCAGAATTTGGTATGGAATATAGGTTGTACTTACCTAAGTTTGTATCTGCATGTTCATACCAAGCATTTGCAATTAACTTCCCTGAAGATATATCAACATTTGTGGATTTTTGGTGTTATATATTGCATGGAATTTGCAACTAAAATCCCACTCAAATAAAGAGTTCACATATTAAATTACGAAAAATTTCACAAAATTCCAAAATCCTAAATCTAGCATTTTTTGGGCAAAAAATCCTTAAAAATTGTAAAACACCCAATTATTCTTGCATAAACAAGTGAAATTAATAAGAATACTTACCTAGTTGTTGCTAATTTGTAAGAAAAACACGAGAAATTGGACAAGAGATTGAGAGAGTGATAGCAAGACAGTGAGATAAAATAGAGAAAGTGAGAAGAATGAGGGATTAGGGAAAACTTAAGGGTTGTCACAGGCTTACACCGATTGCTACACGGTCGTGTAGCTAGCCATATAGGTCACTGTCCTACAACCTTTCTCTAGCTTACACGGTCAGTTACATAGGAATGTATCTAACTGTGTAAGTCTACACGAGCATGTCTAAAGAGTTTGTAGCTCTTTGTACACGTGTGCAACATGAAAATAGATGAAAATTCTTAAAATTTTGCACGCAAAGTTATGAACCTTTAATATACATACCCTAACACAACAATTATACACAATCTCATCAGATGCTTAAAGTCCTAACCTAAAACACCTTAAACCTCAATCAATTATTCTAACAATAAGATAAAAACTAATTTTTGGGTTGTCTCCTATGTAACGTTTGTTATAAAAATGTGATTTTTCTAGTCTTACCATAGGTTTTATGACCTCTAAGTAAGCTACCTATTGTCTCTTATTGCCACATTTATCTTTAGTTTATTTAATTGAAATTGAGAAAGCTTTGGTGCTCCTTTAATGGTAGAGTCCTGCAAAACATCTAAAAATGAATCATTATAAGACTCACTAGCTTCAGTGACAACAATTTGTTCAAAAGTAGGATTAATGACCTTAGACACTTTAAAAATTACCTCTTCTTCTGCCACCCTTAATTTTAACTTGCCTTCTTCAACATCTATTATTAAGTTAACAGTCGTCAAAAAGGGTCAACCAAGGACTAGAGGCACTTCTACATCTTCCTCTATGTCAAAAATCACAAAATTAACTGGGAAGACAAACTTATCAACCTTAATAATAACATCTTTTATAACTCCCCTAGGATATTGTATACATCTTTCTACTAGCTGAGTAGTGATCCTAATAGGTTTAAGTTCACTTATGCTCAGCTTTTCAAACAATGAATTAGGCATCATATTAATTTCGACCCCTAAATTAGCTAAAGCATTATCTATTTTTAAACTACCAATTTCACAAAGTGTTGGCCCCCGAATTTTTTTATTTATTAAACATGATTTAAATAAATTTTGAGGTTTTGATAGATTAATTATTTTATTTTGTGGAGTCAATTAGCATGTTAATGTGAGTAAGATTTTATGACATGGGTTAATTGAATTAAGGTAGTAAGATGGTATCAAGGGAAAAATTGGCAAGTCACTTAAGCTTAAAAGACATAAGGCTTTAAGTGAAGGGCAAAGTGGACATTGTACAATCATTAATGATATAAAAGGAAGAAGAAAATAGTGTTTGCAATTAAAGAAGCCAAAAAAAGTGAATGAGAAAAAGAGAGAGGAGAGAAGCACGAAAAAGAGAGAGAAGGAGAGAAAAGAAAGAAGTGAGCTAGGGTTCAATTTTTCTAAGCCTTCAAGAGTGATTTTGAAGTTATTCAAGAAGGGAAAAAGATAGAAGAAGATGAGAGCTTCCATTAGAGCCAACAAATTACTCTTCATTTGGTGAAGAATCAAGGTAAAAACATTTTTTATTTGTTGAATTTTTGGAAAGATTTTGGTTCATGGAGCTTAGGAAATACATGGGTTTAAGTTTTCTAGGATCAATTTTAGTGAACATGTCTTATAGGTTCTCCAATTTGAATCCCTATTGAATGGAAGTTTTGTCTTTGATAAAGGGAATCAAGGAAAGGTAAAGGGAGAGACATTTTGAACAAGCATTAAGGAAGGAATTTCAAAGTGGGTTTTATGTTTATAATTGAGTAATGAGCTATTGATGTTTTTGTCCAAATCAAGAAAGTAAAATGATTTCAATTACTTCATAAATTTTGCCTTTATTGCTTTTGAATGATTTGTGAAAGTGTTATATGTTTTGGTGAAAACATGTTTCTATAAATGGCATTAATAAAAAAACAGAGCAAGATGGATAAAGAAAGTAAAACCGAAACCAGTCTAAGAAGGAGAAGGTTATGACTTCAAGAATGATGGTAAGCAAAGTAAAGAGGAGTAAAGAGAGCCCTCAATCATCATCATCATCATCATCATCATCGTCGTCGTCACCCAGTCCGAAATCCCGCAATGAAATAGGGTCTGGGGAGGTCCGATAGTACGCAACCTTATCCCTACATAGTAGAGAGGCTGTTTTCGATGGACCCACATGCAAATGAGACAATATAAGAATGATGCAGGTAACAGAAACAATTCATAAAGCATAAAATAAATGAAAATACAAGTAAAAACACTAAAAAGAATAATAATAATAATAATAATAATAATAGATAAATAAATAAATAAATAATAATAGAATAGTAATACAATAGACCGAAGGAAAGTAATACCAAAGTTCCAACCGAAGGGGTAGTCAGTCCTGATTTATTGTTAAAACTAAGAAAGGAAGAGAAGCCTAGATAGTTGATCAAGCAGGGGCCCGTTGGTCAACCCGAATACACATGAAACATTTCCGCGTATCTAACCTAGGCCTTTGAAAATAGCGAAGTAAAAAAAAAGAAGGCACAGCCACCAGTCCAGAGATACTAAATGACCCACTGACAAAAAATTTAGCAGTGACCAATTAACACAGGCATGAAAAGCAACGCAAGGATGGCATAATCAAATTTGTAAAGAAAACGACATAGAAAAATAAAAAGAAACAATAGGGTACGTAACCATTGTCTAAACATAAGTACTAGCACTCATCTTCTTGAGAATTTTATAAAGTCCAACACTCCATGAATGAAGTTTTTTATATTTTTCTTTTGAAAAATGCTCTTAATGAAGCCTTACCATCACCATTTCCCTTCACTGAATTCAGCCAATCAACGGCGTTGATCAGCATATTCTTTATAAGTCAAGCTGTTGGTTGTTATGTTTGTCGTACCTCATCAAATATATCCCTCGTGTATTGTGCAAAACCTTCAACTTCAACACTAAATTGTGATGTTTGTGGTAAAAAAGAAAATTAATAAGCTTCCTTGGTTGACTTCTCGAAAGTATCTCAAAAGGACTCTTACTAGTTAAACTATTTATAGAACTGTTATAACCAAATTTTGTCATAGGATCTTTAAAAACATATCCACCACCATAAAAATATAATCATAACTTTTTATAGATTTAATAATTCCCAAGACAAAACCCATCCTTACATCTTGCCATAGTTCACAAGATACGGGTAGTGGTGTGTTTAGTCTAGAATTAACCAACTAACATGCTTTACATTGTCATATAACATCAGACACATCGTACTATGAAGTTGACCAAAGTATTGGGTAGTCAAAGCCAATTTCATCTAAAAGAGAAGTCATCGTGTGCCACAAATGGGAAGTGATTATCCCTGTGTCCAACTACGCTTTTTTGAATAAATTATTACAAAACTTAATCTGAAACATATTCTCTTTTTAGCTTTTTGAACCTCACAACTTTCATCGTTAAAGTGTTAAGCAAATGATTCTTTTTCCTCAATGCATTAACTACTTTATTCTCAACTCCTTCCTGATGTTAAATAAAGTTAAAATTGTTCCAAAAATTCACTCCATAGGGCATATTTATTGTTTAAGTTCTTCTAGGACTCAAAGTGTTCACTAGATTCATGGTTCGAATATAAACTCCTTGTATGAGAGATAATGATGTTAATTGTAAAAGAGAACATACCATTACGTCAAATTTTTTGTCATAAGTTAAGTATCATTGTTTCTTTTCACTTAACTTCTCACTGAAATAAGTAATTGAGTGTCCTTCTTGGCTGAGTATGCCTCTAATTCCGACATGAGACGTGTCAGAAAAAACTTCAAATACCTTTAAAAAAACTTGGAAGTTGCAAAATAGGAGATTCAATCATCTTTTTATTGATTTCTTTAAAGGCTTTAGTTATTGCCTTTGACCAAGTAAATTTTCCTTCACATAATCTATAATGGACATCATTATAGTGCTGAATTTTTCTTTTTGGAAAGTAAATGATTTGTACTTATAGAAAAATGTATAAATACAATGCAATTGACAAGGCAGCAATAATGCCACTAACAAAAAACCCTTAACAAAAGATTGGCATTAACATGATGGCACTAACAATAGAGTGAAAATACCAACTAGCTTCGAACTTGAAAGAAAAGGAGCAGCACTAAAGTAACCATCTACTTCTAATATCTAAGCATAGTTTGTTCTGACCATTAGCTGCAATAATAGCGTATCGAACATGGAGGATTCTATGATAAATGATCTGCAATTCAGTTGGAGAAGTACCGAGTAATCTATTGTTCCTTTCTTTCCGGATGTAGTAGATTATAGCTCCAAAACAACTTCTAAATAGCTTAATATCTCCTTTGTTCTTGAGTTTAAGTTTAATGGCCCAATGTACTATCTCATTCCAATTAGTTTTAGTGCAAACCACTCCAAGGTGTGTAAATACTTTGTTCAAGATCCATTTTGAGAAGTTGTAGCCAAAATAGAGACGATTAAGAATCTCATTGCTTCTTATACATAATTCACCGCTGGTGTTGGAGACATTGAATTTAAGGGAACCTTTGGTTTCCAGCTTGCACATAATTGCTAACTATAGAGTGAATGAGTGTGCAAGTAAGATCCTAAACTAGTCTATGCCAAGACTTGATTATGGTATAGCAAGCTTCCAATAGTTTCCTACTGTAAGATTGAAGGCTAAAGCACATTGATTTGTCTGCTATCCACTGGATAGTACCAAGCATTGAGGAGTTTAATGCATATGAAGGCATGCTATTAAGGATGTCACCAATTCCTCTGCAAGAGTGAAATTGCCAAGTCCAAGAGTTCTCGTTGATAAGCTCATTAACTTTTTTCCTCTATGGGATCAGTGTCTTCAAGAAATTGTAGGAAGGTAGTTTGTATAAAGGACCTAGTGTGTGCCGTTGATCAAACCAGAAAAATGTTTCTTATCCATTGCCAATTTTGTGTATGATTAAAGGATGTATCTACTCTTTTAAATGATATAGATGCGTCCATTTGACCCATAAATTCTCTTTATCCTTGCATAGCTTCCATAAATCTTTTGGCCATTAAAGCTTTGCTTAGAGGCTAGAGCTTGACAGAAGAAATTCCTAGACCCCCAAACTGCTTAGGTTGACAAATTGTCGACCATTTCACTTTAGGAGGCTTCTTGTAGCTACTAGATCCTCCCTAAAGGAAATCCCTTAGCTTCTTTTCTATTTCCTTCATTATCCCTTTGGAAAGGGCGATGTTTGAGCACCAATAGATAAATAAATTGCTCAGGACAGAGATTACAAGTTGTAGTCTTCCCATTTTTCAAAAAACGAAAAGGTTGTAGTCTTCCCCCATAACTTAAAATCTAATGCACTATTATTATTATAGTGCCGAAATTATGAATAAATTGCCTATGAAATGTTGCTAGGCCATGAAAACTCTGTGTTTCATGTACATCCTTTGGAATAGGAGACTTAATATTCTCTAGATCCATCTCCACTCCATGGTAGGATACAATAAAACCTAAAAATACAACACTTTATTGCATGAAAGAATACTTCTTTAAGTGGATATAAAGTTTCTCTTGCTTCAAAACTCTCAAGACTTGTTATAAATGTAATAAATGATCTCTTTAGTCTTGTATATAAACATATCATCAAAATATACCACCAAAATCTGCTAAAAAATGATTGAAACACTTGATTCATCACTCTCATAAAAATGTTATCTGCATTTAGAAGCCCAAATAACATCACCAACCATTCATATAACCCCTTCTAGTCTTGAAAGTTGTTTACCATTCATTCCCAGGTCTGATTATGATTTGATGGTGCTCACTTCGTAAGTCTATCTTATTAAAGATAGTAGCTCCAGTCAACATGTCTAACATGTCATCAAAGAGAAGGAATAGAAACCTATATCTTACTGTGATCTTGTTTATCCCCAAAAATTAATGTTCGACAACTTCTCTTTTTTGAGTCAATAATGTTGTTGGAAGTGCATACAGATTGAGATTTTCTAGAATAAGTACTTTTTTTAGCAACTCCTCTACTTATCTATTCTACTCTTCATTCTCAATAGGATTTAAGCAAATAGGTTAGAAGATTTGGTAAAGCAGATCCAACAACCAAGTTAATAACATGTTGAATATCTCGTAAAGGAGGTAATTCACCTAGTAAATCATCTTGGCGTAAGATCTACAAAATCAACCAGCAATTCACCCTCTTCTTTTGGTAAGGCAAGGTGTGTTCCAAGTGAATTCACCCTCTTCTTTTGGTAAGGCAAGGTGTGTTCCAAGTGTTGTTTCTGTTACTTCACTACCATTACACTTGCAATTCCTTTCTCCTTGTTGACAACTTTAAACTCTCCCTCTATAAAGATATGAAATGGATTTTTCTAGGCATTTATAGCTACCTGGTTACTTTCTCTTTACCTTTTTACCTTGTCCACTTTCATAAGCTTCAACATTATCTTCTTTCCATGAAAAATAAGCATATAGCTGTTAACTTTTTCAAAATGCTGAACATTGCAATTATAAAGCCAAGGTCGACTATGTAAAATGTGAGATATTTTCATAGGAATAACATCACATCAAATAGAGTTTCCATATATTCCTATTTTGAAAGACACTAAGAACCTTCAAGTAACCAATACAGTGCTATTATCAACCCAAGTAAATTTGTTACGTAGCGGATGTTTCCAAGAAAGTAAATTCAATCACATCATCATGTTCTTCGATATCACATTCATACTTCTTCCTCAATCAATGATAAATTTACACAATTTATCTATACATCTTATTTGAGTAAGGAAAAGAACAACACAAAGCCATTTTTCTTGTTCCTCCACCTTAGGGGTTGTAAACATGTTAAGATTTGTAGGACCGGGTTGCTCATCACTTTAAGATTTGTAGGACCGGCTTGTTCATCACTAGAGCCTCCTTCCAACTCTTCTCTAGCTTCATGTTCGCATATATATTCAATATATTCTTCCTCTTCTTCTTCCATCATGTGCAAACCTCTGTTAGTGCATTCATAATCAAAGTGACCCCTCCTATTGCATCAAAGACACTTCTTGTCATTGATGCCTTCCATTGTCCTAGTCTCAACTGTAGCTTTGCCTTTAGGTTTAGCAACATTGTAGTTATTTTGTGGTGCAAATTTTGATGTAATAGGTGCTACCATATACACAATCGTAATTCTTTTCATACCCCACCAGTTTCGTCTTTGCAAATTAGACTTTTTGATCTTCTAACATGTACTACTCAAAAAAGTCTTCTATTGCTATTGTCTAGTCTAAGAATAGGTGTAGATCCATCTCTCCCACAAAATTAAGGGCTTCAACACAAACTTCCTTAGAAATATTTTCAAGTGTGTTAAGTGTTTTAGTTCTATCATGGCCTCTACAATCTCGCAGAAACTCTCCAAGTCTTGAAGGTTGGTTTCTATCTTTAATCTCTTAGTAATTGTTGATTCCCAAACCACACTCATTGTTGATTAGTTTCAGGCTCTTCATTTGGATTTCACTTTCTCCACCCTCAACATCAAGTGTAGTTGTTGTCCAATGTTGTTTTCTGGAGTAATTCTTTGAGAACCATGTGATCAAGAGTCATTAAGGTCTAATTTTTTCATAATTTTCATAAGTACTTCATCTTGCTTTAGGTCACGAAGTATTATTCCATACACCCTTCCACTACATGTTGCTATTGTGATCCAAAACTCTAATACCAAATTAATACAGGACAAATAGGGAAAAAAATCAACTAGTAGCTGAAACTCACATAAACTAGGAAATATGGGCTGTTTACTGTTGTTAGGCAGCCAGAATTTAGATTCTAAGTCTGAATTTCAACTTGGAATGCTGGAATTTCATATTTGGGTATATCTCAATTTGTTCAGTTTGATTGATGGAAATTTAGGCCAGAATTTTAGGGTTTCCTATAGTTGAAATTTTAGGTTTGATATGACTAGAATTTAGGATTTTAGTTACTGAAAATTCAAGTTAAAAGTGTTAGAATTCAGTGAAGTAAACAAGTAATGAAGGGTAAGAAACTAGGAATCACTCCTGGGGTATAAGAATCATTCTTAAAAGAAAACATAGCACCTTCTAATAGAAAATTCAAATTTATAGAAAAAGATTCCAAGATCTTATTATTGTACGACTGAACAATTCTTACCCTTATTCTAAAAGGAAAGGGATTCCTAAATAAAATATCTAAAACAAAAATGAACCTTGATCTAATAAAAATTATAGATTCTTAAATAAATATAAGTCCTATACAATTAGGATAATATAACTACAACTAGGATAACATATCTAACTTACTACTACTTCCTATCTAATAAGGAAACTTACATAAACGAAATTTGAGCTCCTATTGTCTTTGCTATCACCTCAACTCCGACTCTTCATTCCACCAAATTAATTAGTGGCCTAATTTGCCCTCTTTTATTTCCTTCATAAACTCTAAGCTATTTTGCATCAACACTATGTATACTATACAAAAGAGAATGGTTCCAGACCAAATAAGTCCAAGGGTGACTATGGTTACAAATGAAGGAATCTAACGAAATCATGCCTACACCACTTTTAACTTATGCTCAACTTTTTAGGTCACATCCAGTTTTATCAATTGACACAGTTACTAAAAGAGGCAAGGAAAGTAAAATAAAATATACCAGTGTCACACGTCCAAGCGCACTTTTGTTCCCTTGACCAACACCAACCATTTCACAATCCATGGCTATCACATTTGTCAAACTGTACGACAAGAAATACATTAAGCTTCAAATAAAATGAATGAAAGAAAAACATGGTTACGAAGAACAACACTTCAACCTACCAACTTAAATCTAATAACAAGAAATCATTTGCTTATTCAAATTCATGATACATCATTTACACAAAACACTATTGAATAACAACATTAGACAAATCTATTGCCTCTTAAAAGCAAAACAAAGATATGAAATCCAATTAATTGTTCATCTCTTGATGTTTCACATTTGAATGATAGGAGAATATGAAGCATCATAATTAATCAGGCATCATGTTTTTGTTATTCTTGAATATATGGACTGAGAATTGGTTGTGGCAAGTCACTATTCCAACTATGCACTTTAAATTGTAGATGATGTATGCTTTGAAACATCAAGACGCACCTGAAATCATCGATGGTTGGATTGAGGGGATTTGGCTGTGAATCAGCAGATTCGACTTCAGGTCTTTCTTTTCCCTTCCCTGAAATAGGAACACACAAACCAAAAAGACTGTTATATAGAGAAATTGGGTGCATCAATAAATTTTTGAAAGCAACCCATCTGTGGTATCTAATATCATTGCAGAAATCATACACAGAGACAATATTTCAGAAACTAAGGGTAACTTTTTTCAACATATTCAAATAATATTATGGGTTATGGATCTAGAACAAATATTTTTGTCCTTTTATATTTTCCACATTCACACAGTGCTAACTAGAAAGAACCTGGAATAGGGTAAGAGACAAAGCAACTAATTTCTGCATATGTGTAGAAAAAAAAAGTGAGCAAGGATTACTCCTTAAGTGGTGACTTCCTTAGTGACATGGAAAAATCTAACAAGGAATATCAAGGCATCAATGAGGAAAATAAAACAAAAAAGCAAACTGAAATATCAATTTCCACTCATGAGAACAAATGACACTAAATGCTCACTCTTACATCAAAATACATTTCAGAGAAACAAGAAAATTAGCACCTAACAAAGGAGAGAATATATAGAAACAAAAATATAAAGCAAGAAAAACTCAATACTGATGATGCTTGAGAAGTCAGCAGGTTACCAAGGGTGGTATTACCTAATATAGAATTCTGGGTTTGGCCCTTTAAGTCATCGGAGGTTCTAGAAGGCCGGTTAGAGAGAGAGCTTTTAAGTTCCTGCAAATGTCCACAAAAGTTAAAAGACGAACTTCAGAAGGAGATAAGGTGGGGACATATATGCAGGTATATATATGTGTGTGAAATAATATAACGTCTATATAGGTAGAAAGAGAGAGACTTCTCGGAGTTTAGCCCAGTTAGGGTTGAGTGGCAACTGCTGCTTGAAGCTTGTCTTCTTCAGCCGCTTTACAGAACCCTGCTGCTCCATCGAAACAAGAAGATGTGTCTTGAGCTCAAGTCTTCTCTTGTACGACGTGGTATATTTACCCAATCTCAGTGCCGCCAACGTCGTCGTTTGGGATCCCACGAGCATGTCACGAGAATACAATTATGGACCAACCTAAGGATTTATAGTAAATAAAATAGATATTTAGGGTGCGTTTACTTTCAGAAAATTCTCTAATTTTTTAAAAAAAATTTTCATAAAATAGATAATAATTAGAAAACATGTTTATTAATAAAAAAATAAATCAATTTTTCAAGAAAAGCGTGTTTTCTATTTTTCCAATT
>JANKOE010000005.1:45877156-45889524 GCA_026284465.1 Erythroxylum citrifolium
AAAAGCTCACGAAAAAGATAGGTTTATCTAGTAAATCAACTTAACTATCTCAATGAATACGAAAAATATGACTTATAAAAGCATGTTTACTTTAACTATCATTCTTTTGCATACTAATTCAAATTAATATTTAATAATAAAGTAAAGTAATAATGAACTGGTTTCAATTAAGTCAAGATATCGGTTTATAAATTTTAGTAACAAAGATTATAATAAGCTTAAGGAAATCATCAAAATCATTAACTCATTCCTCAAACTTAAATTTGTACATTACCCTTAAAATCATCAAAGTCATTAATGTACACAATATAAGCATATATTAAAAAGTGAGAAAGAGTCAGTATTTCCCTAAGTAAGATGATTTTCTGATTCTGATCTATGTAATATTATAGTGACATCCTTGCAAAACATAATCAAAAAAAGGGATAAAAACGTTAAAAAGAAACAAAATGTAACACACAAAGTTAAGAAACAAAAATATCGTTAACTATAATGTTAGAAAAAAGAAAATAAGAAATACACAATTAGTAAAGATAACCCAAATTTTCAAGAGAGGGTTAGGCAACATAATACTCCAAACTGGAAGAAAAGAAAATGGAGGAATAGAAGATCAGGGATTAGATTTGGAAATTGGGCTCGGGCTCGGCTCTATCCAAAGTTAAGATCGGATCCACCCATTATCATCCCTGTCGGAGGCCGAGGATCTTCCAATAATCTTTTCTATATCTTCCAACCAACTTTTCTAAAAAAAGTAAACAGAATCAGGTTCCAATAGTAAAAATGTCTCGCACCAGGACGTTAAAGAAAACGGATAAATGAAGGAAAGTGACCCATGATCACAAAACATAATTTAGTGATGTTCTCAGACGGTATAACATGGTCCCGTAGCTCAGTTGGTTAGAGCGTTGGTCTTATGAGCCGAAGGTCGCGGGTTCGAGCCCCGCCGGGACCATGAATCCTCTCTTATCAAGCTGACTTTACGCTCAACTTTTGCAATATTGCAAAAAGATTATCCATTCTTTACGCGCCACGTTTGCGAGCTACAAAAAGATTTTAATTTTATATAATTAATTGTTGGAAGGCCCGCCTTACTATCCTGCTCAACACAACACCTAATTCTATGCCTTTTTGTTGCTGACTGTTAACCTTCCAAAAGATCAAATACCAACTTCAGTGTAGTTCAGTTGTCAGTTGATATGAGTTCATGGAATGAAACTCTTTCTTAATGGAAAAGATCACTATTTCTTGCAATACACTTCATCTTCTTATTACTACTTCATCACTCACCCACTCTTCTTCACAATCTCACCCTCCAACTCCAGGAGTTTGCTTCTTTTCTGGTAACATCTCCTTTGGTTTTCCATATTCCTCTCGCATTTGCTTATGCTACTCTTGCTTTTTGATATTGTTATCTCTTCATTTGGTAGATATTGTGAGTGAAACATGATAAGATTTGCACCAGAGTATAGTTGTTGCTAGTAAAAACATGATGAATTCAAGGAGCAGGCTTTTAATGTCTTCCAAAATACCTAGCTTTCCTTGTTCTTTTATGACACTAAATTCACGTATTTTCTTTTCTTAAATATGTAACTAACTATAAGAATACTGTTTCTTGAGTCTTGCATAGTACACTTTGAAACTTAACGGTTTGGTGATATTTTGCCAACTTTCAAAGAGGAAATTTAGTAAGTAGCTCTGATCTGAGACACAGGAAGAGATTACATCCTGTTAGATAGCATGCCTTTTCTAATATATAGATTAGATGCTTTATCGTTGTTATTAATATTACTAATTTTCTAAGGATTAATGAAAGAGAGCTGAAGCCGAAGTTGGCATATACCAATTCAAGAACACATCAACAGAGACATCCCGAACAGGTTCATTCACAGATTGGCTACTCCTGATTAAGCTATGTCCTTTTGAGAAGTATTTGCATTGAGTATGTTAACAACATATGGAAATTGTGGCATGTCTAACTATCCCATGCTTTCTTGTCTCTAGAACTGTTTCTTCAAATTTTAATTAATTATAAGACACATTGGAATCTTGAACCTGGATAGGTACAAATGGGCTCAGGAGACTGCTTTTGGTCCCTTATTAACCTTAGGAAAGTGAAGGCAGGCAGGTCCAAGAAAGTAAAGGTAATGTTTGAAGAATTTTCATCATCACTTTTTTGTTACAGCTTAAGTAACCCCTAGTTGCTGCATTTTCATCTAATCTACCTTTTGTACATCATTGAGAAGGTACATTCAACCTCCGAAAAAACAAATGGGTCGAAGACACAAGACGAAGGAGAGTCCAGTAGTCATGTCATTGCCAACGATGCGTCAGAGATGAACTTTGATGCTCCTAGGACATCAGCTCAACAACACTTAGCTGCTCGTCAGATTCAAACAGCTTTTCGAGCATATAGGGTACGTATGGCGCAATGCAACCACAAATACGAGGACAACACGTAATTGGCTAATAATTTTGTCCTAAGCATAGTGATAACCACTTGCAAAGTCACTTTTTATAATATTAAGCATTAGCATGCTAAATATGAGCACAAAATCAAATACCATAGTGAAAGGGCTAACAAGTAAAACATAGGTTGATTAGAATATGAATGGAATTTGTTTCAGTTGCACAAAAAAAAAAGGTACAAAAAGAAACTGTAAAAAAGCAGAGGTAAAAGAAAAGGGTATAGGAATAGTTTCTTAGCGACATTTTCTTTCATGTGGGGTTCATCGCAGATTGCATGTTTATAAAGAATGACAATGTCACACTTATAATTTTCAGGCAGGAAAGTCTGCAGATCGAGTGGAAGGAGATGTGAGATTTAATGTATTGATCCAAGGCAATGATCCTGAAAAGCAAACTTCAACCGCACTGAGCTATATACACTCATGGAGCAACATACGGGCTCAGATTAGAGCTCGACGTTACCATATGGTCACAGAAGGCAGAATTAAGCAAAAGAAATTGGAAAACCAATTGAAACTTGAGGCCAAGCTCCATGAATTGGAGGTAATAATGACCTTTACCTACCTGACATGATAGCTTTAATCCCTCCAATTTATTGACTGCTATGTTTCCTGCCAAACTTGGTCACCACTTTTCTATTTTTTTGGAGCCTTGTATGGTGAAGAATCATAGCTATTAGGCCAATTCATCCGAATGGAAATTACATTTTAAGTAAATGAATTTATATACAGAAACTGTGGTGTATTTATTTATTCAACGCTAAGGGCCATTATAATTTCATTCTAGCTTTTCTTGATTTACAGGCAGAGTGGTGTGGAGGTTCTGAGACCATGGAGGAAATCCTTTCCAGGATTCAACAGAGAGAAGAAGCAGCAATCAAGCGTGAGCGAGCCATGGCATATGCCTTCTCTCACCAGGTCCATACAAACTACTTATAATCATACACTTGAGGGTTACGTACATAACTCAACTCTTGTTGATTGTACATTGCAGTGGAGGGCCAATGCTACCCAATTTCTAGGCCAAGCTTATTACAGTCTTGGCAAAGAAGACTGGGGTTGGAGCTGGAAGGAGCGGTGGATAGCTGCTCGTCCTTGGGAGATTCGTGTTCATTCTCAGCCCAGTAAACTGAAGAGAGGTCACGCTCACAGCAGGCAAGCGAGCACATCAGATATCAAGATACCAATCCCATCTACGTTCGCTTTGTCAAATGGGGATGGAAATAGTAAGATTAAGAAGCTTCCCAACCCAATTGTGGAAGAAATAGCTGGAGAAGCAAGTCCCAAGCATGTTCTTTCATCATCTCCTTAATTGATTCCAAGTTGACAAATACTTGACGGAGACTTCCTTCATTTGGTGTGCCAATTATATGGGATTGGAATGTTAACTGAAACCGGGCTTGATTCGTTTAAGAATGGATAAAACATGATGTATCTTGTTTTGTTTATATGCAGCTTCCTTTGATGAAAAATAAATTAGGTTGTTAACCCATTTTTATGCAACTACATAACAGATTACATCCCAGCAAGATTATACATTCCTAGCCCCGAGACAGCCTTATTCGTTCTCGTAAAAGAAAAGGTATACTGAGCTAAGTAGAGTTACTTTCATAGTACCCAAGACAGGGACGAGGATGGATAAGCAACAGTTATCATGCAGAATACATGTGTCACTATCTGAAATCAAGCCAAGACGATTGCTTTTATTGTTATTAGAAATTTTCCAGCTAGAAAGAAGCGATTTTTATCGACTGAGATTTTTACAGTGTAGGGGACCAAAGACAGATGGCTAAATCTACCATTTTTGCTAGCATCCATCATAATTCAGGCTATGTTGTCATTATGCTCATCTTCCCAATTCCTAGTTCGTGGTCCTCCTGGAGACCACTTAACGTCAAATAGCTCCACCTGCTATATTCATTCATCTTAGCTTATTCATTTCATATTAGAGGTATTACCAATCCTTGCCTCCACCATCTTCAACATCTAACAACCTCAAACCGACACTTACCTCTATGGTATATAGCTCTACAAGATAACATCAATTCTTTCACTCTAGGTATCTTTGTTATCCCTCAGTCTATATATATACCTTGACAATATACAGCTTCGGAATTTTGCCTCCAGCATTCCTCCTTTTTACAACTGAGCTCTCTAATCTCTATCTCTCACAATCAAATCTAGTTAGGGTGGTATAACTAGAGAGACCAATACCACAGATTGCAGCTGGAACTAAATTCTCCACCAAAATAGTCGAAATTATACCAATTGTTTTCAACAACTATTGTACCATGTGGACAGCAGCTTCTACATTTTGATGAAAGTGACTAGTCTAGTCGTTGATGCTCCCAGAATTCCAAGCAAGGAAAGAGATGTCAAAGATTAGTTTTCTTTCAATTCTTTTGCAGATTTAAGGAAGTTGTTGAGGCAACAAATGCAGTAAAAGCA
This sequence comes from Erythroxylum citrifolium, assembly GCA_026284465.1. Taxonomy (NCBI): domain Eukaryota; kingdom Viridiplantae; phylum Streptophyta; class Magnoliopsida; order Malpighiales; family Erythroxylaceae; genus Erythroxylum; species Erythroxylum citrifolium. The sequence continues at coordinate 45,882,070 of JANKOE010000005.1, forward strand.
ACAAACATAGATTATCAAAGAACGAAACCTTTCCCCTCTACACGAAAGGAACTGATTCTCTCCAAACAAAGCACAGACCTCTCTAAACAAATCAAAGACCATATTTTATGCTCTACTCCTACCTTTCCCTTTGATAAATTGCCAAAAGGAAAAAGGTCAAAACCAGCTCTAATCACCTATGCATGAAATTGCTATAGGTAAATCTGCTGATCTGGGGTTGGCTTCTTTCATAAGACCTCCTTATGGCATGCCAGATTACACCTATCAGGTGTCATCTGATTGCGAAAAAAGATGAAACCGTCCATTAAAGCAAACGCCTCTCATCTTCTATCAGCAAGTTTAGAAATGGCCTCCAAAACAATAAACATCAACTACAATGCGAAGTCTAGCAACATTAAAGCATAGACAAGCCAACAAAGTTGAGCTCCACAAGCCCAAAAGTACATTGTCTGAAAAAACAAATAAAGCTTGAAGATGATATTGCAAAACATCTTACATAAACAAACCCGGGATGGAAAGCCTGAAAATATCCACTCAGACGTCTCTTCTCCCGGGTATTAGCCATTGAATTGTATCCAAAAGTGAGCAAGACATCGCCTCCAAACTAGCCCTTTACTCATCTCTGTAGTCCCAAGATAAGCATTTGTCAAAATATTAATTTGTGCTGCAAAAGAAACATTCCAGAGAGAACAGTAAACATGAAATACAGAAAAAGGAATTAACTTGAGAAGCAGACCTTAGGGAGAGCAGATGTAAGAGATGAGATTTGGGGTATTTGGTACAATCAATGGCGAGAATCAGAGGAAGCAGAGGATGGTCTATTGTGAATGCCATCGTGCTTCTCATCTTCGCCTTGAATTCGTGCTGGAACGTGGAAACCGGAAAATCCGAATGCATTCCCTGAGATCGCAGATTGGTCTTGATGATGAATTTGTGACATTTCATGAGGATGATGATGAGCGACCGTGATTGCAGGATCTATCCAAGCACGAACTGAAGGCGTGTTACTGGACTGAAGGGGTCCCCTCTGAGAAAACAACTGGCTTTGGCCAAACAACGGCTGCAACAGGGTAGGTGGCAGCGGTGACAACGGTGAAGGTGCGTTAAATATGAATCCTCCACCGCCGCCACCCCCTCCTGCCCCACCACCAGCATTATTAGCATCACCAGCGTTCCAAGCCACCATTCTTTGGAATCGACTTATTTCAGCAGGGTGGTGGTGCTCCAACCACCCACCCGGCGAACCGTCGAATCCCATATCACCGAGAGCCACAGTTCCAGAGAACAAGATTTGCTGCTCACTCTGAGCATGGTGAGGCAAAAGAATCGGCTCTTGAAATGAATGAAGAGAGAGCCGCAGATCTTGTGCTTGGCTGCTTGTCCTCGACAGAAAATCTGGCGGGCATCTCTGGAACTGTATAGAAGACGAGGATGTCGTCTCTACCGACGCACCCATTGGGAAGAAAGACTTGATAGTATCAGCAATGGAGTCGCAGTCTAATGATGGCGTGAGAAAAGTAGAAGAGTTGTGGTTTTCCGACATGAGTTGTTGCGGCAAGTTTTGGACATCATTTGCCACAATTTGTTTCATGTCGTTACTGACGGTGGCAGAAACAGCAGCAGCAACGTTCTCCATTGACAACTGATCCTCTCTGTGTCTATCATTGTTTGTGCGGCCTTGTTGTTCTTTAGTGGTTCTAGTTTTAGTGGAGGAGGTGTTGGTAGTGGTGGTGGTGGTTGCGGCGATCGTTGGGTCCCATGCAGGTAGATGGGCGAGCTCGTCTATCGCGGCCTTGGCTTTCTTGATGAGCCAATCGACGGCCTTGCTGGGGCGGTCGTAGCCGAGGCGGTCCTGGACATCGTAGAACTGGATGGCGGTGTGAGCTGATAGACGGACTCGTCGGTCTCTGGGGCCTTTGGCTGTGCAGACCTTGCTGTGACGGTCTTTTCTTCCAGTGGAGCGAACAATGTGGCCTCCTTGGACCTCGACGATCTCTCCTACTCCGCTCCTTATCCCAAGTCTGGATGATGTTGCTGCTGCTTGCTGCTGCTTCTCTCCCATTTTTCTTGCATATTTGACGCTCTGCTCTGGGAAATTTGAGGATGATGACGGAGCTGGGAAGCGAGATCTTTTTCTCTGTTGTTGTGTATCTAACCCATGAAAGGAGTAAAAGTTTTGGTCTTGTTGTTGGGCTTGTAGGGGTTCTATGTCTGGTAGATATTGGTGAGGGACAAGAAAAGGTAGTTGATGATAATAGTGATGGTCTTTTGGCAAGAGCTGATGAGCTTGTTCTAGTTGTTGTTCTCCTTCCGTTACAACTTCTACATGTCTTGAATTTAGGACTATATTTAGATGTTGTTGTTGGTGATGCAGTTTGTATTGGTGCTGATGCTGATGCTGATGCTGATGTTGATGATGATGAAGATGGAGTTGAAGATTCTCTCTCTGAGGATCCAGACTCAGGACCTTGTGCTTTTTCTGTTCCAGCTTTTAACGGAGGACACTTTTCTTTAGTTGTGGTGGGTGGTGGTTGTTCCTTTGCTATTCTCCCTTTGATGCGGCTTCCTAATCGCTTCTTGTTGCTTGTGCAAGTGCTGCAACCATTCTGAAACCTGATACTGCTGCCTCTCCAGAAAGCCTCTGCCATTCAATATTTCCACTTCCATGACACCGCGACACCACCACCGCCTAAAACTGAAAAGCAAGCCTAAAGCAGCTCTATGTATGCCTAGCTAACCCATCTCTCTCTTTTTTGGTAATTACTTGCAAGACAATTTAAATGATAGAAAATCCAGAGATCTTATCAAAGAGAGCTGATTCCTGCAACACCTTCCCACAGGTTGTTTGATATGCTTCTGCTAGAGATATAGAACGTAGTTATAGGGAAGCGGATGTTGTATTATTTTTTATGATGATGCCAGTGTTTGGTCAGCAAGGGGATTAAAGATCTCTGTGATCTCATCACTACGTCTTCTGCTGTTCTTTGTACTATTACCTTACAGATCACACACACGAGACAACAACAGCAGGGCAAAAGTTCATTCCTTTCAATCTCTCTCTCTCTAACAGAAAGACTTATCTTTACTGGGATTAATGTTTTTACTACAAGTTGTAATACAACGGGTTTAAACCTCTGAATATATACATTAGATCCTCTATGCGCCACCACCACTGCCACGCCCACCACCATATGCCCTCTTGAAAGTTGAAAGTGACCCTTCTCTTACACCTTTTATCCCTCCCTCCTTTGCTTCACTTAAAAGAAACAACATCATCTTTGTTTGTTTCTCTACACAGCCCGTCATTTTTCTAATTTTCTTCTTTCCGTCAGGCGTTATATTCATGCTTAGCCCATTCATCCTTTTCTTTTTCTTTTTAACAAATGTCTTTTTTTCCAGTTCTTTCGCTATTCGATTTGTACTTTTGTTTTCCTTACTAATCAATACTTAAATAGTTCTGAAATTTTCATAAATTTTTAAATAAAAATATCTTAAATTTTGATAAACAATAAAATTATAAAAATAATTAACCTCAAATATAACCCTCGATCAACTTGGGGTATCTTTCATACTGATCAACGAAATTTTTAGTTAGAAATAAATTCAAGTTAGTGTTAAGAACCTAAGCACTTTTTTCCGCCATAAAAGCTTCTTTAAAAAATTAGGTGTTTGACTATAAAATAAAAGTATTTTTTAAATATATATTGACATTTTTAGCAGTCAAAATATAGCTTTTTAAAATGCTCAAATTTCAAACATCTCAAAAAAGCTTCTCAAAATAATTTTTCAGGTAAATATTTCACATCAATTAATAAGCCTATTTTTTATCCCTTTTATCCTTATGTTTTACACATAATTCTTACAATATTCACAAACTCATCTTCACGTTTATCTTGCAAACCTATCGTCTCTATATATTTATATGTTTTAATATTTATTTTTGATATTAGTTTTAATTATGTTATAATCCATATAAAAGATTTAATTAGATATATTTTTATTTATGTTTATTATGGTTTAAAATTATATAATAATTAATATATTGTGCTTTGCATATTGTTTAATATACTTTAAAGAATATTTATATGCATAAATAATATTTATTACAAAATAAAATATAGTTAAAATTAAAAATGCTTTTTTATTTTTATATTACCAAATAATCTACTGTATGAATCTCTTTCAAAAAAAGCCCTTTTTAAAATGACAGCTAAATAGTCAACTGATTTATGAGAAAAGTCCTTTTCAGAAAGATCTACAGAAAAAAGTTCTATTGGCAAAAGCTCTACTGGTATAAGCCCAACTAAGCAAAGACTTGATACATTATAAAAATAATTAGCCTTTGTTTGGTTGGGTATTATTCGTGAGATACAACTTTTGAAGACAAAACAAAATAAAATTTCACTAACCTTAAACTTACATGGAAATGGAATTTCACTAACCTCGTATATATTTAAAAATAGAGTTACACTACCTTTAAATTCCTTAAATATAACTCTAGTCTATAAATACCTTAGAAAATATTGTATAAGATTAAATAATATTGTTGTCATACTATTCTCTTTATATCGTCATATCACATTAATATAAAAAATCTATCTCATTACGCTTGGACATAGGTCATATATTGATCAAAACACATAAATTATGTATTTTTGGTTTGCTTATCTATTTTTTATATTATTTTGCTTGTGCAAAAATTGGTATAAGAGTTAAGATTTTACTGTTAAGATATCTTTTCACAAGTTCGATATTAAGAATTTGAATGGAATCGAATGGTTTCACTCTATAGAAGATAAAGATGAGACCGTTTCTTATTTACTAAGGATACACAACATCATTGGAAGGGGAAGAAAAACTAACAAAGAATTAGACAACATCGGAGAAGAAAGAGATTTTGTCAAAGGCACACAATACTATAACTTTGAGTTTGGGAGATAAAGTCCCTGGAGAGATGGTTTATAAAACAACTATTGTATTGTTAAAAAAGCGTCTCAAAAGTAAGTATTATTCTTAATAACTCGTTTATATCAAAAGCAACATTTGTATACCTTGAGAATGATATAAAGTACACACATAAAGGATCACATAGATAATTTTAATCAAATCATCTTTGATTTATAGATGATGAAAATCAAACCATAATTCTTGTGTTCTTGACCCAATTCATATAAATTTTGTATTGAAACTATGATATATGATAGAGATACTATTTCTATTAATGATGTGAAGGATATTATACAGTCTAAAGAACTTAATAAAAAGGTCTCTAACACATATGAATATGAACTAGATTTTTTTTAAAATGTAATATGAATTAGATTTGTGTTTGGTTATTAGTAATGATAAGGATAAGGAAAGATATTGGAAATACGAGTAAGTCACAATCTAAATTAAAGGCTAGATTTGTTGGATGCTTTAATTATAAAGAAAAAGGTCACTTTAAAAGGGATTGCCTAAGTGGAAGAAGGGGAAAAAAATAAAATGAAATAGATAAAAAAGCAAGTATTTTTGTAGTCTATGAAAGTTTTGATGAAGAGGATAGAAGAGACAATTATTTTTTGGTTGTGAGTAATTCTTATTTTATAATTGGTGGATGATAGACATTGGCACATCTTATCATATGACTTTCAATAAGAACTAGTTCTATTCTTTTAAAGAATATAATTGTACTGTTTAATTGGGTGATGATGGAGGACATATAGTTAAAGGCAATAGTTCAATGCAAATCAAAATGTATGATACAAGTGTTAGAATAGTATGCTCTTGAGCTTCGAAAGAGATAAGAACAACATCAGAAAGAAAGTGATGGTATAACCAAAGATAGAGTGAGATGAGCCATCAAGCAACTAAAGAGATATGGTTAAGAAGACTCGGTTGTATATACTCTTATCATGAATCATGAAAATGCAACTATCTTTTAGAGAATTGTAAAAATTTAGAAGAAAGATAGAAGAACGTGTGCTATGGTGAAGGATGTGAGGTTTCAAAAAATTGGAAAATTGATTGCATATGATCAAATTTTAAATTAAAATAAAGGTCCACGCTCCTTAGGATACAACTAAAATGTTGACAAAGATGTTACATGTAGAAAAGTTCAAGCATAGCTTAGACTTGGTGAATACCTATATAGCTTGAAGTCTTTTAAGGCTTTATGATAGGGATTAATTCTTAGTTAGATGTTGGAGAATTTAAGTCAAAGTGGATAATTGTGATATATGCCTTAAATTTTGGTGAATAATGCAATTATAGAAGCTAACCGACGTTGAACAAGGATATGATACTAGCATCAGTCTTTTACTAGTTAGAGAGATTTTTAAGACATAAGCAAATCAATGTCGATTTCAAGTGTGGATCAAGTGTAGGATACATCAAATAAAATTTTAGGATGAATGAGAAAAGAATTTTACTGACCACTAACCTTAAGCATCTGTAGAAATATAATTACATTGTCCTTAGACTTTTTATATATAACTTTAATATATAAATTAGACATGGCAGTTTGGCTCGAGCTCGATTAGATTTGACCAAGCTTCATGGTAACTTGGGTTTTTTTTTTAAAAAAGTTTTGGGCTTTAGGTATTATAAGAAAACGACATTGTTTTGAGTAAAGCGATGTTGTTTTTCATTTTTAATTTAAAAATAAAAATTAGACTAGTTAAGCTTCGGGCCACCTAGACCGATCAGACTTAGGCTTAGGCCAGATGCCTTAGGCTTAATTTGGCTTCCGATTAGGGTCAAGCTCGAACAAAAATTTTCTAGCTGTTTTATCTAGGCAGACTCGACCTAACTCGACTTGTTTCCATGCCTACTATAAATACCTTGATAAGGGTTATATAAGACAAAAGAAGGTTATTGCTATACTATTGTCCTTATATTGTCTTCTCCTAGTAATATAAGAAATCAATCTTCTTACTAATGGATGTAGGTCATATGTTAGCTGAACTACAAAAACTTTAACTCTTATGAGAAAAGGTAAAAATAATTAACATGTCTTTAAACTATCTTTATAAAACATGATTAACTCATGAAATTTTTTATTAATAATTTTAAAAATTATTATTAAGCCTTATTTGTTGTTTTTAGTATTTAATAAATTTCTATAATTAGTAATATACATAGTTATGAGTATCCTTTTATGCATGAATAATGGATATGAATTTGTCTTAGAAGTAATTTTTTAATGATTTTGAATTTCATTGTCCTTTTTATAGTAAATGTATTTTGCTAAATATCATATTAATAATATAAGCTAACCTTAAGAATTAGGTCAAGTGATAATTAGGGGTGTTCAAGAAAACCCGCGAACTGGACCTGAACCGCATGAACCAAACCTGTAAATAAGGTTAACCGAACCTGAGTTTAGGTTCGGTTCAAACCGAACCTGAAAAATTAGGTTCATGGTTCAGGTTCAGGTTTCTAACTTGCGGTTCTAGGTTTAAACCTGAACTTGAA
>JANKOE010000005.1:45914484-45928833 GCA_026284465.1 Erythroxylum citrifolium
CTTACTTAATTAATGCTAACCTAATTTAATTTATTAGGCTAATCATGATTTATCATAAAAAAATTTTGGGGCTAACACTCACGATGAAAGGTTGGAGTAATAAGTATTCCTTTGGGAGCTATGATATGTTATCGCAACATATAACATCAACATATTGGAAAGAGTCATTTCCTCACATATTTTCAGAAGGTCAATTGATGTCTATGTCGTGTAGTGATATTTTTAGAAATAATTATTGCAATTATGAACATTGGACACCAACGTATATGTAGGAGCAACCAAGCTTGTACAACCAACTTGAAGATGCATCATATGAAAATATGTATAATTCAAAGTGGAGCAAAACTTACGCAAATGGATGGAATGACTGTGCTCCAACTGAATACGTATAACAAGAGTAGTAATATGAAAGTATTAAAGATAAACTAGAATATTTTGCCAAGTACGTAACGAGCTCATGTAAATTTAAGGAGAAATTTTCTTCATCAGAGTATGATGAGCATAATACCTCATACTATCTGAGCTCCCTAACGTCTCAGAGTGAAGAAGAGATGGTGGTCGATTTTATGAATGAAGATACATTTTAGAAGGCAAGGAGGTAATTGTTGCTTTGAAAGATATGTGATCGTGTGTTTGAAGTGTGTAAATTTTAATAAATACCGTCGATAATCCACAAACACATTGTTCGTTAGCGTAGTACCTAAGGTATTGATCCCACATGGAGGGATACTCTAATCCTAAAATCTAAGGCTAGAATAAATCGCAAAAATCCAAAATATAACGAAACTAAAATGAGAACTCAATTCAATTCAATCAAATTAAATAATAAATCAATCACGAAAATATTAATAATTCAGCAGTTGCAACACACACCCAAGAATCAACCTAAGGTAATCACCAATTAAGAGAAAGGAAAATTTACCTATCCCTAACGTTGACCTAACTGATTAAGAATTACTAGATTATTGGTTCTAGATGATTTTAAGGTTGATTACTTTCTATGATTTTTAACCATTAATCCTAAATAATAAACCCTAATCAGATTATGGAAGTTGCAATCTTTCAATTAACAACCTATCCAAAACCCTAATTAGCTTTGAAGTTCTCTAATAAACTACCAGAAACCTATACAAGATCTCTCTTCGCATAATTTATTGATTTGATTTAATTATAATTCTATTAAATCACTTAACTCTAGTTAGCCTAATTTAATTGTTTTTCATTCAATTCACCCCCTCAGTTTATTATCAAATTATGCAATCATAGACTTAAATCACAATAAATCCAAATAACACATAAATGATCAAATTTCATTAATTCAAATATAAAAGTTCAATGGTGAGCTTAGAACATCTTCAACGTTCAAAAATCTTAGCATCAAACTGTTATTCCAATTCTATACAATAATAAAATTGAAAATAATCAAAAAATACGATCTGAATGGATGATGGGAGGTAGCAACGTCGGGAAACTCCTGATCCGGGAAGTACTTCGAGTCAACTTCTTATCCACTTCTTTCTTCCTTCTTCTCTTTCTTAATCTCTCGATGAATTCTCTCTAGGGTTTCTCCAAAAGTGGCTAATGCAAAAGCTCCATCTGCCTCTTTGTCTTGTTCTTTAAATATCCTCTGTGTTCTAAGTAGTCCTAGGATTTTTTTTGGGTTCAAAAAGTCCTAAAAATCCCTTGAAACTTGACGTTTTTGAGTGTTTGCGCATCTGCCCGATGTAAGCCATGATCGTGGGCCATATCTGGGCCTTCTGTCACGATTGTGGGCCATGTCCTAGGCTTGCCAACTTTGGTGCTTCTGTCACAATCATGGCCTGTTGTGCCACAATTGTGGGTCGTGGTTTAGGCCCGATTGTCTCCAAAATTTCTCTGTTCTTAGATGTTGACCCTATAAATACTAACAAACACATTAAAGTACCTCAAAAATATAATATTTAAGCTCAAAGACTTGTACTAACCCATAAAACATAAATAATTAACAAAATAACACAATTCTAACCTAAACACATACTAAACGATTGAATTAACACTTAAATACATATCAAACTAACCCTAAAACATGATGCAATTTACAATTATCAATATGATGGCCAAATTTATTCAAGAATCAAACATGAGGCGTCAGAAAATGGAGGATCATATATAGAATATGTTGAATCGGGTTAACCAATTGGCGAAGATATTATTTGATGAAAGTACTACTAAAATATATCCTAAAGAATATGGCATGAATCACCTTAGGAGTGGAAAAGTGTTTCTAGAAGAAGAAGATGAAGAAAAAGAGGCAGTATTTATCCAAGAAGAGGAAATGGAGTAGTGACAAGAGATAGTTTAATAAGAAGATAAGCTACAAAACTTTTGTCCACGAAAAAGAACAAGAAGAGTGGACAAAGATTGTTAAGGAAGAAGAAACGGAGGAACCAAATATGGAAACTACTGACGAGTCATTTGTAGCCACCTTAAGTACGGAGGGTTCCAACTTCCTCCAAGACAAATTGTTTAAGCTAATTGATGATTTAGGGAGTTTAAGTCAATTGATGATTTATGGAGTTTTTTTATTCCTGATTTTATTAATAGTTTGTCATTAAAAAGGGCATTATTATAGTTAATTAGTTTTACTAACTTAATACATTATATCCTTATAATCATCTTGCAACATGTGACTTGTTTACAAACTCTGAAACCACTTTATGGAGGGAAAAGTTGGAAGCAAGCTATTGATTATAGACCCAAGATGACATAAATGTACATGGTATATCGAGCTAACGAAATTAAACAAGTGCTGTATAGGAGACAACCTATAAATTAGGATAGTTTTATTTTAAATTTTATTTTCATATTTCATATTTCATATTTCGTATTTATTTTATTTTATTTATTTTATTTTATTTTTATCCCCTTTTCTTTATATTTTGCAAAGATGTTAGTCTAACATTAGATGGATAGTCCCAACAATAGAATTAGAAAGTCGTATTTCTCAAGAAAGTACTTATTATATGTGCTTATATTGTATACATTAAAGATAATGTATCAATTTTAAGTGTGGGGATAGAGTTAATGATTATAGTGATTTTCTTAAGCTTATTACAATCTTGGTTATTAAATTTTATTAATTGATATTCTTAATTAATTGAAATCTTTCCATCAATACTGTATTTCATTTTTGAATATTGGATATAATTAGTATGCAAAAAGATGATTGTTAGAATAAAATTACTTTTATAAGTCATATTTTTAATAGTCATTGAACTAGTAAATTTGAATGAAAATTGCATACTATTTACATACATAATATCATTCCTTTGTATGGGCTTTTGGGATAAGAACAAAATTTCAAAAAACAAAGCTCTTTTATTCTTTCATGCGTGTTATCATGTATAGTTGGGCAATTCTACTACTTACTTTTATTGTGTATATTGAGACCATAGTTTTTTAAATTTGAAGTATTGAAGTGATAAAGGCACTTAGATTCAATATCTGTTTAAGCCTATTTCTTTGATAATTACCTTACCCATATTTTTTCCTTTAGGAATAAATAAGTTTAGCCTTAGCATTTTTGATTGATTATAACCATGTTATCAACCTTTATCTTATTTTTCCTTGAAGACCTTTTATTGCTTTGGACCCTGAAGGTTATTTACATTACTTGCCTGTTTGAAACTTGAAATTTTGAATGGTCCAATATTTCTTAAATTGTGGTACATGATGAATGCTAGAATTTATTATGATTAAAAACATGAGAACCAAAAAAGAAAAGAATAATTATATAATACAATTGGTTTATTAATGAAAGGGCATATGTCTATCGTAAACAAGTTTCTTGTAATGTCTTTTTGGTAAATTTCCTTTAAATCAAGCCTCTTTAATATCCTAATCATACCTTACCTAAACCCCTTTATAACCCTATAAAGACCTTTTGATTATTGTTTCTAGTTTACTTACAAGTGGCAGATATGTGATAAAATTATAAGACTATGGTAAGAGTTCTATTATGCATTGATTTGAGAGTTGTACAACTTTCAACTTAAATACTTGAGTGTATTAAGTGAAATCTTTTTAAGAGTGTAAAGATTTATGCTTTTTCTTTCAATGAGATTATTGATGTAATTATTATTATTTTGACTTGTGAAATTAGTTTTAGTATAACTTGATTTTACTTTTATGTTAATTTGATTAATATGAAATAATGATTTATAGTGTGGATCGACAGATTGAAATTAATGAAGGATAAATGTTGTAAGATTAGCTGACTTTTGTAGTAGCTTCCAGTTGTGAAGAACATAGAGAAGGAATGATTTTGATCAAGGAATGACGAGAGCATGAAGAATTCATCAAAAGATGCAATAGATTACAACATCCAACCTCAAACTTGTAAAAAAATTCAATAGAAGAAAAAAAGGAGATTTAGAATTATGATTCCTTTGTTTTCTATTCATTTTCCTTCTTGTTTATCTTTGATTTCATTTTTTATTATGTGTATATGTAACTAAATATGTTTAGGCCTAGGTGTAATGAACCCTAGTTGGGATAACAACATGTCTTCATTTTTTTGTTTAATGCAATTACTTTGATTGATTTATTATAATTCAAGTATGAGTTTTATGCATGTTCAATTATATCCAAAAAATTAGTATATGATTTGATTTCATATCATTGAGATTTAGAAATCATTTGTATGAATAGATCTACTATAATTGAATAGATTTGATTGTACACTTAGAGATAGGTCAATAAAAATCCTCTAGATTAGTTGGTAGGTTGACCATTTACAAGAACGCTATATGAAGGTGACATGATAAATTGCTTAATTCAATGTATAAAAGAAGTTGGAAACTCTATAATAGTAAGAATGTTAATTATGAATTCCTAATCAACACTATCATAAGCCTCTGGTCAATTTAATTGCAGCAATTAAGGTTGCCCCTCTTCTTAAAATAAGTTTTAATTAACTCCTGAAGAATCAATATGTTGTCCCCAATTACTCTACTAAGAATATGTACACCTTTTGTAGGACCAATATGGTTTTAGAGAATCCTTCTCAGTTTATGAGCAAAGATCTTTGAAAGTATCTTGTAGATAAAGTTGTAACAAGCAATGGGACGAAAGATTGTGAATTGATTTAGCTTACCATTTTTAGGAATAAGAGAGATGTAGGTCATGTTGATTTATATAGGTAAGGATCCATTATTGAAGAACTTTAAAACAACATCATAAACAAGGTTACCTGTGAGAGGCCAAGTTTTGTTAAAGAAGTTGATATTGAATCCTTCTGGGCTAGGAGCTTTGAGGGGATGAAGAGATCTTAAACTATCTTTAACTTTGCAAAGGGTGATTGGTCTGATCAACATATCAGCTTCTTGAGATGAAATAGAATCCTGTAAGATTTCTATAAGAAAGAGTTCAGAGTCACCTTTATCTATTGTATTTTGCTATTTGGAAGGAAGGGAATAACTAGCACCCTGAAGAAAAATCTTCAGCTAGGTCAGTATTTATAGCTAAGACCACATGTTAGATTAGGGAGATTATGATGGATAATCAATCTTATAGAGATGCTTCATCTTGCGCAAGACTTAGTTGGACCTTTCCTTTTACCTGATCTAAGTTTAATGCTTCTATATAGTAGCATTGATAACAAACATTTGGAATGAATTAAATAATATGCTCTGTAGCTCACCTATATAATTGTCTGCATGCTTAAAAGAGTGGTGTCCCTTTAAGGATATAAATATCCTTGGTTAGATTATATTTTTCCATTTTATAAAGCCATAGGCTTCTTTTTCTTAGCCTCAAATCTAACTATATATACACTAAGTTGGTAGTTTTACATTAACATTAACATTAGGCTATTGTACAATGAGTTAGTTAGATAAAATCAATTTCTTTATGATAATTAAGGATAGGTAGTCATTTAAATAGTTACAAGTTCATCTACCTAATTGATACAAACTAAATTCCATGTTATTAGTGAAAATTTTTACAAGATTTAATTTTTTACATAATATTTTTTTGTTACCTTATTTCATAGTTTGAGTTGGTTAGTTTGTCCTCTCATAGGTACAGATATACAAAATAAGCAAAGATATTGTGCAAAGGAGCTTGAAGCTTAATTAGAAAGCTTATTTCGGTGAGAGTACTTTAACGTATGATATTTCATGTTCATTTTCATTTAAGAAATGTTGTTATGTTATGTTTGACAATAACTTAAATGTTCAAACTATTGATTACATCCAAATTATAAGGAACATGTTTAATAAATTGATTCATTCACCTTGTCGACAATGTGATTAACATAACAAAGTATATGTGTGTGTGTGTGTGTGTGTGTGTGTGTGTAAAACATATTTTAATGAAAAACATAAATATAACCAAGAAAAAAGAAACTCTTGGCCAACTTTACCATCAAATAAGAGAGAGACCATATTGATGGATCCTATGTAAATTATAGAGAATTTACACATCCATATATTCAAATTTAACTTATTTCCTTTAAGTACCTTATTATGAAGAAATCACACTTCAAAAACTGAGGTGTAAGCCTCAATGATTTTTTTCATAGAAAAGCCAAAACACATCCCTCTAAGTTTTAATATCCTACCTTATAAACAACAAGCTCAATAATAAATCTATGTCACCATTTTCATATATAAAAGTTTCTATACAAAATAAGCATTTAGATCCCTTTGAACAAAGTTACAGAGCTGTAAAATAAAAGTTGGAATGGCAATATTAATCCCTTTAACAGAAGGTGAAGTTTATCCTAGCCTTTGTAATTACATTAAAAACTAGTTTGTTGATTTTAAGTATTGTGTATAACCCCATATATATATATTCCCCAACTATAAGAAGCAACTATAAAATTATGCGTGCGCGCACACACACACACACACAGATATAATATATATATGATTTCTTAATTTATTTAGAAGTAATTCGCAGGATCGTGCACATTTTCTTTACTAGTTAAAACGACAAAAAGTGCAGCTGGTTCAATCCAACCTATTCTTGAAATAAACTTGCAGTTGGTTCAATCCAGCCTATTCTTGAAATAAACAACCCGCACACACTCCCTTTCCAAAAAAAATAAATACACTAAGTACTACACTTAGATTTGTTGGATTTGTTGCTAAAATATCGGTATTAAACCCGAAACTCTTGGTAGACGACATTAAATCATCCAAAATTTGGAGCATGAAGTACAATGAAGTACAATTAGATCTATGCTTTAGGGGTGTGTGTGTGTATATATATATATATGCGTAATTTTATAGTTGCTTCTTAGAGTGTGTTGGTTGAAACACGGTATATTCACCAAGTGAATATTGTTGTGTATAACTAATAACAAGTGCAATTTTGGAATATTTTAAGAAAATGTGAGTATTTTCTTGAAATTCTTTTGATGAACATGTCTTAGGACACAAACTTGGCCTAGTTCATATTGCCTTATGAAAAGCAGAGACGGAGACAGAGGTTAAAAATATGAATATATTGGAATGGAAAAGGTACTTCTACCGAAAACATGATCTAGGACATGGTTGTATCGTAAACTGTTTTCAAGTGCATGAAGAAGTAAAAGGGACCATGTTTTGGGGATACATGTTTCCATATCTATACAAAAGGAGAAATAGTACGATCTATGACTTAAGATACGACCATGACCTAAACCATGATTTCAACAAACAAGCTTATTTAAAAATACATTTTTAGAGAAATATAAACTCTACAAAGATTCTATCACTTTTTAAAATCATAGTAAGTTGGGTTGATTTTGGGTAACATAGCAAATTGTGTTGAACTATATCATATATATTTTATAATTAACTATACTTGTGTAACTAACCTACATATAGGAATTTTGTACTCCTCTCCAATTGGGAATGTTATTAATCGATATAGTGAAACTAATTGCATTTGGTTCCCAAGGATGTAGGCATGCCAAATTAACTAAAACTTATTAAAAATATTTTTTATGTTCTTATTTGTTTGTTTCTTTCATACTAATCTATTTCTTAGTAAATCTATCTTATCTCTTAACTAACGGTATAAGATCATATTTGAGGCAACAATGGCTTCAGTTACAAAGTTTTAAAATAGAAAGGTTTAATAGTAAAGTCAAAGGGAGATAGTATTGTATTATGATACATATAACTGGGTTAGCTTGGTGAGCAAAGATTATGAAATTTTGTAAGGAATACTTATCGAATGATTTCAAACACTAAAAGGTAGACTTTTTCAAATTTTATACAATTGGTTAAAATTTCTAGGGTAACTTTTAAGGATATAATGTTTGGAGGCAATATATGTCGAGACAAATATATAGAGAGGACTTGCTAAGACTAGTAATTGGCAGTACTATAGTAGTACAAGTTGAATTGGAGTAAGATAGAATAGATGCTAAAGGTTCTAAAAGTTTTGATTTTGGAGATAAACCAATGTCAAGAAGAAATCATCAATACGACATAATCAAAGATAAAATGAGATGAGCCATAAGGATACCAAAAATATATAGGTGGAAAGACTCAATTTTGTATGCTTTTACTATCAGTGATAGGGATCCAACTACCATTTAGAGGCTAGAGAAAGTTAGGAGAAAGATAGATTGATGAGTGCTATGATGAAGGATGTGAGGATTTACAAGAATGAGGAATTTATTGTATATAGCTAGATCTTGTTAAAAAATATTCATACTTCAAAGGAAGCAATGGACATGTTGACAAAGTTGGTTACTAAGGAGAAGTTCAAGTATCACTTGGACTTGATTAATGTCTTGGGATGATAGACATGATTACAACTTAACTTAAGTATAATAAATTCACCAAATGCAGAGATCATTATGTATGGCCTATATACTTAGACATGCAATTTTGGAGGTGTTTCTTGAAGTGTGTTGGTTGAAACATAATATATTTTCCAAGATGAGTTTATGTATATGGATCATATATATGTGTCGTAGGGCATGATGATCCATGATTTAAGGACACAAGTTCGATTGAAACTGTGTTAATGTACAAGGAAAAAAAGTGAGATCCAGTTTAGGACATGACCGTGATCTAAATTGTATCTACAATAATAACCTTATTTAGAAACAAGTTTTTGATATAATACAAATTCTATAAGAATTCTATCATGGTTAAATTAAATTAATTATGCATTTGTAAACTAGCTATGATGTCAATAAATTTATTTTGGCAATAAATGCTTTCCTTTAATTTCTAATAATGTTAAAATCTTGAAGTTGGAGATGATGAGTGAGATTAAGTTTGTACTCAAGCAACATGTTTATTGGAAATCTCTAAAACAAGTATTTGCTTAATCAATTATTGTTTTTCCGCATTGTTAATCTGCTGAACTTGTACAAAAATTGTACAAAAATTATTGTTTTTTGTCATATATAAACAGGACGTACAGATGGTTTACCTTGGCGGGCGATCGCAGTTGACTGATTTTTAAGATTTATTTCCAAGAAAATAAAGACAGAGACAGAGACAAAGAGCAATGATAGAAACAAGAGTGCTTAGGGCACATTCAGTTGTTTGGATTGTGCTAAATATTTTAATATAGACCAACGTTGATTCTCAGTCAGATAAGTTCTTAACTTATGTCGTACTATATGGTTATATAACATGAGATCAGGCCATTAACTAATATTTGTTTACGTAACATTAATTTTAAGTATTCATTGCCGTGGATCAACAGCTACATTCTCATTGGTGGTTGCATTATTTAGTAGGGTTGATGTCTCATTGGTTAACCTCACAAGTATTGGTGATTTCATTACGTAAGCTATGTTCCAAATTGATTTTTCCATTACACTGTTTGGGATTTAGGTTAGTTAACATATTCACAAATCGGCGGATAAGAATATTTGTCCATCTATAATAGAAATTACATTAGTAGAAATATAAGCCGAAACGTCTCCCGATTGGGTCTCGACTATTGGTAAAACATTCATACTTCCTTCACCTAAACTAGAACTTAATTTAAAGGTGGCTGCTTATAGGCAAACCTCTCTGCACTCCTACCTCCTTTATCACTGAGCGGTCATTTAGGGGCTTAGTTGGTGATCCTTTAGAATTATATTCTATGGGAAATTGTGATGAACACCCAAATGTAGTTTAATACTAAACCTTCTAATGGTCACTGGTTGGGTCGGCCAAACAAGGCCCAATTTCAAGCCCAGTTAGACGACCCAGTCGTAGGTAATCATCTCCCATGCAAACACCAGGACCTACGTAAATACCTAAACTTAGCAATTATCCCGTATATAAGGTACTATTTTGTCATGATATAAGTACGATACTACAACCCTACTTTTCTCTGTTTTCAGCGACCAAAACCTTCTCCATAAGACTAACTTGAGCGTCGGAGGGGCCTACCGGGAAACAACCCCCGGCGTGTCTTGCTTGTTTTGCAGGTATTCAATAATCAAAATCCCACAAGATCATGGATCTGAATAACAACGTCCAGCTCCAGCAGAGTCTGGCAGAACCAGTCACTATATATAAACCAATTATAATAGGGTGTATAGTAGTACCCTTCCTTGAAATTGAATAATGAATGCTTGAAGCAGCGATTGAAAGTGAGGCCAGAAAACGATATTTTCCTTTGTTGTATTTATGCTACACTGATATATCATGCAACTGGTCCACTTAATTTAAATATTTTTGATTGGGTACAGACGTTGCACTTAATCATTTTTATTTGGTTTAGTTGTTAATTATTTACATAATAAAATGTCATTTGTTCGTCAAATAGGATAAAAGTCACCTAATTTAAAAAAAATTAATACAATAAAATCATTCTTCCTCAGTTGGTAGTCAATTATGCTAGCTAGATGAAATATCGTTTCAGTTGCATGCGATGATTCATCCAGCGATCAATGCAACTTTACGACCTGGACAGTTTGGGTTGGCATACGGATTCAATCAGGGAGGAATTAGTATAATTAATTTATCTTACGTAAGAAATACACGTCATGAATGACATGACATGACAGAGAATGCAACTTAATATGCTATTCTATTATGTATGAAGAATTATTGGTGATGATGAACCCTTTTTATATATTTGACGACAAGGTGCTCTATATTGATTATATATAAAATCATGATAGATCTTTGCTTAATACGAAAAGATCCAAATTCATGTCCTATCATTAGGTTACTTATGGCTTATCTAGCCTGTAAAATCTTACAACATTTGCATATACTTCAAAGTAAAAATAATATCATCAACGTATTGAACAAGTATAATTCAACCTCACAAGTAAACACGATCATCATAAGAAATAGCATTAAATACACTATATTTATCCGTGGTTTATCTCTTTTTCTTTATTCTTTAGAATTTTGGAACTATTAAATGTTTGCATCTATTTAATTATTAATTTCTCGTGTTAAGTATTTTTGACCATAAGCGACTTGTTTATCCAACAATTACTAAAACCAAGTAACTTGATTTTATTAACAATGGACATAATTTTGCAATCATATTACTTGATACCTTCAAAATTCTTCATTTTTGAAATCTAAAATTTCCTTTTGAGATTCGAAATTTGCATCATCTTAGTTTGAGTGTTGCCCTCAAATTCTTCTTTTAATTTCTCCCATGCTTCTTTAGGAGATTCACATTTTGTGAAAATTCCTTCCGTCACAACCGAATGGAGGCTAGATAGAGCTTTTGGTTTCTTTTCCCTTTTTTCATTATTTTTCTTGATTTGGTTTAGGGTTGGATTTTGTGGAAGAGTTGTAGGCGCAAACTCACTTTAATAACCTCCCATAAACTAACAGCTTCATTTTGATAGCCTAAGAGTGGTAATTTTCTCCATCGAAAATAGGAATTGCAATATAGAAATTGTTTGATGTTATTGCTAGGGTTGAATACTCATAATTTAAAAAAAAAAGGTTTTGCTACTCATTCCTCACAAGCCCAAGAATAACTAGAGCTCTGATACTAATTTATTAAAAAAAAGGAATAAAAATGGAGAAGGAAGGCAAGGAGTTTAGTAGTTTAACTCATGTAATGTTCCATTGCAAAATGAAAGCAAGGCTATGCCTACTTAAATAGGCTTACAAATGAACTAAACTCAACAAAAAAAAGCAACCATCTAAGAAAGTGGGTAAACATTAGCCCACGTAATCCTCCACTACCCGCTAGAGAATACTAATAAAATATCATATGCTAATTTGACCACTTATTCCACTAACATCCTAATGCTAGAAAATAGGAAATAAGAAAATAAATTAATTTAATTTGAAGCACCTGTTAACATTAATTCCAAGTCCAATTAAGTAAACTGCAAGATCACCTTTAGGAATGCCATTATTATTTTTGTAGCTATATAAGAGTATCTGAGGAAGCATCTAGGTTAATATGCCAATGTATGAGATGTTTGACTATATTCTATGTATTCTTGGAATAGTTGCATTCAAAGATAGATGAGATGTAGATTCATTCATTACCTTATATAACATATAAGTTTCCTAAATTGGGAGACATTACAGTCTGTCCATTGTGCTCATTCTGTTTCTTACTGCCAACCACAATAGAAAGATTCTATGCATAGAACTTTTGTTTGACACAAACTTGTGTCAGGCTACTTAAAGACCTCTTGGTCTTAACCATCACCACAAGCTCTATTTGCGAATTTCCCATTAGTCTGGTTATTCGATTTGTAGTAGTCCAACATCTTTGTATTAGGATAATAATCACAGATATTGTCTTTAGATAAATATACTATTGTCCCTCCTTAATTTAAGTGCATACCTTAGCTTAAGTAGGTTTATGTGCTTGAGATATTATAAGTTTTAACCACAAGTGCATAGTATAGTTGTAGCTAACACTGACAAGTATCGGTCAGTCCCTAAAAGACTGTAAGTATTAGTATTAACCTTTTTTCTATTATCTAACCACCAAATTAGTTATGGATTTAATTTAAAACTAAACTAAACTAAGGTTTAACATAATAATGAACTGGGGTGAAGAAAGCAGTATGATTAAACAATATCAAACAAGTAGTGCATAGATGACAAATCCCCCTAAGATATCTTAAACATTAACCTATTATTATGCAATTAAATTATAGATTATTAGACCTAAAAGTTCATATCTTATGTTAATATCATTTTTAAGACTATTGACAATTAGACCTTAGTTTTTCAATATTAGGTTTGACCTTGATCTAAAGGATTTATGTCAATCTATCTCTAGTTTTGCATGCAACTCCTTCAAACTATGACAAATTTATTTAAACAAAATGATTTCTCAATCTCATTATACAAATTCAAACATTGAACTAATATCCTAGACATATTAACTCAAGAATATAAACACTTAATTGAGTCACAATAAGTCAATCAACAAAATTACATTGAATAAAAGCCTATATCATCCTATCCATCCTAACTAAGGGTTCTACACATATAGGCACTAAACAAATTAGTTCATAAATATATAAAACAAATTTAGCATTAAGTATTCAGAAGAACAATTAGAAATAAAAGAATATATAATTTATATCCCTCTTTACCTTTAATGAAATCTTCTTGAAATTTAGATTAAAGGTTGTTCTCTATTAGATCAAATAATGTTCATATTTTCCTCTTCCTTCATTTAGAACTTCTTTTCTTTTTATAGTGCTAATCTGACTCCAATTGCTTCTTCCCTGTCTAGCCTTTATAATTTCCTTTTATAACAAAAACTAGGATTTTTGGAATATACACGTTCACTTACATAGTTGTGCATGTGACCATGTATCACAAAATTTCCTTTAATTGCAACTTTACATGGTTGCAAAAGTTTACACAGGACATTCATAGCCACACATCTTCATATAGGCATAAACAATGTCTTTCAAAGTTTCACACGTTTACAATAACTTAAACGGTCCTTGTACATGATTGTGCATCTCTAAAGTTGCTTCAATTCTTCCATTTTATGCTTCTATTTTGCCCGAATTCTTCTTCTTTTGGTATATAAAGGCAATTATTACCTAAAAACACACTTGAAGCAAAATAAGTACCAAAAATACCATAAAATTTAAATAATAAGCAACACATACTAAATATATGTATATAAATCATCATCATCATCATCATCATCATCACCCAGTACGAAATCCCGCAATGAAGCGGGGTCTGGGGAGGTTTAATAATACGCAACCTTACCCCTACATAGTAGAGAGGCTGTTTCCAATAGACCCACATGCAAATGAGATAATATAAGAGTGATGCAGGTTATAGAGAAAATAGGTAAAACTAGCACGATAAATTATTAAGAAAATAAAATTACAATAAAAACATCAATAAATAGAAATAATAATAAAATAACAAAATATATAGATATATA
>JANKOE010000005.1:45941442-45948942 GCA_026284465.1 Erythroxylum citrifolium
AATATAATCTGTGTAATCTGTATAATTAAGATGTGAGAGAAATTAAAGGTTAATTTTGGAAGTAAAATTATAAACATGCATACAAAATAAAGAATGACACTTATTTTGAATAATTAAAATGTATCTAAAACGACACTTATTATGAATCGGAGAGAGTATGTTTTAGCTTGGTTCTTGTTCACTAGTTAATTGGGATTGACTTTTGGTTTGCTTTGTACCTTAATGTTAGTACCTTATTCCTATCAATTCATTATTTTTTAAAAAATGATAATTCAGTAAATTAGCAACAATCTTTTGAAAAAAAAATCAGTTTTGGTATTTTGTTAACTCTCAAAAACTATCTTATGATATATTTTAAAAATATTGAAAATGAATCGATTAAAGAAAGGCCTTCAGAGGATGAGCAGACTGTAATATAGAACAAAGTTACAACAAGATAGTCCTAAAAGGAAAAATCCTATAAACAACCTACTAAAAAGTTGAAGAGAGGAGGACACAAGCGTATCTATATAGGACATGGGTGTGCCCACCTGAATGATGCTACACGACAAAGCTACACATGTTTTTCTAGACGTGTTATGGTGGATATGGAGTGTGTTTACTAGATTAATTTTTCCTATACAGACAAGTTACGTAGGTTGTTGGTAATTCATTAGGAATAGGATATAATATGTATTATTAAGGTTAGTTTATTCCTAAGAATTTCCAATGATAATGTAACGTTAAATGTTTAATTTAAAAATATAAATTTAGAATGATAAAAAAATAACTAACAAAAAGACTAAAATATTTATTAGACCCTACCAACTATATTATTATTATGTTTTTTATACTTATGTTGATTCCTTAAGAACATTTTTGTCTAATAAGTCTTCACTTTGTCTAAAAATCGAAGAGAAGTGTACATAAACGTATTTATATGGGACATGGGTGTGCCTACCAAAATGATCCCTGATCATTTGGAGCAATAGACATAGTCTTAGAACTGGGTTCTCCCAAAGAGATCATCGAGTCATAATTGATGAACACCAAAATGATGCTACACGACAGATCTACACAAGTATTTCTAGACGTGTTATGGTGGATATAGGGTGTGTTTACTAGATTAATTTTTCCTATACAGGCAAGTTACATAGGCTTGTTGGTAATTCTTTAGGAATAGAATAGATGATAAATAGAATATAATATGTATTATTTAGTTTAGTTTAATATTCCTAAGAATTTCTAATGATAATATACTGTCAATGTTTGATTTGAAAATATAAATTTAAAACGATCAAGGAATAACTAACAAAAAGACCAAAATATTTATTAAACTCTACCAACTACATTATTATTATTATTATTATTATTATTATTATTATTATTATTATTATAGTTAAGTAATTATGTTAATTCCTTACGGATATTTTTGTCTAACAAGTCTTCATTTTTATTCTCAACTACATAGAACAGATAAAGATAGGGATGATGAGTTTACTTATTTCCTAAATTCAAAGAATAAGTAAATCATTGGATTATATATTCTGTATGTTTTTTTCTAACTAAACAAGAGATTAACCTATTACCAAGAATAGATCTAGAATGAAATGGTGATTTCAACCAACCAAACACCTCATTAAAATTTCCGATAGCAAAATAATTTCCTATTGTAGAGATATCAACAGGAGTATGTCCTCAGGGGCTATGATATAGTTATTTATATGAAAAAGGTAAATTATATTTTAAATCTAAAACTTTATTTAATTATAAAATAACCTAATAAAAATATAAAAATTTCAGTAAAAGACCATATTTTTAGTTTTTCACATATACAGTCCACTGTTTGTGCATGTTGTTAACCTTGGAGTGGAACGCCACATAAGCTAAGGTCATCATTGTTAAATAACACATTCAATTTTAATAAATTAAAATTTTAGCACCTCAAAGTTGTTCATGACGGTAATGAATGAGCAACTAGTTAATTTTCTTGTTCTTATTTTTTCCATTTAGTTTTTATTAATACATTTTATTTATCTATTAAAACAAACTAAAATTTTTTATAATTTTGTTTATTAATAATAAAAATCAATCAAGATAATTACTCATAATTATTTTATTTATTAGTATTATCAGATGAAAAGTTAGAATTTTATGAAATACTTAATTTATCATGATATTAAACTAATAAATATATTATCAATAATTAATATTTTTAATAAATCAATATATTTGACACATTTCATCCCCGTTATCTACTAATCCTCTATATCCTTTGACGTGACTCACCTAACGTCTTGAAATTAAGCGTACAAAGGTCAAAAAGTCTATTTCGGATGGATTGGACCCACTCTCTGTGAAATTCCAACATATGAGACGACTTTCTGAACTGTTGTAGCCGAGGCCAGCGGATGTCCCAATTTCGAGCGATTTTAAAATTTTTTATTTTAAATCAAAAGGTTGTACGTAAAGTTCCAACCAAGGCTACAGCTCTACCTCTCAAAATGAATAAAAAATTAAATACAAGTTCCTCCAAACAATAGTAAATAGTTTGTGGACTGATCATAACAAACTTTGATTAATTTGATTTTGGTACAGGTCTAAAGTAACATATAGCAGATGAATTTTGATTAAAGCAGCAGCTTTTGAGTATGCATTTGTTTTGTTTTCTCTTTCCGAAGATATGTAGTGGTGACAGTGACACCGATTGAAGAAAGGGCGGCGAGGTTATTTATTTTCCTTGATTGTCTGTATTCCTTGCTATCTTTGATTGATTTGAAAATTTAGATTAATTAGTGATACATTAAACCTTATGGTTGAACTTGAATGGAAAAGGATAACCATCACGTTCCTGTCTTTTTCCGACGGATGGGTTGTCTTGTCTACACCATTTTGCTGCTAGTATTGCCACAGCCCAGAAATTATGCGCCGCCGCCTACAGTGGGACCTTCGTATGCCCATTTAGCATAAAACAAGCCCCCAACGTTTATAGTCGTCATGGCTTTACGTTAATTACAATTTACGAACCCTTATACTATATAATATAAATGTCGAATTTTTTGACATTTTCTTAGGGTTGGACAACCATTAATCGCATTTTATTGGTTTTCAATAACTTATTTATTAAGTTATATCATTTGATCCAAATAAAGATAATAAGTGACTCAATAAATGATCTAAATCACTGGCCGAAGTCTAGGAAGAAAATGAATTCTGATCAGTATGGACCGGACTCATAAAGGTACCTCAAGGTGTTTAGTTTCTAGATCCGAAAAATTCATAAAGTGGATTTTCTATTTTTCTGGATTAATTACATTGGTAATTTCACTCTAGAATAAAGAAATTCTGAAGTCATTTTTGAGTGAATTTTTATGCAACAAACTTGCCATAAAAGAGATACATGAGGTTCTCGTGTCTTGAGTGATAGGTTCAGTATTCGGTGACGCACAATAGTCATTCTAATGAGATTTTTCGCTACGAAATTCTCAAATAAAATTTTCAAAGAATATCTTCAGCACGAGTATGTGAAGATGATACTCTGCATTCGAATTTTGCATCCGAATTTTGCATCTATTGATGTTATATTATCACATATCATTTGCCCATAAAGAATGTGAGGATAATATAAAGATGTATCTCTTGTGTTTGTAGACATTTTAGGTACGGGTGAGGATTTAGTCACCAAAGTAGTCTTTTGAGTTTATATTTTGAATTGTTCTGCTTACATGTTAGGGGATGTCTCTGGTCTTATGTTTGATTATTCTGCTTAAAGGTCTTAGCCTTACATAGGATTTTGAGATGTGCATAAAGGCATTAGATGGAGGAAAGTCGTTACTTAAATGATCTATTCTCCCAAAGATGGTAGTGTCATGAGAGTTGATGATTTATACTTTGATCACTTTTATGTAGAGGTCTAATTGTATATATTATGTATTTAGCCCAAAGAAGTTTCATAATATGTGTGATTGGATTCTCGGTATAGATACTATTTAACGACTTTGAGTATCGTTGTTATCCTATATTTATGTTGATCTTTGCATTGTCATTTTGCAATTACCTTCTCGGTCAACAATTACAGTGTCACTATTGAAACCCTGATCGGTTTCAATATGAAGAAGTGGATAGAGGATGTATTGAATGCTATGGAGATAGTTGAAATTGATATGGCCATAAGTATAGATAGGCCATCTCCACCTACATCTAGGAGCTTGAGAGCTTATAAAGTAGCGAATGCAGCCTGGGATCGATCTAACAAATTATGTTTGCTGAACATTAAGAGATCCATATTTGACCATCTGCTTAGTGGACTTTTGAACATAGACATAGCGAAGGAGTTTCTTGATAATGTCTCCTAAAGGTACACGGTCTCACCTAATGCTGAAACAGGTGCCTTGATGAAAGAATTATTCTTATAAGGTATACTGGAGAAGGGGAAGTGATAGAGTACATATCAAGAATAATCCATCTTCACAGTAGAATGAAGATGCTAAATGTTCCTCTTCCTGATGTCTTCATATTTCACTCCTTCTAAAGTTTAGTAATCTGGTGATGACATATTATTTGTTGGATGAGGAGTGAGACTTCAATGCTTTGATTACCCATTATGTTGCTAAGGAGGAGAAATACAAGATTGTTACTCCTACAACCCTCGAAGCAAGTAATGGGAAGGTAAAGGTAAAGCCCTCTCAGATCAAAGGTAGAAAGACTAAATCTTCCCCATATGCTCATATTGGTCAATCAAGTGTTGGTAAAGATCTTGCGGATATAAAGAAGCCAACAATATAAGGCCTAGAAGGAAAGATAGAAACTATCAGGTAGCTCCTTGGCTTATCAATTTATGAATCTAATTTTGCGACAGTGGCATTAAGTTCCTGGTGACTAGATAATGGTGCTTCCATAATGCAGGGGTTTTTATCCAAGATAGAGCCAAATAAAGGGAAGGAGAAACTGATGGTTGACAAAAATGAAGAAGTAGATGTAATATCTATAGGGGATATATTTACACAACATATTTTATAAGTGATCTTTGCATTAATTTTGGAAAAAGAAAGTTAACATTTTGTAATTAACGCTTCTGTTGTACATTTGTTGTTTAATGCAAAATATAATGGTACAAATTTCTTATCATATGGTTTGTATAGAATGTGTCTTACCCCGAATTAGATATATGCTTCTTCGTATCTTGCAAAACAAGTCTAAAAAGACGGCTCTGATAAAGGATAAGTCATACATGTTGTGACATAAAGGTTAAGTCACAATTCTAAAGTTAGGGTTGAGAAATTGATTAAGGAAAACATTCTCTCAATTCTAGATTATGATGATCTGGAAACATGTGCTGACTGTTGCAAGGGTAAGTTGACTAAAATAAGGAAAAAAGGTCAACTTGTGTTTCTGGCTTGTTGGGTCTGATACATATAGATACTAAAGAATTTATACAGTTGTATTGTGCAATTCTAAATGTATTATGACATTTGTTGATGATTATTCTCATTACAGTTTATATGTTCTTACTTAAAGACTACAGGTTGAGAACTAATTGGGAAAATCCATCAAGATTGGCGGATTTGACTGCGGAGGAAAGTATCATGGAAAACATGATGTTTAAGGATATAAAAAGGTTTGTTTACCAGATATATGGAATTAGTTGGAATAGTGACTCAGCTCACTATGCCGAGTAGTCCTGAGAAAATGGCATGTCGCCGAAAGATGTAACAGCACCTTAAAGGACATGAAGAAGTCAATGAAAAACATAACTAATCTATTTGATTATCTAGAAGGGTGAAAACCCAACCTTGCACACATTAGTATATAGGGTTGTCCTGATAAGGTGGTATAATTCTTATGAAAACAAATTACATGCTTGCTTCGCTCATTGCTGTTTAGTTAGATATCTCAAACATTTAACCTACAGATTTTGCTGTAGAAAAGGAAGGACCAGAATAATGGAATCGCGAATAGCTAAGTTTCTAGAATACGATGTCTATGATGATTGTGAGCTCTTTAACCTTTTGAATGATAGTTGAACGGACACTATAGTTACTATATAGTATATTTGGTGAACAAGATCAAGGTCTAAGTACCATGCCTGTGCAGGAATAGGAACCCATACTTGTACACAGAGAGGGCCCTAGGGTACAAGTACCAATGCAGTTGCATAAATCCATTAGAGTAAGACGACCTGCTATCCTATTTGATTACATAGTCTATTTGGTGAACAAAACTATAATGTTAGACATGTTACAGATCCAGTTACTTGTGCAGAAGCTGTTTCTAAACCCAATGCGAATTTATGGTGGGATGTAATAAATAATGAAATGCAATTTATGAAGCATAATAAGGTATGAGAAATGGTTGATTTGTCACAAAATTGTAAACCTATAAGTTGTAAATGAGTCTCAAGACCTAAAGGATGTCGGGATAAAGTTCAGCAGTTTAGGGCTAGTTCAGTTACCAGAGGATTCACTTAGAGAGAAAGGTTTGACTTTAAGTAGCCTTCTCTCCAATATCCTTTAAGGATACATTTTGAGTGATTATGACAATTGTAGCTCATAATGATATAGGGTTACATCAGATGGCTGTCAAAACTGCTTTTTTGAATAAAAATTCTATATGGAACAACCTGAAGGATTTCAAAATCTAGATGGAACTGACATGGTTTGCATGTTAAGTAGATCAATATATGATTTACATCAAACCTCCTGAAAGTGGCACCTTATATTTGATGAGGTTTTGACCTTTTTTTGGCTTTATGGAAAATAAAGTTAAAAGATGCTTGTATCACAAGATCAGGGAGAGCAAAGTTATCTTCTTATTATTGTATGTGGATAATATATTGCTCACATTGAATAACTTGACCATATTATATAAGGTTAAGCAATTTTTGGCCAAGCATTTCAATATGAAGGACCTTGGTGAAGCATCTTTTGTCCTAGGTATGTAGATTTACCAAGACAGATCTCAACACTCATTAAGCCTCTCACAGAGTTCATACATTGAGCAAGTGTTACAAAGGTTTAATATGGTTGAAAATAAACCTGTTGTAGCACTAATCTCTCATAGTGAGATATTATCTTTGGCATAGTGTCCAAATAATAAAGTAAAGAGAGAGACTATGAGAAATGTTCTTGAAACTGGTATGGTTTATAGCCTGATGTATGCTCGGGTAAGTACTAGGCGGGACATTACATTTACTGTTAAACTATTTGATCAATATCTGGTTAACCCAGGTATAGACCATTGGAATGCAGTCAAGCGAGTGTTGAAATACTTAGAGGAAACCAAAGAGTATATGCTCACACATAGAAAAGTCAACAATCTAAACCTCATAAGGAATCCAGATTCATATTTTAGTTATGTATCCAGATGATCAAAAATCCACTTAAGGTTACATTTTTATGTTTGTAGATGGTACAATGTTGTGGAAGAGTGTGCACATGTGACTTCCTCAAGGATGCATACAGAGTGCATGTTATAGGGCTACTTCACAGACGGTTTGGCGCAAAAACTTAATTTTTGACTTGT
>JANKOE010000005.1:45951442-45965103 GCA_026284465.1 Erythroxylum citrifolium
TTTTTTACACTTTCCATAGGGTTGGATAACGATTAATTGCATTTTATCGATTTTCAATAACTTATAGGTTAAATTACAAAATTTGATCCGGATAAAGATAATAAGGTGGCTCAATAAATGATTTAAGTCATTGGGCTGAAGTTCAGGAGGAAAATGAATTTCGATCAGTGTGAACCAAACTCATATTGGGCCTATGATAAGGAAGCCCAATATAGATGCTATATAAAAAGGTTAAGGTTTCCTATAGTTGCTCATGTTATTCGTGAGCGTAAAGTTAATCTGACCTATTTAAAGGTTTACGTTTTGAAAAACTGTAAAAAGGCTTTAACGTATCTCAATGATCAATTCTCATAAAGACGGCGGTAGATTTTTGCTCGTTTCGACTTTAAAAAGCTCGTTTAAAATTATAGAACTGAGAACATATATAAGTAAGCTTATCATAAATAGATAAAGCATCCAGGACTTAGCGTTTAGCTATTGGGCTCCTTTCTCCAATATGGATAGTTGATATAAGGCAACAGTCCTCGTAGTTCCAGCATTGCAAATTGCTACTTGGAACTCTTGCTCTTTTAATTCAGGTTCAAAATACGGTGGAAAATTTTCAGAAAACTAAATAAGGATGCAAGGAGAAACTTCTAAAAATTAGAGTGGATCTCTTAGGTCTGTTACGAAATCTGTATCGAAATGAATATAAGGTACATGCTTGGACACCAATAATGGCAAAAAAAGAAGAAGAGAAGGAATGTCCATAAAAAGTGACAACACATGCATAAAGTAGGAAAAATGATATCGTCTTGCTTTGGTTGTAAGAAATATCGGCAGTGGTAATTGCATATCTGATGTTGTCTTCCAGGAAAACAATCGGATGTTAAGTTGTCAAAAAGTAAGATTAAATAATGTCTCAGCAATGCATGTCTTAGCGTGACTAAAATCTGACTTTACAGGCCAGGCCACTCATATAAATCGTCAAATGTTTTCTGTAGTCCTATATATTAAATATAGATGATCGAGAAACAAACATTAAGAGTTGACATAAATTAAGCGGTTTATATCAACATCAACCTACGGATATTGAAATCTGATAAATAATACATAATATACTTTCAAAAATTACCAGCAATCAATGTGTAAATTGACTAATCAGTCTATGGTGTGTTCATCTCGGATCAATCAATCAAGGTCCCATCAGCTTAAATGCCAATGTCCAAATTGTCTTCGAGTTGCAAGTAGGGTTGACATGGGTTTGTGATGTGAGTCTCTTTGTCTCTGAGCCTGCTGTAATGCAACTTTTTGAACATGGCAATCGCTTACTTTGAAATGGTTGGCCGGCAAGGAAATTAAAACTCACAGCAAGCTGCATGGTCACTGTCATGCGCTGTGAGGCAGTGACACGAAAAACACTAAGCCTCGTCCCTTCATTGTTAGCCAAGTGTATTTTCGCTTTGTTCTTATTGTCGTTGTACATCCAATACCCTGCCCCACGTCTCACGACCTGGAATCCACAATCCACTTGCTACCATTTTCTCCGAGCAAAGAGAGAAAAAGATGCAAGGGAAAGATGTAAGCATAATTTTCATAAAGGTAGGAGGATCTAAAAATTCATGAACTCACAGAGTTTAATGAATATCAACTATTGTTTGTAGCTCAATTATGAGGAAACGATTATCAATAATCTACTTTTCACTATCTATCTCTTTTCGTGAACTTTTTATTTCACTTTCTTTTCATGGTGGTATTTTTTAAGAGGACAAAACTTATTATTAAGCAGAGACAAAACCATAATTTTCATAATAAAATGACAACTATTAGTTAATTTTGAAACTCTTCCTCATAATGGATCAAAAGCTCAAAGGACCTTTTTATTAACTTATTAAATCCTTTTAACTGTCCATTAACACGAGTCACTTAAATGAATTATTTTTAACATTTTTCCACTTGACTCATGTGACTTTATACAATCTATTGAATTAATAATTCAAGCAATAATAATATACAATAGTCATCATTCATATGCTCCGGTATCATCAATAATCATAATCAAGTATAAGACCATGACAGTCAAACGTTATTAATTCAACATACTCTCTTCCACGTTCCGCTATACTAGCCTTTCTGCTTAATCATGATTATAAATGAAAAGTACATAATGAGATTTATTTTCCGGTTCTGTTTTTAATATCATACATGGAATTCAAATACATAAAAAAGAAAATAAAAACTTCAAAAACAATACATTCATTAATATACGCAAAGAGTATTAAATATATAATAAGAGTCAATACAACAATATTGTCTAATAGTCATCAGCACATATAATGACTATATTCTTTACATGACCAGAAAATATTTTGGGCAATAATCCTTTCATCAAAGAGTCAGCTAATATAATATTAGAGCTAATATGCACTATCGATACTCTATGTTTCTGAACCTCCTTAATGACAAAACATTTTAGTTCCATGTGTTTAACACCTTTTGAATGCTTATCCTTCTTAGAGAAGAAGAATGTTGCAGAATTATCACAATAAATTTTAGTGGTCTAATGATACTATCGACAATCCCAAGCCTATAAATGATGTTTTGTAGCCATTTAGCCTGAATCATGCCCTCAAAGCATGCCTTATACTCAATCTCTATAGTGGATGCAGCAATTACATAATGATTCGCACTCTTCCATGATATGGCTCTTCCAGCTAACAAATAAATGTAGCCAAAAGTAGATTTTCTTGTATCTACACAGCTAACAAAGTTTTAATTTAAGTATCCAACTACCTCAAGGTAATTAGACCTCCTAAAAGTAAGCCTGTGTTCTTTAATTCCTTGCAACTATCATAGAACTTTCTTTGCAGCTTTCTAATGATCCTTACCAGGATTACTCTACTATCTCCTTAACATCCCCATTGCAAAACTTATGTCTAGTCTCATACATGTCTAAGCATACATTAGGCTCCCAACTATAGATATATATAGAATTGATTCCATTTACTTTCGTTCTAGGTCACTTTTTGGACATTGTATAAGGCTAAATTTGCTCCCTTTCTGAATTGGGATTGGTGATGTACACTTGTCCATCCTAAATATCCCTAACATTTTATTAATTTATGCTTTTTAAGACAAACCTAACAATCATTGTGATCTATCACAGAACATTTCTATTCCTATCACATATGTTGTCTCACCCATATCTTTCATTTCAAAATGATTAGAGATAAATTTCCTAGTCTCACTTAATAGGCCAAGATCTTTAGTTGCTGCAATGTTTGTCATGTCAATGATATGTTCAAGCATAGTATGTGATCCACCAAACTTCATGGTGGACAATGTACTCATAAGAGTCACAGCAAGAGACATGTTAGCAGTTTGAAAGTGCTCTTCCATAACTTAAGTAATTTTTTTTAACACTTTCAGTTTTTGAGAAGAACATACTTAATATTCTTAGCAATTGCCATCTTCATATACATCAGTCTCAATCTGTTTGATCTTTCCCTATTGTTAAAATGAATTTTTTCCTTATCAAAGACCAAAACATTATGAGCATTTGGATTCTCAATTCTAAGTGCCAAGTCCAAGTCATAAACTCAAAGCTAGAATTGGATTTGTTCACTCCATTAAGAGAAGCTCAATTTATTAAACATTGTAACATAAGAGAGATTCAAATGTATGACATAGATGCTAATTGAAACTTAACATTAATGCTGTGAGTCATATAACAACATTATATACAAATTCAAAAAATCACTTCATAAATTATATATTAATGTTCACCTTTGGGCAATCCATTAACACATAATACAATACAACATATTATGATTTTCATAAATTATATACTAATGTTTACCTTTGGACAATCCATTAATATACCATACAACATATATAATGATGCTAATATGTACATATTTGGCAATAACATATACACTAACTAGAAATACTTGTTATTTTTGGATATCTAAATATAACTAATTGTGTATTTCCGTTATCTACATTCATTCTTATTTATTATAAAAATAAACAAACCATCATTGGCCGATTTCGAAAATTTTCTATAACAGTGAGTTTCAATTTACCTATAAAATTACAATTAATTAGCATAAAATTATAAGTAACTGAAATTTAAAAATAATGTTTGGAAT
This sequence comes from Erythroxylum citrifolium, assembly GCA_026284465.1. NCBI lineage: Eukaryota > Viridiplantae > Streptophyta > Magnoliopsida > Malpighiales > Erythroxylaceae > Erythroxylum > Erythroxylum citrifolium. The sequence continues at coordinate 45,955,573 of JANKOE010000005.1, forward strand.
TAAAAAATAATAATTGCTAATGACATTGAAAATTTCCAACTCTCGGAAGCTTTCTCCGGTGCCTGTATTGGTAATTTTCTCCGGCAACAAAAAAGGTAGAATTTCCCAATGCCCGGCATTGATTGAATGCCCAGTGTTGGGACGTTGGCATCATAGCCCAGCATCGAGCGCTGGCCACGTTGCTAGCGATGGGACTTAAATTCCAACTTTGTTTTGAATTGTTTCTTTTCTTTTTAATTCCATACAAATATGAATTTAACCTTCAAAATCATCAAATTTATGAAAAAACAAAAATTAGTTAAAATTTTAGATTAAGATTAATAAGGTTCTCTTAATTATAAGAAATCTTCATTAGAGGAGAACCATGAATTTCCATGCTATGATACTACATGTAAGCTTATTTTTCGTAAATATAACATAATTTAGACATTCAAGAAAGTCACAAATATTGTGTCTATTAACAACGAGCCATTTGGAGGAATTATTTCTAACATAAAGAGGGATACACATACGTGCAATATCATGTTAATTGCTGGCTTTTAGGGAAGTTGGTAAATCATGATTGCAATGCAAGGGATAAAGCAACATCCTATAAAGATGCGAACACTATTATTAAAAGGAACATACCCCATTTTGCCGTTGCCATAAAAGTGTATGGCCTACTCCTTTCCCAACCCAGAAGTTCCATTAGCTTCTGGTATTATGACAGTACTAGAGTTAATATCAAAAACCAGACCCAACCCTACATGACCGCCAATCAGGTATTGCACACACCCTAAAACATATGGTCCATGAAAGTGCTGGGCTGCACTTTGTTCTTTATTTACTAAAAATATGTTCTGCACTAGGTTTTGAGTGGCTAGCTAGTGATCACCGTCGCCAGAGAGAAACTATTAGGCAAATGATGTTAGAATCTTGTGTACAACATATATATATTTTTTACAAGGGAAAGTAAATCGAAACTACACAAACGGTCTAATTAGCGCAGTGTCTGCGATACAAAAAATCATGTTGGTCACGGCACAAATGGGCCTAGACTGACGTCGGAGGCTCCTGGAAGTAGTGAAAGCCCGGCTTGGCTATAGCCTCAAGAGAGGCTAGACAATCTACACTCTGATTACATTCTCGAAACACGTGTTAAAGATGCACTTTCCATAGTCGACGCAGTAGTGCGCGAATACCTGCCACCAAAGGGTACAAATCAGTTCTTGAAAAATGAGAGGAAGAAAGAATGTTGATCACCTCAAGAGAATCGACTTCCAAAATGAGCTGTTGATACCCGAGATCCCAAGCCATATGAAGACCCGATTGGACTCCCCAAAGTTCGACCGCAAAAAGCGAACCTTGCCCAATCCAGTGAAGAAATCCAACGCACCAGTGTCCTTGACAGTCCCTGAGTAAACTTTCCGCCAGAGCGATCCGGTGACCAGGCTTAACAGCTCCATCGATATTAAGCTTGACCCAGCGTGCGGGTATTGTGTACAATATTTTAATATTAAAAGGCAAATGATGGTAGAATCTTGTGTACATATATTATTTTAATATAAAGAAGAATATATATAAATCAAATACTAAGAGGTTAATTGAACAATCTTAGCTTCCCTGAAAGGATTGAAATGGCTATCACCGCTCCGAACGTAGCCGTGGCGACATTTGTAAATATTTCAGTCGCTAAAGAAAGGAAGCACGTACAATTACTACGAACCATGAGCCTTTAGCTACGTGGTACCGTATCAATGCTGTCATCTCCACCGTGAAGTATTAAATTAATCTCGGTGGTGTGTAGAGGGATCGTTCTAAGTGGATCTCGGCCCAGTGGGTCTCGACAAATCGAAAGCTAATATAAGCTATTAATACTTTAGCATTCTTCTATTATTGGATTGTGCTTGTAGTTTAGGGAAAAAAAAGAGAGGGAGAAAGTATATATGTTAAATAAAGTGAGATTCTAATGACACACAAAATATTTATATGAAAAGTTAGAATTTTGACTGATCATCAAGACATTTGTAAATAACCATTTGCCCAACTAAGTAACATTAGAGCAAAAGATTGATTTGCATCAAGAAGTCAAGAAAGGGTAAAAATTAAGTTACTATAAATCAAAGTCTTGATAATTAAAGCCTTGAAACAAAGGATATTTAAAGATTCAATTAAAATATTTTATAATATTTTTGCACTATTTCTTAGTTTTTAATCTTTGAAAATTAGGAGTCCAAACTTAATTTTTTATTTTATATTAAATGGGCCTAAAAAATATTTTGACATAATATTTGTACAACAAAAATTTATTTTTGAGAGTTTAAAGACAAAGAAATTTCTTTCAAAAAGTCGTGATTGACTAAATGGAAATTAGTTAATCAAGTACTTGGGAAATATTTTGGTAAAGTACTTGAATTAAACTTGTAGAAGTATTAAGACGTAGTTTGTAGGATTAGGGGCTATTAGCCTTTTTCGACTAACCATAAAAATTATCTCCTAACTAAGGTGTTTGACTAATAGTTTAGGAGGCAACTGGTTTCCTCTTGTTAGTACACAATGTTAACTACTATATTTGTCTCCAAAAAACTATAAAAATACGCCAGCAACTAGCTCAACCCCTTAAAGTAACATTAATAAAGTGGATATTGTGTTAGATTTCAAATCAAACCAACCAATTGTATGATAAATTTTAGACAAAATTATGCGTTAGGTTGGCAAGAACTTGTTGATTTTTAAGACGTTTGTTTTTACTTGAGACTTTGGTAAATTTTTATTTATAAATTAGTTGTTTAATAGTTGAAATAGTGTTCTAGGTGAATCCTCGAAGGGATTCAATTTGAAGGTGACTGTAATTATGGCTTCTCTTTACCTTAAAGCAAGAGAGGTAATGAATTTAATTCCTTATTTTAAAATTTTTCTTATCCAACTCTTTATCTTTTTAGTAAATCATATCTTATATATGATTTTCTAATAGTTGTGACCCTTAGAATTGTAACATTTCTATTATTAACTTATTATGTTTTCTTATCCACTGCAAGAAATCTGTGGTTTATCGACGGAAAAATCCGACGGTAAACGAAAGAATTCTGTCGGTAATAATCATTTTCGACGGAATAAAACGACAGACAATGGCGTCATTAATACTGCCGTAAGTAATTTTAACGACAGACTTTTTATGTGTCCTTCTGTCGGTAAAATATACCGACGGACAGATGTAACCATTGATAAATTGTACTAACAGTTGGTTTTTTCGTCAGTAAACCATAGTTAAGATAATCACAAAGGTTTCAATATTACCGATGGAAGAAGAAAAATGATCGGTAAATATCAAACAATTTACTGACGGTTTAAGGTATTCCGTTGGTAAATATAGTTCTTTTTGAGACGATCTTATATATTCCGTCGATAATTAAAAGGAAGAATTTTTTTTAAAAAAATCCCGACATTAAATTTTATTTCATGATCTTATGATAAATGCATAATTTCAACAGTTATGAATTATCTATACATAATAAATTTATTTGTTTATATATTTAATTTGTTTAAACAGAAAGTTGATTGATGATGTAAAGTTAAAATTATCTTAATTGATAATAAAAATATTACAGTGAATATAATAAGTCTTTGTAATTGAAAGCAAATGACTACAACAATCCTAATGTTCTGGTGATCGCAGGTGCTCTTAGTTGCTACCCCTCCCCTTCAACCCCTCCATCTCATGTCTCAGTTGAGCTATCTGCTCTATCAATGTCTGCACTGTGCTCTGAAGTTCAGTGACTTCATTGGTTTGCGTTGGTCTAGTAGATGCTGCTGTACTGGACATAGAGGATTGCGAATAACATGTGTTCACAAATGAAACTAGTTCGAATATCCTTGCACGACAGTCCCTATTACCCACAACATTAAGATACGTCTGAGTCTCATCAACAGGTTGTTCCTCCTAAGACTGTCACTGAATGGTTTCTTGTATTTGGTACTATTAGGAAGCAATGTTTACATTAGTAAGTGATTATTATTAAAAATAATAATAATGCATTAATTTCACATACATTCAGTCCTCTATATCGGCTGTTGACGAATGCCACACCATCATGCTTCTTCGTGTGAGTGTGCAAAAACAGCTGAGTAGGTGTAGGCCTTATGCCCATAGACTTTTCCTGCATATTTAACCTAAATTGTTAGATGTGAACTACATTTTATAAAAATTTTGGCAAAGTTTCCTCTATTTTTATGATATTCCCCCCTGTTGAACAAATAAAATCACTTAACACAGCCATATATAGCAACAGATATTTATACCATTATCATTATCTATAATACAACAAAGTAAAACATTTACAATATAAGTGTCAAGTTTAGATACTTACAAGTCTCTGTGCATGCTCGTGGTGGGTTATTAATCCTCCCGTATGTACGGGAAGACTCTCACCCCCCGGCCCTCCACGTCTGTTGGTGAAGTTACGCCCTGAGATGGACATTGCCTCAGGGCTTCTCCAATACTCCTACCAACGACTTCATATTTGCTTCGAAATATAAGGCGGTTGTACACCAACCTTGTGTATCGCACCAATAAAGTTGCGATAATGTGTACAAGCTCGCCTCTCCCATACTTTATGTATGATGGTGTCGAAACTAGAATCCCAGAAAAATTCTTCCTGAAATAAGAAGAAAAAAATTTAAACTACTATAATGTAATAATATTTATCTAATTAGTGTATATATCCAAAAATAAATCAATATAAAAAGAAAATAAATCTTTATTGTACCTCAAATTCCTGAAAGTAAAATCCCTTTGTGGCCTGAGAGATATTCTTCCACATGTAACCCTCAAGATCAATCATTTCCTTAAATTTAGAAGTCATATTTCTGGAACACGGTCCAGACGGAACCAACCTAATATAAGAAGTAACTTTATACAATGAAAAAACTGATAAACCTATAACTTAATTAAAAACAAATAGTGATTAATATGATTTCACTTACAAATTATTGACAATTGTTATGTACTTTCTTCCATCAGGTCCTTTAGTTCTAGGCTAGCGGACGTCTCCTCCCTCCAATAAAGCATTATTGGATGATATATAAGTTGGGGATGGAGATGGTGTAGCATGACAAGCAGTAGGTGATGCCTCATCTGCAACTGTAGGCCCTAGAGGGAGAGGAGGTGAGTCAATGTGAGCTGCAGACTATGACAGTCCGCCTTCACAATAAGTACCTCTGAACATGCCTCTAAACCTAAGCCGCATTACCTCATGCTGTCTCTTTGCTCCTATATTTTTACCTGAAATTCATTGTTTATCGAATTTTCTATAAATATAAGAATTTGAATTCAATATTTTACACAATATATGGAAAAGGAAATAAGGCGATTTGTTGAATATCATATTCAAGTACAAACGACGAAAATGAAGGTTAACAATTGTTAAAGTCGTAGAACAAGAACAATAACAACCCACATTCAATAGAGCTCAGGTTGACCTCTAACTAGTAGGAAGGTTGTTTGACAAATTATTACAGATACCATATGGGAGTCGATAAAGGTAAATGAGTCCCCGATGTCTGAATACCAGATAAGGGTCCTGGCATGTTCAAACGCACCAATTGAAACAGTGATACTTCTTCCCTCAGGTGTAGGCTTTTGAATACCTTCTTGCAACAGCATTTTTGCTATAACTAAACTTATAGAGGATACAGTGAATGAGGCGCTGCTCTTAATATGGAAGACTAACTCTCCAGATGAACTACTAGCTAGAATAGATTTACCTAAAACACAATTAGTATAGAACTTAGATAATGTCATATTAGAAAACCGTTAAATGAACCAACACTGGATATTAATGCATACATGAATGTCCAGACGAGGTTTGTGGAATTGACGAATTTTTCAAAAGAACTGGTCTCCCTAATCCTTTATAAACCGTTGTGACATCGCTCTTGTCTTTATCGACATACATGTCATCTTCGAGATTCAAGGAAGCTTAAAACATGTATTATAGACCATCAAATGTGAATATATATAACAACTTCATCAAAGGAAATGAGTTGTACATAATAAGGAAAGAGACGTTATCCAGATCATACTAAACACATTAAAGTAGAAGATCGGCTATGGAAGGAAAACGATCCTTAGTGTATAAAGTGGTGATTTTTCCTGCATTTTTTATTCCTTAGGTTGGGACAATTTTGCCACATTCTTCGCAAAGGAAGGAATTACTACCATCCGAAACCGGTCACCATATCGACATTCCTTGAATAAGATTTTGAATGAAATACTTTACATAATATACTTAAAAGGAAATAATTTATTTGTTGATTAAAATATTCAATTACAAATACAAATTAATCACTATCATAACTTAATTGTAAATTACAATCATCTTCTTCTTCGGAAGAATAAGAATCAAACTCCGGCTCCTCTTTATATCTCTAACCCTCATCATCCTCTCCAAATGAAATTTCAACATATTCGTTAGATGGATCGTTCAAAGGTTCATTATTGTCATATGTGACAGATGCATTGATAAATGTGACATCTTCTTAAAACGCTTCACTTTTAATTCTCTGCTCTCCTTTTCCATGTGATTCAAAAATTCCTCCAAGTTTAACTTTGCAAACTGTCAACCAATATGTCTTATCTCGTCGTAAGCTTGGAAAAGGGACATAACACACCTGTTTTGCTTGCATTGCCAACACAAAAGGTTCAAATTGTCTTAATCTTCTTCGATAGTTGATTTCAACTAGATTATATCCGCTATGCACTTTTGTTCTAACATTTGGAGTCGGGTCATACTTGTCACATTTAAATATCATACATCGCTTAATTGGCAAAGCAGGGTACTCAACTTCAAGTATTTTAATAATTTTACCATAGTAATCTATCAATTCTCCCTGTATGGAAACTCCACTATTTATTGTTTCCATGTTATGTCCATGATATTCTGTATGGTATTTATATCCATTCACGAAATACACCGGATACGATTTAACAATTCGTAGAGGTCCCTTTGCAAGATCACAATTGAACTTGTTCTCTATTGGATTTTCTAAGGCCTACATAAAAGAAATTATCATATCAAATAGTATAATGTCATGAGAACACTTAACTATGGTATCGAACTATAAGAATATTTGTAAGTTAAAACTTACATATCTCTCGAACCATCGAGGAAAGTGTCTTCCAACTTCTTTATTTATATCATCCTATGTGTTGTCCGGCAGTATCTCATATAACAATGCCTCGTATAATATAAATACATTATTATGTATTTCAGTAATGAACAACACAGAATTTTAAAGGAAGAAATAATCATGTTCAACTTACTGCACGAAAGGTAGAACCTCTTAACAGTTCAATAAAATATAACCATGTGCAGCCTCAATTTCTTCCTCTGTTAACATTCTTCTTATTGCACATCCATATGTTCATCCAAGATATGTGAAAATGGACAAGTTACTATCAGCATCACTTGTTCCTCCCCTATCGTCATTACAAGGAACTTTTCTTTCTCTCGTGTAAACATGTGACTCAAAATAATGTCCACAAAATGTACTAGCTTCCTCCACTAAATAAGTATTACATATCGAACTTTCAACTCTGACCTTGTTTTTGACATTTTTTTCAAGTGATGCAAATACTTATATTAGAGAAAATGGTAATTACAAATTTGTAGTTAAAACATGTTAATATGGCTATTGCAATAATTTTTGTCGAGTTACCTATCAAATGGATACATCCATCGATATTAAACTGGACCGGCTAGTTTTGCCTCGTGTGCTAAATGCACAGGTAGATGCTCCATACAGTCAAAGAAGCTTGGAGGAAAAATCCCTTCTAACTTGTACAAAATTATTGGAATTTCCTTTTCTAGTTTTTCCATTTCAGCCAACTTGATTTCAATTGATGTTAAACTTTTGAAAAACAAACTTAATTATGTTATTACTTCCCAAACCCTATTCGGTAGCAACTCCCGAAATGTAATTGAAATTAGCCTTTGCATAAACACATGACAATCATAACTTTTCATCATATATAATTTGTATTTCCTCAGGTCCTCACACCTAGCCAAGTTTGAAACAAAACCATCAGGAAACTTTAGACTTTTCAACCATTCACACAAAAGCTCCTCCTTTTTCTTGTCCAAAGTGTAACATGCTTTTGGATTATTTTATGCTTCGGATTTGTAGGCCCTGGCACAATCATTGTCAAGAATATATATGCCTCTTTCATATATATCCAAGGAGGTAAATTATAAGGAGTAATTCTGATTGGTCATGATGAATATTGCTAGCCGAATTGACTAAAAGGTTGGAATCCATTTGTCGACAATCCCAACCTAATATTTCGACATTCAACTGCAAACTCAAGATGGGTGTCATTGAAATATTTCCATGCCAGTGCATCTGATGGATTACTCATTACTCCATCTTCTTGTTCGTGTTCAATATGCCATCTCATGTGAGATGCAATAACATCAAAAGCATATAGTCTTTGAAGTCTCGGAGTTAGCGGGAAATAATACATTCTCTTTCATGGTGCTAATTTCTGTTTCATTGAACACTTTCTAGGCTTAAACTTAAATTAACCACAAAATTTACACTCTTGTAATTCCACATCATCCCCCCTAATACAACATACATCCCAATTTGCAACAATCAATCTTTTCAATAGGCAAACCAAGACCCCTAATAAGTTTCTTCATATTATAAAAACTATCAACCATTGTATAATCAGACAGCAATGATTCATTATACCATTTAAGAATTTTATCAAAATTACGGTCCAAAAAATAGCCTTCAGACTTTATGTTCAATATTCGAGCAATTGAAGACAATTGAGTTATTGTCTTACAATTTGGCCATAATTCTCGGTCAGCTGACTGTAGTAAGTCAAAAAATTGTTTTGCTTGTGGGTTAGGTTCTTCTTTAAGATTTTCCCTATTTTCCTCAAAAGTATAACCTATCCCTTTCCCTATTTTCCTCAAAGGTATAACGGACCCCATCATAAACCATTTGCATGTACGGATTTTCAGTACCATCCACATAATTTGTTCTAAATCCTTCATACTCATTTAAGTTGACAGACAATTATGCTTCATTATCCCTTGAGGTGCTAGAAATCAACGGTTCCTTATATCGTGTCCACTCAAAATAATTAGGGACAAATCGTTTTTTCAGTAAATGCCCATTAACTTCATCAATAGTAAGGAAACATTGTGTTTGAACTTTTTACATGGACATCTGATCTTTGGCCCATCCATATATGTAGGTTGAGAACATTCATAATGAATAAAAGCTTCAACTCCCTCAACAAATTCAGGATTAGGTTAATCGTCTATACATCCAAGATCTATCCCGAAAACTCATTTCTGAAAAATTGTTAATTTAAAACAATGAATCCATAGTTAGTATCATTCATGTTAGCCAAAGATTACAAAACATCTAAGATAAGACTTGTGAGGCTCTTGGTATTTTTCACCGATAAGCCTCACGGGAGCTCCATCACGGGTTATGGGTTAAGGTTTATGGGTTCACATCTAAAATATATTTAAACTG